>JAZKJV010002673.1:0-85826 GCA_037367405.1 Ottelia alismoides
TTTATAAGAGGTATTGCAACAAAAATGCTACTGGAATCAAAATACATACAAAGAAGCACACACTAATTTTTTTGTAATTTTTAAAGCATTTTTTATATTTTTTGTATTTTATAAAACAAATAGAATAATTTTTTAGGGTTTTTTATTTTTAAAAATATCAAGTAAAATAAAATTAGTTCACACAAATTACCACAAATATAGGAGCTAACATAATTTTTGTGGAATTTTTGGAGTAGATTTGATAATTATTTGATTAAAAACAAACACACACACAAGCAAGGACCTGAATGCAATTATACGACAGTTTACATGCCAAATATCAACTCATATGAAAAATTCCGAGCTAATAATGCAAAAAATCTAATAAAAATTATATATGTTAATATTCACACGTACAGGGGTATAACTGCAAATAACAGAAAACTTCTATTCAAAGCATAACAGTGAAAAGCTCGGGGGTATATCATGAAAATATACCAGTTACGTATGCAAGACAACACGTGAGTTCAGTCAAACAGGACTAGAATGCAAATACAGAAAATATGAGGTCCAAATTGTAAATTGTCCCAACTAAAATAAACTACGATAAGTACTTACAAGACTAAAGAACAAAAGCAAACTAAGAAGGACCTAAGTGTAAATTACCCTTTATTAATAGCTTCTAACGGTCGAGAGCATCCAGTTAAGATGGACGGCTGAGATCTGCAGGTACCACTTCGACGATGGAAGACTCTGGATGGATACTCAGATGGATCTGACGATCAAAAGCCCCTCGAAGTTGAATGGCTGGGATTAGACCTGGGACGGCTCTTGATTGGACGATTGGGGACACGTCTTGAAGAACTGAGAAGAACTCGCCTCTGGCGAGTTTCAATCAGTGATGGCGTGCGTCTCCAACATCGTCTCGAGCTGTTGGAGTATGGAGTAGATCAGTGATGGCGCTCCGTAGCGTCTGGAAGGCTCAGAATGGTCCAGGTCCCGACAAGGGGTCCTGGAGGTGATGGGGGACATGAAGCTCTTCCTGCAATATCTTCGACCTCCAGATGAGGCCCAAAAGCACCCCAACCCTACGGGATACGACGTATGCTCGGAGGGGGGGTACTCCTACGAGGGATAGATCGTCAAAAACATTGTGAATCCAAGGGGGGTCGATGAACGAAATAGGTCACGTCAGAGGCGGAGGATATGACATGCTAATCAACTCTAATCCGGTGATTGAAGTCGATGGAAAGTTGCGGGGAGTAGCGCAGAAGCGGAAGGTAGTCGAAGTGGGGTGAAGTCATGTCAGAGGTGCATGTGAACAGGGTCGAGGTGGTTGTCGGAATGGAAAGGTGATCGATGGAATCAGAACCGAAGATGGACGTGAAATGGAAATACCTGGGAGTGAGGAAGGTCGCCCGAGAGTCGTGGATGAAGCCCACGGAGGTGATGGCCTCAATGGACGGCGGTTCCAAAGGCTAGAGCTCCTTGCGGCGGAGAGGAGGTAAAGCTCGTCGGACCTAGGGTTACCCTGCTCTAAAAGATGCCCTCTCCTTCTCCCTCTCTCGCGGTCATTCTGGAAAGGAAGAGGCATGCGCAACCGAAGAGATGGATCACCAAAAGGTGCGGGAAAAAGAGGGGGAAGGTTAGGTTCTATAGGCGTGAGGGTTCGAGAAGAATGAGGAGGTGCTTGCGAATCGAGACGTGGATCAAGGAAGAGAATGTCGGGCGAAGATTAGGGATTCGAGCCCTCCAATCGGAGCAAAGATTCAGGGCTAGGGGTGATTGGATCGAGTTGAGAAAAATGAGAGAAATGGTTGCAAAACCCAAAGTGGCAAGGAAGAGAGTCCAGGGGGACCAGTTCTTGGTCAACAAGTCCGACATGGCCCAATCAGAGGGCGTGCAGGAAAAGGACAAAATAAACTACATGATAAAATAACTAAGAAAAATAAAGATAATAAATTAAAAATAATGAATGAATTTTTATTAAAAATGAATAAAATGAAAAATATTTATTATTTTTCAAAGTTTTTTATGATTTTAATTATTTTTATGAAAAATAAATTAGTGTATATATAGTATATGGTGTTACATACAGGTATAATATGTTTATGCATTATGTACAATTATTGTTATTTTGTTATTTTTACATAAAGACCTTAATTTTATATTTTATTTATTTTCAACAAAATTTTAGGAGTATAAAATATTTTTTATTTTATTTTTTAAAGGATATTTACCGATTTAAAATAAATAGAGGATGCGACAAAAAATGTATATAAGTTGTACAAGTAAGAAGGATTTAATTTTTATTTAATTTTTCTTATTTTTTTTATTTTTTATTTTTAATATTATAAACAAGTAAAATAATATTTTAATTTTATTTTGTCTAAAATAATTATTTACATATATCATAATTATGCACAAATACAAAGTAGGTCATATCTCTCTCTACTTATTTTATTATGCGATCAAGTTAAGGCTTGACCTTTTCTTGGGGTTGGGGTCACTGTGTATTTATTCTAAATACCTCCTTTCTTTTTTCCTTTATTCTTTTATTTTACACAAATAGATGCTAATTATATAATATTAATAGATGCATGTTGATTGCTAACTTATTGCATTTACATCAATTTACATGATGCTTTACCAAGATAAATAACTAAAACAAAAGAATAAAGAGTGAGAATCAGGGCTTCATCACCCTTATACTTTACATTTGCTAGTCCCTTAGCAAACACTTATTTGAAAAAGAAGTGAAAAAGGAAAGAAAAGAAAAGAAAGGAGAATTAAGATTGATTATTAAACTTTTCTTCATTAAATTGAAGTATGGAGCTCAGTCAAACCTTTGGATTATTAGTTTGTAAGACTCCTCAACAATCCATATCAGAATAAGTCTACATACACAAACGCTAATGACGATGAACCTTGTCTTGTACTGTGTAAGTGATATGTAGCTCCCTCCCTCAGAAATGACAAAGAAAAGCCCCCCTCAACAAGGTAACTAATTCCCCAGTCTAACAAATCTTTTCTCGAGGAGCGGGGTATTCCCTTCTAAGTTCAATTGCAACCGGATCAAGAAGAGGGGGAAGAAGAGAATAGACCATGATCAGTGTAGCCATGTATCCCTGGGAGCCCAACAAGTGTAGCCATGTATCCCTGGGAGCCCAACCATTGTAGCTAAGTCTCCTGCTGCAAGCTTCTTGAGATAAGAAGGTGAAACATTAGCTTTGCTTTATTTGGCTATATACACTCCGACAGGTATTTTATTTTCAATCAGGCCTGCCCACTTTTTTGGAGTTTTCTTTTGCATATTTTTTTGATGTGCATATGTACAACATATCTACATGGTGCAACATATATACATAAGGAAATTTTCTTCTCAAGCCAGTAGACTATCCCTCTTTTGAAGCATTATTGCAACCCATAACTCTTGTCTTTAGATCTCAACACCGCCAGACCAAGTTGAGGTGTACTTCCCTCCCTAAAGGAAGACGAGAGGTTCTGCCTAGAAGTACTATCCTCGTATGCTACCCCAAGCTAAAGGAAACTGCCTCCTCGTCATGTCATTCGTAGAGAGCTATGTGTAAGGTGTTGCTGCAGTAAAGCCATTGTCTGTGAGAGTCATACATGCTTTGTTAAGTGTATTACTTAGGCTCATCAAGATGAAATGTGAACATAGCCTAGTGGACTCAAAGAATTAAGTCACTAATTGTAACGTCCCAGGCTTAGGTCCCTGGTCCGTTATCGAGAAAAACTGACCCTGACAACTTGTTGGGTTCGGGCCCAGATGGACCCGTTGGCAACCACCCAAAATTCTTAAGTTCAAGTTGTTAAGTAGTAATCCCCACCACTTATAAACCACAACAACACTTCGCGAGTTTTAGGTATGGCACTATTTTTGGGGTTGGAGTGTTACAACCTCCCCCACTTATATTCGCAACTTTCTCATTGCGATATGACCCATTCACTTATTCCCAGTGATAGTGGTGACTGCACGCTCCGGGTAGCCATTTCCTCCTACCTCTTTGTAGGGGTGGCTCCACCTCTCAGGTAGCCTTTTCCACCATCAGAGGGAACATGGCTCTGATATCATTTGTAACATCCAGGGCTAAGGTCCCCGATCCGTTATCGAGGAAAACTGGCCCTGACAACTTATTAGGTTCATGCCCAATTGGACCCATTGACAACCGCCCAAAATACTTAAGCTCGTGTTGTCAAGTAGTAATCCCCACCACTTATAAACCACACTCACACTTCGTGAGTTTTAGATGTGGCACTATTTAGGGGATATGGGTGTTACAGGGGGTATGGGTGTTACAACCTCCCCCATTTATATTCGCAACGTCCTCGTTGTGACATGCCCCATCACTTATTCCCAATAACAGTGACGGCTGCACGCTCTGGGTAGCCATTTCCTCCAACCTCTTTGTAGGGGCGGCTCCACCTCTCGGGTAGTCCTTTCAACTATCATAGGAACATGGCTCTGATACCATTTGTAATGTCCCGAGCTTAGGTCTCCGGTCCATTATCGAGGAAAACTGGCCCTGACAACTTGTTGGGTTCGGGCCCAGATGGACCCGTTGGCAACCACCTAAAATGCTTAAGCTCAAGTTGTCAAGTAGTATTCCCCACCAACTATAAACCACAACAACACTTCATGAGTTTTAGGTATGACACTATGTTTGGGGTTGGGGTGTTAGACTAATGGACTTGAAAAGTCTTAACCCCAAATCCTACAAGGTTTCTCTTAGAATTAGGTGGATTAAGGTCTTAACCAAGCTCCATTTTCCAATTTAATTCCAGATTAGTTTAAAGGTCAACTATGATTCTGAAGAACATACATATCTATACAAAAATCCTTTTATGCAAATTTTTGAAAAATGTTTAAGTGCATGGATGTAGAAGTTTAGCAAACTATTTACAAATATTTACACAAGGTTTTTTGAAAACTTTTTATTTTACAAACATTTTTCAAAATTTTTTTACTATGTACATAATTTTGATACAAAAATATTTACATTCATTTACAATCAAAATATTTTTACAAACATTTGTACACAAATAATTTTTTATAAATAGCTATGTATGTACAAGAAAGAATTTTATGTACATGAAAAAAATTAAAATTTTTGTAAATTTTTTATAAGTGATTTTTATTCATTTTATTTATTAACACACTCATTCAAAGTAAGAGTTATGGTTAAAGTATATATGTAATATATACGACAACCCCTATACTTAGCTCGAGCGATATCCTCAGAGTGATCAAAGAGCGATGATGAAGACATAACTCGTGTTTAGTATAGGGAAGTGAAAAGAAAGGCTATACTACAACGAGGAATAAAAGAATAGAATGAATAGAGCTCGGTGATTCCCCTTATACTTAGGATCAAGTAATCTTAAGTATAGAAGATTGCACATAAGGGGAAACCGATGGTTAGAATGTATAGGATCTACCTCCCCTATACTTAGGGTAAAATACCCTTAAGTATAGAAAACAAAACAGAGGTAAAAGAATCAAAAGAATAATCATCAATCTGACACCCCACTATACTTAGGGTAAAATACACCCTAAGTGTAGCATAATCACAAGATGTAGATGGGGTGTTAGACCAATGAATGAGATGATAGGACATCTAGATCTATACGAGGCGGAAGACAATGATAATCAGACATGAGATGCAACTGATGTGAGTCAAAGATCACATCTCATGCAAAATGAATCGGGACGACGTCAACGATCAACGGATCATGGTCTAGATATGGCTTTAGATGCTGATCATTGACACGAAAGGTGGACTCAGATGGCATTTCAGGTATGTCGATATTAACATTGTCAGCACCTTTCGGACCATGTATGGTCCCTTCCACTTACTCTGCAATTTCCCTAGGAATAATCTAAGCTTGACATCAAACAACCATACTCTCTGATCTTGCTCAAACTGCTTATGACTGATCTGCGATTCATGCCATTCCTTAACTCGCTCCTTATACTGTTGGCTGTTTGAAAAGGTTGTATCTCTAAGCTCCTCAGGGCTACCAATTCTGCCTTTATTTGATCTCCTATACTCTATGAATCTAATGATATTTCAGTGATAGCTCATAGTGACTTATGCTTAATCTCAACAGGTAAATGGCATGGCTTGCCATAAACGAGCCGAAAGGGAGATGAACACAAAGGAGTTTTGAAGGACTCTTGAAGGGAGATTGGTCTGGGTAAAGCTTTTGAGGTCTTAGCCTTTATATGTCGTTGTCTTGAACGGAAACTCTTCTCAAATATTTTCAGGAATGCATAAGCTTATCCCATGGGTTATACATCTTGATGCGGACCTCTAGATAGTGATCTTAGGTGGTATTCAAAGGCAATTAAGCTGGAGAGTGAACCGACATGCGTTTTGTGGCTAAGAAAAAAAATCATATACAGTATTTGTGTCTGGCTTTATTGTTTTCCTTGTTTGATTTTTTAGTTTGTTTAAACATAATCTGAATGTATGCACTACTTATATGCGATCCTTGGCACTTGTCAAGATGACACACTTGAGACTACCTCCATAGCCTGTTCACGTTTTCAGCAAATTTTCTCACAATGTACATTGGACCCTATATTTTTTTCTAGATCTTTTGTTCCATTACGGACCAGAATCTCTTCGAGAAAGAGGCGCCATCTACTGTGATACAACGGAGCTGCTAGGTGAGTTGAAGAGACAGTAAACCAGTTTGAGCGAGCAGATCCTCTGCTGTACAGCAAAGGCCTGCTGTAAATGAGGAGTGCGTTGGAGCCGCTTAATAGTAATTTGTTTCCATGCGATATTTATATACATATATATAAATATGTAAACACAAACATGAGTATTTACATATTAAGTACGTACATATATACAAACATATGTATGCATACAAATATATATACGTATGCATGTATGTGTGCACGAACATATAGTGATATCAGTTAATGATAAAGTATCAAATTACAAAATAGAGTGGAATATTAGTCATGATATCTAGTAAAAAGGGAAATGTATTTAAGAGTTTTATCCAAATTTCACACCTTACAATTTTTTTAATTTTCTCACATTCTCTCCACATCTTTTTTCTTCCTTTTCATTCTTTATCAAAGATCCATCAATCATAAGATATAGACAGTAGAGATCCCTTTTCTTGCACATAAATACTACAGAGTTAAAAACAGACTGACTTCGTCCATTCCTCACATGAGAAAGAAAGACTACGTAGATCTACATCTACTCATTTTCTTTCTAATATAAACTAACTCCCCCTCCCCCTTGTCCCACCCTCCTTTTTTGAGCAATCCGCACTCTCCTTCACATCTGTCATGGTTTATAATATATCAAAACATCCCTCCTCCGCCTTCTTGGTGTGTTGGTTACCCTTGCAGGCCGTCCATAAGTGACGACTACCATTGTTAAGGCATTGATCATCACCTGAATAATTACAAGTTCTCACCATCATATTAATTGTTCCTATGTATATTAAAATCATGTATGATTCATGGCTTTTGTTTTAAGATAATAATGATCATCATAATGCATGACATAATTTTTCATGCTAGGTTATTTGTTGCTATCCTTGTTTTAAATAATAAGATTAGTTTGTATTAGTTTTCTACAGGAGCTTGGTCTTATATTGCTTCAACATACAATGTTAATTAGTTATAAAAACTAGTAGGAAAGAATATTTAAGAGTTCTATCTAGTTTCATATCTCGCATTTATTTTCATGTTCTTACATTCTCTATCATATCTTTTCCTTCTATTTTTATTCTTTACTAAATATTATAAATCATAAGGTAGATGGTGTGCTCATCAGCTTGTATGTGAACATGATAGTCATTTTATGTTGAGTTCATCCTTCACATATATCGTGGTTTATGATATATCAAAGTACTCCTCCTCCGCCTCCTTGTTATGTTGGTTATCCTTACAAGACAATCTTTGGTGATGACTAATTGTTAAGATAACATTGATCATAACCCGAATCATTAACAAGTTCTTCTCACCCTTATGTTAGTTGTTCCTATGTATATTAAAATCTTTTATGATACATGAATTTTGTTTTAAGATAATGATGATCATCATAAAGCATGAATTGACTTTATTGTGCCAAGTTATTTGTTGCTATTCTCGTTGTTTCAAATAACAATATTAGTTTGTATCCACTTTCTATAAAAGCTTGGTCTTATCTTGCTTCAACATATAATGATAAATATAATATGTTTAAATTTTAATCAATAATATTCTATACCTTTAATAAAACTTATATAATTATATTTTATTTATATATTTCTTTCATCATAGAAAAGGAGTAAATTTAGATAGCAAAAGACATACAATATCCATAGAAGTTAGATATTTTTATATGTTAGATATTATCTGTTGGATATCTTCCTGAATTATATAGTTTTCCAACTTATCTTAGTAATTGAAATAAAAAATAGAAATATAAATACAACCTTTAAAATTATAATATTCTTTATATAAATAATTTATATTTGAGTTAGTGCTATAATTTTGAAATAAAATGAACCGAATTTGAATATTCGAAACTCAAAGTAAATCGAATTCACATTCAAGTTAGCAAATTTGTTTAAAATTCGATTCAAGTTTGGATTTGAACATTTTAAAATGAATCAAATATGAATCTGTATGAATTCAAAACTATTCGTTTTGATTAATACCCCTATAATGTGATACTTAATTTTTAAGATTTGTCTCAATGTGGTCTTTGGCTATTGAAATTTAGTTAAATCACAACAACATTGTTATCTTTTAAAGTTTAGGTATGATATTGAAATAAGATGTATAGTTCATGATTTTTTTGTGAAATTTACTCTAATTAATTTAATAAGTTTGTGAATTTGACAATGGATTTTCTAACGTAGTCATTTTTGTGCGCAGTGAGAGAGAGAGAACCCGGACTCCCCATGGAGCTGGAGAAACTAGTCCCGCTCTTCCGCATCTTCCTCCACTCTCCCGCGCCAGAAGGGGAGGCCTCCGTATGGCTCAGCAACCAATCCCATCCTCTCCCTCTCGCCTCTGCCTTCATCTCGCAGCTCCTCGCTCCTGCCCATGTAATCACCTCCTCCACCGCTCCAAGCACCCCACCGACGCTCCACAGGCAAGTTTGATGCTTGTTTGCGTGTCGAGAATATGACCACATTTTATAGCAACCAGATATATGTGTTTGGGCTTTCGACCATCTATATATTGTCTAAAATCTTGTTCTTGGTCTTAACCTGTCGAATTAAAATGTGGGTTCAATTCAAATGCTAAAAAGAAGCCGGTTTTTTGTTCTATGGCAGATGCTTGTGGATGCAGACGCTTCCCTGCACAGTGCAGTCCAGGATCCTTTCTTTCCTCGCTATAGAGAGCCATAGATTCTGCTACAGATCGCTGCATTGTCTCGCCACCCAAATTCTTAGTTCTATTGCAGCAGATGGTGATATTAGTGGGGAACAGTTTTGGGTCCATAGGTCCGCACGCCATCTGCTCGACGAAATGGTGCAGAGAGGTTTATGCACTGTTGGTGAGATGGAGGTTGAGAAAGATGGAAAGGATGAGGGGGAGTTGGAATTTGATTCCGTTCCACAATGGCTAAAGACTGCTGCTGCGGCCCATCGGCCGGCTTTCCCTTGGCTCCCGTTGTCGCCTGGACAGCTTCAAAGTGGGACCATGACATACAATTTGGTCAGTGATGATGTTTATCTCGAAGATGATTCAGCTCACATGGATGTGCAAGATGAGATCTTGGAAGAATTGGGTAAGTCGCAAATGAATATGCGAACCGATTATGATGACATTAATCCCATAATCCTTGAGAAAGCAGCTGGCCTAAAAGATGAGATCTTATCGATAATATCGCCATCAGATGCTATTCGGGTATGCCGTGACATAAGGCACATCTGCATTGAGGCTGGGAAAGAAAATGGGTGGAAGAGTTGCACTACCATTCTGGAAATGATTGAACCATGGGAAGCTAAAGATGATCTAGCACTGGTTTTACTATTGCATCTCTCAGAGGACCCTGAATTGAACTATCCTGTCTGGCCTAGTCACGTCTTTGCCGCGATTGTTATCCCAAAGCTGCTAAACCTCCAACAACCGGCATCTAGAGCACTTGTGTCTTCCTGTACTGACTTCTGCAACAACCATCCCAAGTTGGTTGCCTCTACAATGCTGTTTCCACTGATCTACCGGAAGGAAGGGATCAATGCGCCACTTTGTGATGTTCTCTCCAAGGTTATGAAAGAAATGCGTCCGTCCCATGTATCTTCCTTCTGCCATAGGTTGCTTTGTGCTGAGCGAACAGTCGGAGATTTTGCCTGCCTCTGTTGCCACCTGAACATGATATCGAACAAATTGTCATGGACGGAGTCCTTGTTCTCGTTGTTTCAGAATATCTTGTCATGGGATGCTCCTTTGATTCCAGAAACTATTAGCAAACTTGTTTCTGCAATTGAAGAGAATTTGGACAACGGGTACTCCAAGTCGCTCAAATTTGGGAAGCTCTTGTTGTGTTTGGTGACAAAATCTGCTCATGCTGTAAAGTTTCATAGGGATTCGTTGATGGAGATTGCCAGGAAGACGGACACTTTCTTGACCAAGTCAATAGTAGCTAAGCTAGAGGACTGACAAGTTTGAAACCAGATTTGAAGGAAGATGAATGTACACGAAATATTTGACATCAAAGCCTTTGTCAGGCCTTGAACAATGTTGATGGAAAGTGAAAAAGGGATGATTGAGTGGAGGTTCTTTGTACACTACTATGATCAATGGGTGGATTTGTGCCGGAGTTTTCTAGCTGGCTGGGAAATAGGATCAGTAGAAGTCCTATTGGAGAAGGTATGGTCTGGCTTAACCTTTTTTTTCTCCTGCTGCCTGTGGAGATTATTGATATGGTGTATGAAGCAAAAACTAATAAAAACCATTACCATTCCGTGTTTATTAGTAATATCTTAGTCGTTTATAGTTACAATATAATGATGTAAATAATATATCATTATATAATTATATATACGAATTTGATTAGCAATTTATTGCTAGATAGAAAAAGCACCTTACCTCGATTTTGTACAAATGGTTCTTTTTCTATTCCCACGATCTCATTATGTACTAGCTAGTAGGGGTGCACATAGATTGGATAAAATCTATAATCTGATCAAATCCGATGCTATTGGATTGATTTCATTTTGTCATTCTAATGCATTGGATCGGATTGAGATTTTGAAAATATGTTAAACTATGGATTGGATTGGATCGATATTAAAATCCAACCCGATCCAATCCGTTAATCCATTAATACTATATATGATAAATAGTAATATTTGTAACTTGCTTGCTTATCATACTTTATAAATTGCATCTACATCCTCCTTAGTCAAGTGCCACTTTAATTTTAATTTAACATATAACATCATGCTAGAAATAAAAAGAAAGATAACTTTTATATAAAATACCAAAATTCAACTATCCTATTCTACTTTTCACAAGCCAATCTCACAAGTCGATAATGCAAGTACTTGAACCTTGCATCTCATTCTCAATTCGGGCTTACTTAATCTTAAGAACAGTTACATATGCTCCAATCCCAACTCCATAGGGCCACTTTCAATGGCTTTGTTCGTTATTTGGAGACACGAGATGCAATCTTCTTTTCCATCTCATTTTTTAGCAATAAAATGCAAAACATATACCAGATGTTGATATTTTTTCTTTCTAATTCAAGTTCATCCCGGTTATGTGCTACCTTTCAGTTACATTATTTTTGATCGGAAATCAATAATACAATAATTGTATATATTTATTTTATAAAGTATTTATAAATATTATAGTCGAATTATTAATGGGCTAAATCCATTGTTGTAAACACTTTTTGTACGCCAGCGTAATATAAGGATATGGCATGTTTGGTAACTGGGTTGGGATATCCTCCTATGAATAATAGTTGTTTGGAGGGTTGGGAGGGTTGGAATGATAATTGTGATGCGATGTGGCATTGATTGTGTGTTATATTAACTTTTTTAATGGTTATAATATGTTTTTTATGTTAATACTTTTATTTGAACATGGTTAAAAATATTATACTAAAGAAATTGTTGGATCAATACAAATAATCCCAACCTAGGAATGTAGAGTTGGAGCTAGGGGTATGCTGTGGTACCCTCGTGTACCTTGAACATGCCCTAAATGCGAAGCACTACTAACATGGGGAGAAACCATGTGGGAGAGATTATATAAGTTAAAAATCCGATCCAATCCGTAATCCAGTAGATCAGATTGGATTTGAATATTTAATGGATTAGATTGGATTGAGAAAAGTTATAATTCGTTAAGGTTGGATTGGACATGGATTAAGGTAAAAACCGATCCAATACGATCCATGTGCACCTTACCAGCTAGGTGATCCCTTTGTTGCGAATTGTGGGAGCACACACAAATGAGATCAATCAAGCAAGCACGGAGACACGGATTTACAAGGTTCATCCGTAACTGGGTTTTGTCCTTAGGTGACAGCAATCGATTTTCACTATGTGGAGAAAGAAGAGAGTACAAAGGATACATAGAGGCCTAATCTTAAGGAGTTTATATATTACTTCTGTACAGACAAATCCCTGAAATAAACGGATCCACACACCCGAATACAAATAGACCACTTATATAGTACTCCCATACAACGAGACCCTCGTCTTGTTATGGTATGATATGATAGGAGGGAGTGCATATGGGGTTCTTCAACCTGGGTTAATGGTTAGGATTTGAGGCATATCAACACCTTTTTTTTGGACAGTGAATATTTTTTTGGCATGCATGCAATTGTGTCTGATCAAAAGCTTTTTCTTTTTAATGTTTAAGACAAAATTTCCAAAACATAATCTCACATCGAAAACTCGCAAAATGTGATTGAGTTGTAAGAGTTGGGGATTGCTACTTGACAACTTGGGTTTAAGCATTTTGGGTGGTTGTCAACATATCCATCTTGTTTGAATGGTCCTTGCGAATGACCTTAAGTGGTCAACAACCGTACCTCGGCCGTTTCGCGGTTAGCGGTTGCGGGAAGATCGGATCTGACGGAAGAACGTCATGCGGGTGCGGGGAAGGTGGGGGTAGACGGCTCGAGGGGCTCGCGTCCTATAAATAGACCTCCCGACGGAGAAGTCATACAAGCAAACCCTCGAGTTCGGGAGCCCCCCTCCCATCCCTCTGTTTCTCTCTCACATTCTCTTTGAAGGAATAAGCAGCATACCTTGATTCACAACTCATCTGAGCCCAAATGTAACAAGTTGTAATTGCCAATTTTCCTCTAAAACTATCCAGGGATATAAACCCGGGGCGTTACAAGTTTAGCTTCATGTTCCTCTTGGAGCAGAAATGTTGCTAATGCCTCTCAACATTGTCTTGGAATCATATGTTTAATTGCAAGACTTGTTACCCCCCTGCCATAACTTATTTTCTCTAAACTGATCGTGAAGTCATATTTCCCCTTTTGCTATCATAACAAAGAAAAATGCTTGTGTAAATGCCATTGCCTGAGTTGTATTTGTTACTAACTATGTGTGTTTGATTAGTTCTCGTATCAAGTCTCTTTATAAATGATGACATTTAATCTATTTCATCAAGAACTTCTGAGCATCTTCGACCAGCTCTGAGATTTTTTATGCATACCCAAATTCATGCATATGTTTTTTATACAATCGACTATAGATCTACATTTGCTACGAGATTTCCCTTCAGTGCATCCGTTCACTACAAGGAAAACAAGTTGTGGCTACAGAACTATGGCCACAGATATGGGGTTTGTGGCCACAGAATTGGGCTCTGGCCACGACATGTCGTGGTCAGTAACCGTAGCTACAAGTCTCGTCGCGAGAGTTCTCTAGCCACGAATATGCCGTGGCCACTACAAGTAGCCACAGAACTTATCGTGGCCACAACTCTTATATGAAGGCTTTGGCCACGGATTTTGGCTACGAGAAACTAGTGGCCACGAAATTATCGTGGCCACAAGTTTCCGTAGCCACATTCCGTGGCCACAACTCATTTTTCTTCTAGTGGTTACTGCTGTCTTCAGAATACATGAGATATGAGTAGGGATGATAATAGTACGGATATACGTGAATATTCGCTTACCACATTCAAAAAATTACATTTTATATGTGTTCGTATCCAAATATTAATCCAATACGGATGAAATATGGATATGGGTTGTAAATTTTTTCCGCATATGTATATGGTAATAGTTTGAATATCCGGATCTCGATATCCGAATGCATCATTGAATATTGTTTTATATATTAGTTAATATAATATTGGCCATAGCCAGTAGCCACGTATTATTATACTAGTATTATACAATACAATATATTAATGATTTAATAAACTTAATGTTTGTTTGGAGATTGGCACGAATAAAAATTTTAAACTATATCACTTTTTTGGTTCCAATCAAGAACATAGGTCAACTTGACGCTCTCTTCTGTTCTGTCATGATGCAACTTATTTATATTTCATTGCTATTGAAATCATTATGAACTTTGATAAATATTCAATTCATATTCGTATGTGGTCCTTACGATCCGTATTCAGATTCCATGTTTATTGGATCTATATTCGGATTCACTCTTTATTCGATTCATATTTGGATTGGCTCTTTATTCGATCTCTATTCGAGTCTGCTTTTTATTCGATCTATATTCGGATTCGATAAATATCCGATTTGAATTTGTATTCGTATTTTAAGGATATGATTTCCTTAATACACATTCGAATCATATTCGTATCCGTATTCGATAGAGATCAAGTGAATATGATAAGCATATAGGCATATTTGATCTATTTTCATCCATGGATATGAGAGGTTGGGTGTCAATCGGCCATTCAATTTTTTGTATAATTCGTTTCCCTTAAGGTTTTAGAAATAAGATCGGACATTGAATCGATCAGTCTTCGATTTGGTCCAACCGAATCAGATCGGTGATGAAGTCAATATATGTCATCATTTCTATTGACTCGGAAAAAAACGGATTGAGCTTAATTTACTGGCGAACCGGTTTTTTGAACCAATAAAATCGGATATATGTGTGTGTATATAAATGTATATATGTAAATATGTATTTATATATCAATAAAATAATCGTTTAAAATGTTAGATCTTTCAATAGAATAACATGGTTGTCTATTTCAAGTAAAACTCTACAAAAGATAGTCACATTTTTTAGCATTATATATAAATATAATATTGTAATAATTTATTTATAGTTGCATCTAGAAAATTACTCTAAGAAAGTAGTGGCACAAGTTATATATCAAAAAAGAGAGGGACATAACGAAAATTGCAGAAGTTAAGAAGGGCACAAGTGATAAAAACCTTATAATTTCATTATTTAAACCTTTATTTTTTGAAAATATACTAAACCATCAAAACTAGATCACCCAATTTTTTATTTTCTTTTTTAAATTAATTACATAAAATTGGCTGAACCGACTGGATCGAGGCTGGTTCTCAATCCAACCGATTCGATTGATTGGTCCAGTCCAATTTTTTAAACCGAGGTTTCTCTTGCACTGCATGTATATGGCAAATATATTTTGAAAAAGAACAGGTGTGGCATGCTATTTGCTTCGTTTTGGAAGGACGGGTGACCGTTTTGGTATTAAGCGTGCGAAGGTACATTGACATTTTATCAAACATACTCAAAGCCAACTTCTTAATGAAGATTTTTGTCCTTGATATTGATAAGTCTCAACATCCGTTCAAGTAAATCTAAGATGCATGATCTTGCTTTGAATGACTAATTAGGAGCATGCATAATATAAGATAAATATAGCCTATGTCATTCTTAGATTCAATGTAATCAAGTAAACATTAAATTGGCAAATTAGTAGTTTAGAATGAAGAAGAATATCATCAAGGAAAATAAATTGAACCGATTGAATAATTATAAGATTTAAGAGGATATGTGGTATAAGTTACCTAAACAACCAATAAAAAAGGAGAGAGGGTTCTATGTTAAGAAAATTGGAGGGAAGTAGTAGAAAATCAACTAATAGAAATGGTGATGGCACCACTTGTAATTTTAGAAAAATTTAAGGCCTTTACAAGAGGTGGTAGAGGCTGAGATCTATCTCGACATTTGGAATACTTGGCAGCTCAATTCCATGTAAGAAAAATCTATAAAAAGACTCGCATCCACTTTTATTCGAAGTGTTAAAATTGCTCTAGCAATCCAAAGAGAACCCTTTCTTTAGAAAAGAACCCAAGGATTGGTATGATGGCAGTGAAATGTGCTTACATATTAAAGGGCTTGGATTCGAATCTCAAGGGAGATGCTCCGAACCCTCCAAATTACCATACCTATTATTAAAAAGGAATTTTTAGCCGACAAATCCTATAATCTTTTCCAATTACCTCTACGACCTTTGAAACATCGTAATTCCGCCCCTGACCCTGTAAAATTGCTAACTCTTACCGTACAGACCCTACGGTTAACCCCCGTTAATTTACCTGTAAAATTAACGAGATTCCGTTATGTTCCTTTATACTATACCCATTTTATTTATTAAATTTACATTGAGTGCCACTCCATCATCCAAGACCCCCCCGGGCGATGGAGGCCCCACTGCCGTCGCTCCCCCCCCCCCCCGGCCAAGGAAGGAAATATCGGTATCGATATCGTTTCGATACAATGTCGATACTGATATATCGGCGATATATCGACGCATATCGCCGAAACCCGGTATCGACCAAGGCATTTTCTCCTGTCGATATCCGATATCGTCCATATCGGCGATATATCGGTGACCTGTCGATACCGATATATCGCCGATATATCGCGATATGGCGATCCCTGCCCCCGACCCCACGGCGATGCTTCCCCCCCCGGTCGCTGCTGCTCCCCCCGGCCGCTGCTGCTGCTATGGAGGCCCCCCTACCCGGCCGACGATGGAGGCCCCCACCTTGCCGCTGCTGCTCCCCCCCCCCCCCCCCCCGCAAGAACGTGTGCTGGATTTTTTCCTATTCTTTTTTTATTTTGGCTAATCCTAGCCGTTCGATGGTAAATTGGTTAGGTTAACTCAAGACTAACCCAAGTATTTGACTCAAATATAGTTAAAATTGACGGCAGGGTTGGTTGGGTAAGACGGAGCAAGTTTACGAGGTCGGGGGAGGAATTACGATGTTTCAAAGGTCGTAGAGGTAATTAGAAAAGATTATAGGGTCTGCCGGGTAAAAATCCCTATTAAAAAATACTTCTCGTAGAAATCTGCTAAACAATTCATGTTAAAAAAATATGTATCTAAATTGATTTATATATATATAAGGTTGATCTTGTGAAAACTAAAAACTGTGAGAACATGAGAGCAGTGAGTCTATACCATTAGGCCCTGTTTGGTTGGAGAATAGGCCCTGGAATAAGGGGCCAATTCTCCTCCCGACACGATTCTCAGTGGTATGATTATTCCCCATTATTCCATCTTATTTCACTCTTATTCCTATCTTTATCCCACCTTACCTACCTTTATTTCACCTTATTCTCCTTATTCCTATCCTTCAGCCGAACAAAGAATAGACCCTCATTCTTCTTATTCCCCATCCTTATTCTTACTTATTCCCGAACCGAACGGGCCCTTAGAAAGGTTGGGACACATGAAGCCCAAAAGAGGATTGGATCCTACATGTGCAAAAGACCTTCAAAAGGTGAAAAGACCTTCCAAAGAGGATTGGATCCTACAAGTGCAAAAGTACTAAAGGACAAAAGTCGCAAATTCTTCATTCGTATCATCCCCATTTGCAAACAGATTGATTATAGGACTCCAAAGGCTTGCATGAATGTGAAGGCCATTCATCACGAAGGAAACAACCTTACAAGAAGTTGAGTTCAAACAAGAGTTCAAACAAGAGTGACGACAAAAGTTCAATAATGCAGCTTATCGCTACATCTCCATACCAGTCATTTTTATTATTTTTTGAAAGAAAAAAAGACCTCCACTCATATGGGTTCGTTTGGTTGCAGGGTTGGGCAGGGTTGGGTTGACCCAACTCGGGGTACCTCTCCTTCCAAACATCCCAATCCTCCTCGCAGTTTACTATTCACAGGGGTACCCCAACCCAACCCAGCCCAACCCTCTCCAACCCTGCAACCAAACGAACCCTACAGGTGTGTGCCCGAAAACTTCACCATTTAATCACCAAAAAACAATCATTTTTATATGGCAACATAAAATGTACTAAACATTCTTCCACTATAAGTAGGGTCTCGGCTACATGGATTCTTGCTCAAATCCATGTTGAAAGATTTGACTATTTTTTACGCTGGCCGTCGACTACCTAACCAACCCCTGCAATAGTGGGATTTGAATCATGATCTTTTGTGTGGTAGATACACTGTACTACTACTACACCATTAATATGGCAACATGGTAAACAAATATCAGCAAATTAATTCCGGCAAACACAGCTGATAGAATACCCGATATGCTTCATAACGCATATTAACCAGCATCAGATATAACTGCAAACAGCAGAGCTGACGCCTCCCATGGAACGTGTTGCCAGAGGTGTCCTGTATTTATTGAGACCACAAAAACACACCGCGATCATAATTATAAAAAGGAAGAGAGATTTTGATTCTGCTTTCATAATCAACAAGTTTCAATAAAATATTTTAGCATTGTGCAGATGATAACTCGAAAACAATTTAAAAGATGCAGCAACTTTAAGCTTATACAGATCAGATACTGTTCTCAGCTGGGAAATTCAAATCTTTCCCACTAACATCTAACAGGAACACATAGAGGATATTCGTCTCAAATGGTATACTTGCAAAAACACAGACATAAGTATCTGTTCCAAAACGAGACAACCTAGTTCTTAACGGTTGTGACATGTCTGAGCAGCATGGCAACAACATCCGGTGATATCCGCGAAGCTTCATGCTTCAGGCGAGTGATTTTTGCCTCTGTTTCCTGCTCAAGGCGCTTAACATTTGCACCAGAGTCACCACTGCTCTGTTGAGTTTGCAAAGAAAATAAGATTAGACGGATTCTTTTATGACCCAACTATTGATTACCATGGGATGGAAAATGCAGACCTTACACTTCTTAGGCTATAGGCACATCGTCGTTCTTGTAAATCGAATAAAATTGAATACTTTGAAATAAATAAATAAAGAATTGCATACTAGTTGTTATAGATTGATATTTCTTAAACAATATTTTCATTGTTTGTCAGGGCAGGGAGCTAAGGTCGAGATCCTGCGAATTTCTCACCTCAGCAACCTTCCTTTGGAATTCAGCTTCCATGTGGGCACGATATTCCGCAATTTCTTTCTCAGCCTCGTCCTTTGCTTGCTTCAATCTTGCAAGTTTTGCTATAGAGTGGAAGAAAAGCAATTTACAAGTAATTCAAGAGAGTTAACATATTAAACTAGCAGCAAGCATACCCCTACTCTATTTCGTTTATGAGATTTGCAATGGCATTGGCATACATCGAAGTAGAGATTCATTTGTCTGTTTGTTTTTCTCTAAACAAAGAAACAATTTGCATTGACGCAACTTCGACTTCAAGGTAAAATTTTAAAAGGGGTTCATAACAATCCACTTCTATAAATTCACAAAAGAGTTCTCAAACAACGTTCTTTTTATTATGAATGGTCAAATTTGTAACCACTCCCCCCCCCCCCCACAACACACATGCGCACACACCAACACCTACTCATTTTCTCTCCCCCGCCCTCACATAAACCACGCATGTGCACACCCACAAGCACGTATGCACGCACATATATGCACACACCCACATGCAAGTCCACCCACAGGCATGCACCCACACAACCATACGCACATGTGTGCGCACCAACACACACACACACGTATACTGACACAAACACACACAACAATGAACATGAGAAGCTGGCTGCTCGACCACAAGGGCACTTAAGTAGAACAAGTTGCAGATGGGGTTTGCAAAAGTTATGCATACCATTTCCCAAGCTGTTCGACCACAAAGGCATTTAAGTAGTACAATTTGCATATGGGGTTTGCAAAGGTTATGCATACCATTCCTAGCAGAGTTGACAATCTGTTGTGCTTCTTGCTCTGCTGCAAGTAGTTGCTGAATCCCACCCTGACGCCTACCAGATTCCATTTTCACCACACTTTTATACTGTCCCGTTAGAAAAACACGCAAAAAGTTAACTTGAGAAGTGATTAGAATCAAGAAAAATTTTAAGATATTAAGCAATCAATAAAAAAGAAAGACACAAGCATAATTGCCAAAGGCATTTGACCAATGATGTTCTTTTAGATTAACGTATCCATACATGAGAGAAATAGACATCACTAAAGCATAAGTGCCAAAGGCATTTGATCAATGATATTTCTTGTAGATTGACTGATCCATACTCGAGACAAACAGACATCACTATGCATAACAGATAAAAATATAAACCCAAATAAGAAGCTTTCCCTTGCAACTTCTATCGCATTCACTCAAAATCCTTTCTTTTGCTTCATTAGTGAGTCACATACATTATATTCCAATTCATATTTTCCCAACTGCAGGAAAACATCACAACAATACATGGTACATCTGAGTAAAAGGCTTCACTTCCGTAATGGATTCTCCCTGGAACATCACAGTTAAGGTGGATACAAAAAATATTAGGTAAAAATGAGAAATAAACCAACCAGCAGAAAATCTTCCCAAAAACTCACGCTAGTATTCGCAATCAAGGAGCATCATCAGCATCATCATAAAATGGGAATGAAGCCTCTACTATAAAAAGTCGCATAGAGAAGACCTTCAACGTATTTAAAGTTAATGTAACTAGGTTTTAATTTGGTAAATCCATGTAATTACATTGATTTTTTTAATTTGGTTTCATTTGGGAAACTAAATTGCTTTGGAGAGAAAGTTGAGAATTCACAAACTTGAAATATGGAGAAACTTGGGAGGAAGTTTAGTACCACATCTAGTTTTTTTGAACTTTTGGATGGTTTATATATGAGTTCACACCCTAAGCTCTTGTATCAATAGTAGAGAGGAGAAATGGAGGAACACACGCGCGCACGCTTCGCTCCGCTCCGGTTGAAGAGAGTCAATTCGGATTTCGGATATCGATATTTTGCTGCGGATTTCATTAGCGGGTCGAATAAATTAACTCTACAGATTAATTGTGATCTAACCGCTTTAAGGGAATTCGACCCGACTCCAACGAATCTTAGCCGAAGGGGGCGTCTTTGAAATTCGAAGAGGCACCCATTGGAGGTGTTTTCGGAAGACGGAAAGTCGCGCCCTAGGTCTTTTTATACCCCCCCCCCCCCCCCCCGCACGTTGTTTTCTTCACTCACAAGAAAACTTTCCACCGTCGTTGCTCTCCCTGTTTCCCACCGCAACAACATTCTGCATGGAATTACATCAATCCATAGAAGCCTGGAAATTACATCAATCCGATCGGGGATTATATTGCAGGTTCATTTTTCTAGACCTAAATGAACATCTCAAGCTAGAATTACATCAATCCATAGAAGCCTGGACATTTGTATTTTGAGAAATGAAAAAGACCCCGTCAAAGAAATCTCTAATCAGTAATCAAATCGCAGAAGAGGTCAACCAAATGTCCCCAATTTCAAAATTTAGAGGTCCATATAAGCTATAAACACTGCAGACCATTTCATATCAGAAGCAAAAGGAACAATTCTCCTCAAATCTAAAGACCTGAGACTTATCTCTCCTAAAAAAACTAATTAAGTTAATTATGTAATCCTTGAACAGATTCCGAAGCGAGACCATTCACGAATTAACATCCAGAAGCATCGCGATATCGAGATTCACCGGAGCAAAGCAGGATCTACTAACGTAAATCTGATCCTCTGCATCAAACAAGAAAAACCGATAGATCTGATCGGAATGCGAAGAAGAAAAACTCACCTCGATCGGCGCTGGGGGAAACCCTTCCGGATGCGCGGAATGGAGAGAGGTCAACTGCCCCGCAAGCCCCTTTCTGTACAAGGTGAATTGTTATGCGGGTTAATTTACATTTTAACCCTGATATACTATAACTATTGCAAGGCGTGATGGAACATGGAAGTTTTGAGAGGTTTGTTGGGTAAATTATTTAATGGTCCTAATTTGGACTTGGCTTTATTCAGAACTCCTGCATAACTGGATACTTATCCTCTAGTCCTGTTTTGGGATTAGAAAACTTATCTCGCTCTTTTAGGTGGAAGTTTATAATCTCACAATTACTTATACAAATATATGTTCAATTCACGCAATCTATGTTAATTAAAAAAATTCTAATATTGCATAGTGTACTGCATATATTGAATATATTGGAAAATGTGATATATGCGATTATGTATTAAGCTTTTGATAGGAAGCATTGAGGTCAATATCTCTACAACGTGCATCGCAATTATCTTTATCAAAGGAAGAACGTGCATTAAAAATTAAAAAATATGATGTTATTATAATACACATAATTTAAATATAGATATATGCTTATGATCACTGAAGACACATTGCTAGCTACAACGTGTAAGGATGATTATCTAACCACACTAACTCACGTTGGATTTCAATTAGGGGATGCAAACGGTCGGATACAGATACATGTATAGGTATTATCATATCCTTATCCATTGTTTAATACGAATACAGATACGGATATTGACGGACATTAAAACTATTTTATCATATCCTTAAGAAACGGATACAGATGTAAAACGGATACTGATCGCATACGGATAATGTTAGAAATACTTTATATCGACTTAATATATACGGATTGTATAGAAAACACATGATATAAATTTAC
Source organism: Ottelia alismoides (assembly GCA_037367405.1). Taxonomy (NCBI): domain Eukaryota; kingdom Viridiplantae; phylum Streptophyta; class Magnoliopsida; order Alismatales; family Hydrocharitaceae; genus Ottelia; species Ottelia alismoides. Next base: position 22,813 of record JAZKJV010002673.1, read on the forward strand.
TAAATGTGTTTGTACCATAAAAATTATACAAATATGGTAAAAAAAGGTGTGGAATTATGTTATATAGAGTTAAAAATAAATCTATGACTATATTTATATACAAAAATGGATATACAAATACGGATGCGGATGTTTATGGATATCAAAACGATATCCATATCCGTATCCATTTTAAAACAGATACGGATACGGATGTCAAAATTTACATAAAACGGATACGGTGACGGGTCGGATACGGATATATCCTTAACCGTTTGCATCCATAATTTCAATGCCTAAGAAATATGATATTTATTGCATATTTGCTATCATATCTTATCGAATTTGATCCGTTATTGAGAAAATACATTTCACCTTTTCAGTTCTTTAACAAATTAAACACTCAGGTCAAGTTTAAATGACTTTTAATATCAACAAACTTGAATGGAATATGCCAACATGTTTGATTCAAAAGATTTTAACCTGCATCCCATGTACACTTTCATATTATACGTTGACTCTTGCATCAGTTGTATTTTCACCCAACATCTTAAATAGTGATTACATGGCATACCCATATGTTTACTTCAGCCACACTTTTTATGTTAACAACTATGGAATCAATTAAATGTCCAGAAATATAAGTTCATTATATTTGCAAATCAAACCACCCAATCTTCTCTTCATTCTCTCCCCATCACCACTCAGCCTCCTCAATGTCATCATTAGGGTGGAGCATTGGGTCAGGTCGGCCCGAACCCAATTCTGACCCGACCCGCAAAAGTCCGAGCCCGACCTGAACCCGATGTACAAGTGGGTCGGGCCCAGGTCTTCATTTTTGAAAAACATTATGCTCGGGTCGGGCCGGGCCCGAACCTGAAGTACAAATGGGCCGGGCCCGGGCACTCATATTTCAAAAAATCATATTAGAACTAAATTAGGGGACACGGATTTATATTCAAAATACATCCAATATTTCCTTCATCCATCAATAGTAATATTATATAGTAACAATACATCCAATATTCATGTATTATGGATGAATTATATCCATAAAAATAAATTGGAATCAAAGTGCAACTTCATGGAATCAAAATAAGTGTGGGTTGAGCACGGCCCGAGCCCGAACCCGACCTGAACCTGAGCCCGATCTCGCAGGCCTTGGGCCGGGCCTGGGTCCTCAGTTTGCTGAAAAAAGCGGACCTCGACCCGGCCCAAGGCCCACGGAAAATTGATGGGCTCGGGTCGGGCTTTCCCGGGTTGGGCCGGGTCGAGCCCAATGCTCCACCATAGTCATCATCATTGTCACATCCTTCACCAACACTCTATCCCCCACCCTCATCCTTGTTGGGATATGAAAAATGTGATTACTTAATGGAAGCACGTGAAGAAAAGATAAAATTGACAGTGATCATTTTCCTCTCACGACTACCAAAGAAGAAAACTCAATAAGAAAAATAATGAGTGTAGCTATCTATGTACCGTCCCCCCCCCATCATGGCGGTGTTAGTAATCTCCCCATTCCCTACACACGCATGTACACACACAAACAGGGAGTTTAGAGCTCACATGCCAACTTATGAGCATGAAATTTGAAACATTCGTATGTAATATGTCATCATCATTTATTACACAAAAACAACTTAATTGTTTTGCAAATATGGTATTGACATTGCTCCTATATTTACATTTTTATAACTAAATAATATAAAATATGTACCATTAAGTAGATTTTGAAATATATGTACCATTTTTTTTAATCATGGATTTTGAAATATATGTATGATTTTTTATCATTATTCAATAACACCAATTTTATGTTATTTATTGCAATTATTTGTTAGATATTACAATTATGTACTTATTTATTACAACTCTGGTTTTTATTTTTTTTTACAATTTTGTGTATGTCTTTTTATGTATTCCTTTTTCACTCTATTTTTAGTGCAAATCTTGAAGCACTCGGTTTTTATTTTTTATAGTTTTTGTTTATGTCTTTTTATGCGTTCCTTTTTCACTGTATTTTTAGTGGAAAGCTTGAAGCAATCTTGCAACTCCTCGTTGATTATTTTAAATGTTTTTTCCTTATTTTAACCGCTCATATTATACTTTCTATAACTCTTTCATGATGATTGACTTGGTTTTTTTCTCGAGCCCTTATTTTTGTTATTGTTTATAGTTTTATGTTATAACTTCTACAAAAGCTACGTGAGATGATAATCTGCTTGATTTTCTCGCAACACTTTGTTGATATTTTTATAACTCTTTAGTTGTTTCTTATCGTTTCATGTTATTTCTTTTGCAACTTTTGCACAAGATCATAGTTAGTTTTCTTTCTTTAAATTGGAAAATGTCATTAATTTAAGATAAAGGATTGAATAGGCTTTCGCGTTATAATCATATTTTGAGGAAATAAGAAGAAATGAATGGTTGACATTTAGTCTTTGTCATTCAATGGAAATCCAATGAAGGGGATTTCGTGCGCATCAATTTTCACATAGGATGTGAACTCATTGGAGAATTCAAATACATAGATGCATATACATAGCCCAAAAACAAGGCCCATAGTCACATGTATAAAGGACTATACGTAAAATATAATTCAATTCTTAGTAGGGTTAGAAGATTACCACTCCTCCCCCTCTCACACTGAATCCTCTCCTTGATTATGTACGACCTCCTCCCCCTACATCTCCTCCTCCGCCTCCTCCGCTGTCAGCAACACCTCCTCCTCTCTCTCTCTTTTCCTTCCGCCATCTGCTTATAGCATGCTTTGATTCTTCATCCTCACCACTATGAGTGATCCCTTGTTTTCGCAATTTCTCCATCGTTGTGCCTCATATTCGGTCTACACAACAATCATCGATACAGAGGGGTGGGGGTCAGCAAGGGAGGAGAACATCATCCTCCCCAAATCCACCATGACCCATCTTTTTTTAAAAGGAAAAGGGTGCAAAGCCGTATAGGCAAGTACCCAAAAAACTTCATATTCACTGGTTAAATGTCATAATTATAAAGATCACGAATCATAGAGGATTTTGGCATGTTGTACCACATTTTTTACGTAATATATCTCTCTCCTAAATAACACTCCATTCTTCGCGAGCCAAATCGCCTAGAGGGTTGCCGCTGTCAGAACCTTTACAGAATTCTGGACATTTCCCAGCATCTCGTCTGAATTCCAGAAATAATGAAAGTTCTCCATCACGATTCCAATGAGAGCTAACTTCCTCCAAACTTCCTTTGATGTCGGACATGTAAAGAAAAGACGGTCAATATCCTCCACATCTTCGGAACAGCATTGGCACAAATCATCAGAACTATGGAACAACCTGGCCCTCCGAGCACTAATCAACAACCTCTCTCTGCCCATCAACCGCATTATGATTTTGACTCGTCAATGGATCTTTCACCTTCAAATTTGACCCAAAGAAGGCATAGCAATCCCATGATCAAAAACAAAAGATGCGTATAGAACTTTATATGCCTTCTTTACCATGAACACGAAATAACCCTCGCAAACATGCCATCACCTTGAAGGCTTGAGAAACAACCTCCTACTCTTTCTTCTTTGATAAAGAAGACACTTAAAACACCGTGGAGAAAACCCCCCAAGATTAACGTCACCATGGCTCGTGTCATTGGAGGCCGATCATCTACAGTGTTGCAGACTCTGCACTAACTGCTCGAGCAGCTCGATCCTCGAACAGCTTGTTCTTGATTGAGCGGTTCACATGAATTTGCACGGTATGAGCTCATAAAAAGTGTGAATTCATGTGAGTGATCGAACGACTCCAATGATCCACAATTTTATTGTAGAGTCTGCACTACCGCAGGAAGATGAGGAAGAAGAGGTTTACAACCTTCGGATTTTAGTCTGCTTAAATTAACTCGGTGGGTGGTTAGATTAGTAAAGTAAATAACTTCGACGATTAAGATGTAAGATAAAGCGACTTTCTGGGGATCTGAGTTTACATACCAAATATGGAGGGGTTGACATATAAATATAGAAGTATAAAAGGATATGATCGTAAAAATCCTTTAATTCAATCAAAACACTAACAAAGACGTGCATACACACATACAACGAAGTTAATCTACATCAATAAATAGTTTATTAATTCTAGCAATATAACAATGAAGACGATAGTTGTTGAGAATTCGAAGAATTAAGCAATGAATAGTATTTATCGTCATGCATTTAACTGTATGATACACAATAACAAATATTACGTTATTTGTCAATATGCTGTTGTAGCGTTTTACAAGTAGAATAAAACTGGACATTCCTCAAATTTTATTTTCGTTCCTCAAATTTTATTTTCAAATTGACTGATGATCAGATAAGATATAATTTATGGAAAGCAACATATGTTAAGGGTCCCTTTGCTTCCCAGTGGACAAGAGTGAAAAGTATTCCCCAGCAAAGACGTTGGTGTTGAGTTACAATAGAATTGCTGATTAGTTTTTCTAATAGGAAGGATTAGGGTTTATTCATGAGTTACCTCTCCGAGTTTAGTTCTAGCATTAATGCAATTCTGACTGGCTACTTTATTTGAGTAATCATTCGGACAACAGACATAGTTGGGATTTATTTAGTTATAAACAAACAATAATATAGATATAAGGCATCATATAAAAACTCAGATTTCATATATTTATTTATTTATGATGCATAACCTCCATACTCTACCATCCCACGAACAAGAGAGATTATGGTTGTTTATTCTCCAAAATCTTCCAGCATTTATTCTCTCCGTCTCTCTTATATAGGCAAGATGAGATAGCTACATGGTTCTCACTCAACAGCCCTGCGCTCCTCCCTGGAGTAGGGGGAGGAGGATTGCTGAGGAACGAAGACGGACAGTTCCTGGCTCCTGCCCTCCTTGAGCCTTTGCGCCTCCTCTCCGGATATCTGGAAGGAGTTGGCCAGCACGTCCACGGGGATCCCTCGGAGGGTGGACCCCTTCCCCGCCACGTTGTTCGAGATGGCGTTGTCGCTCGTCTTGAACGACACCCACTCGAAGTCATTGTCCTCCGCGCGCGCCAACACCACGAAGTTCTGAGGGATCACGAAGATCTGGTCCTGCCTCACCCTCTCGTCCAGCACCGAGTTGCCGTTGCTGTCAGCGATCTGGACTCTGGCACTCCCTCGGACGACGTACACTATGCTGTGGGAGTTGACGTTCCACTGTGGGCCCATCATGGCATTCTGCATTCATTGCATCACCGACAAACTCATCATCATCATCATCATCATCATCATCTTAATTATATGGATGACTGCATTATACGAGGCTACATGTAAGAATAATAGGTTGTTACCCGGCGGAGGTGTCCCTTCTCGGCACTGAGCTGGAGATAGCGGAGGATGGGGAGCTTCTGGCTGTTGAGAGAAGTGAGATGACCGCCTTCCCTGCTGTACACGTCTGAGAAGATCGGGTTCCCGATGTTCTCCGAGAACCTGATGTTGCAAAGGGTCTCATCGATTCCATTTCCCCTCCTCTGCTGCCTCCTCCTCCTCTCTTCTGATGATCTCTCTTCCTCACTCTCACTCCACGATCCTCTCCTCTCTCTGCTTCCTCCCCTCCTTGATCTTCTCTCCGATTCCTCGTACTCGGAAGAACTGATCCTCGGCCTAATTGTGTGCAGGCTCTCGTCCACTCGTACGATAAAGCCCCTCTGTTCCTCCTCCGCACCCTGCAGCTTCCTCGCGGTCTCTTCATTCACGCCCAAGGCCTGTGCAAGGAGCTTTACGTCGAAGCCCTGGAAGATGTTCCCGGATGACTGCTCTTGATCGTAAGATGATCCACCACGACGGTGAGTGGATTGGCTTCCGCGTTGTCCACTCTGTTGTGGGTTGCTTCCACCGAGGAAGAACCTCTGCCGTGATAAGAAAAAAAAAGAGAGCATTCAATCTTCTTGATTAGTTTAAAGGAACTGACCATTCCGAAGGCCATCATTTAAATGAAACCTATGCGCCCATCTCAACAAATATATAAACGAACTTACACGAGGGGTGTTGTCGAGCTGATTGGCGAAGTTGCCGGTGTCGAGGAGGACGACTATGACGAGAGGTCGATCTCCGTTGTTGTAGCTCCAAACGGGAACGCCAGCAGGCACGGCCAAGACGTAGCCTCGACTGAGGCGGTGGACTTTCTGGTGTTGGTCCTCCTCTTGTTGGCTTCCTTCACGGGTGCTCCGCCTCTCTTCTTCCTCGAACGATCGGCGGCCGCCATGGGAGTGTCTCCTCCGAGAGGAAGAGTATTCCTGTATGGACTGGAAGGACTCGTGGCAGCCGGGAATCACCAGCCCGCCGATGCCCTCACCCTCGACGACGTAGACGAGCCTGGGGGAGTTGGAGGAGGACGGCAGGAACAGGCCTCTGGGCTCTATGGTGTGGCGGACAAGGGACGCCCCGACGCAGCGGAACTGCTCGTGGTTGTGGTCCCAGAACTCGGAGATCCCTGCCTCGGACTGGAGTCGCCTCGTGGGCTCGAGGGCTTCGAGCTGATCTACGTTGCACTGCTCGCTGCTCCTCTGCCTACGTTGCTGCTGCTGCTGCTCAGACCCTTCGAAGGGGGACGGCCATTGGGCAAGAGAGGCGACGGGGAGCAGGACGAGGAGACAGAAAGCGAGTGAGAAGGCCGCCCGGGCCATGGCTATCGAGATTCTGGTGGTGTTGAGCTTGTTGCGGTGGTGGGTTGTTGGATCAAGTGGGTGGAGTGGAGCTTATAAGGTGGGAGGTGTTGGCGCATGACGAGCAGGTGTTTGAGAGGCGCTGATATCAGGACAGACGCGTGGGAGCTTCCGTCGTGTTCGTGGCGCCTCGATCCTTCACCTCAAAGAGGAGGTGAATAAAATGGATTCTCTGCCAAACTAAAGTCACGTTTAATTATTACTTAACTTGATTCGCCATTATCATCGGAGCACTCCGGTTGACGTGGCAAATCAACTCCAGGCTCTATTTCTACTCGTTCACATGCTTGCCTGCTGTATACTATTACTTAACTTGATCGTATACGTTTTTTTGTTTGTGACAAACGATCTTCAACTTACGTTCAAAAAGAGTCCCAGATATTACGATCCTCCTGCAAAAACCATCATTAAAATTATGATGTGAATTTTAGTGACATTACCCATTTTTATTTACTTCAATGATTTGCTACACATTCTCCTTGGAGGACTTTACAGGACATAGCAAATGCACTCCAACAGGATACTGCATAGCACAATTTGAGCAACTCACATTGTCGTGTAGGAAAATAACCAGGGTCATTTTTTTTGAAGATGTAAATTTTCTGCAGTGCACATTTTTATATCTTATCTGTTTGATAAGGGAACAGTGATCGGAATAAGTTCTTATTTATCTCTTTTTTTATATCTACTTATCCACTCTCTTATTTCATTTCCTTATTTATCCTTATTCACTCTCTTAATCACCTTCCCCTCTTCACGTCGTCTTCCTTATCCACTAACTTATAGCTTTTATTTCTTATCTCTCATGTAGCAACCGAACGGAAAATATCACTTATCTATTCTTATCCTACAATATTCCCTTTATTCCGAACCTTTTAGCCGACAAGAATAATGGTTGTTCCAGCTTATTTCCTACCATTATTTCTTCTTATTCTTGAACCGAACGCCCCTTTAAGGGGGTGTTTGATTCGGGAATAAGGATGCAGAATAAGGATTTATTCTCTGTCCGGCTGGAAAGACATGAACAAGGAGAATAATGTTGAATAAAGGTAGGTAAGCTTGAATAAATATAGGAATAAGGATGGAATAATATGAAATAATAGAATGTGAATGTGAATAGTTGTACTTCCGGGGAACTGTGCCTGGCAGGAAATTGATTCCTTATTTCAATACTTATTCTCCAAACCAACATGACCTTACCCCAGGTTGGGCCAACCCAACCCTGTCCAACCCTGCAACCAAACGGAGCCTCATGTCGGAGTAAATATTTCGACTACATGTTTCTTTTTATTACATTTGAGAAAGTGGGGTCTTTCATTGATAATCGGCGTATATTTGGGAGCCTTTTAAGCAATTAGTCCAGTTTTTTTATCAACTGCTACCACTGCTTATCTTCTGTTTATTGATAAATATTATTATATGATTATAAATCTAGTAAAACTTTTACGTTTGAATTGCCATTGAAAGTGGATTCAAGTACATATTATCTAAATGATTTCCTCATTGATTAGTGATCAGTAGCAGTACCTGAGCCTTTTGTTATTGATTAACTTAAAATTCACTACAACAACAAAATGGAGTAACAACAAATTAAAATTTGAAGATGTATTGTTATATCTTCTAATGTTAAATATATAAATAAATATTACTCGTTTCAAAATAATCTTTAGAAATTGTAATGTATGTCACATTCTTTGCGATTGGTAAGACGATTATCATTTGAATTTCATTAAGTTTGCATATTATATCATAAAAATATAAGAAAATATATTTGTGTATATAAAAATAAGTTATAAATACATAAATTATATACATAAAACAATCAATACAAAATAAAAATAAAATACTCGAAGGTAAATATACTTATGAATAAAATCCTAAAAAGTAACATGTAATAAAAAAACTCATAAAAATAAATAAAAATCAGATTAAAATACTACATTAAATACTACACATTTTTATGTTTTAACCAGATATTAATAAAATTATTTACTAATATATTTTAATTAATTTTGAATTTCATTGCAGATGATGTGGCCCAACCAGGGCTCAGCTCTAGTTGACCCAAGTCAACTGCCCATTCCACGTTCAGCCCTACTGTTGTCAGGAGGAGATCTCATCTTCATCGATTTTTTCCCATCATATCTTGTAATCTTTTGCGTTGATTTCTTCTGCTTGTGCCTCGATCAAAACACTTTCATGCTAAGATCAAATCTTGGTCGAGGTGCCTCTGAATCAGGTGCTTCATCCTGATGAAGAGTCCCTTGTACATGTACCCTTCTATCACCTTCCTTGAGTTTTTGATCCCTCTTCCACCTTCCAAACCAAATCCTGAGCTTCGAGCAACCTTCCTAGTGACAACAGGAGTATGCTCAGCATTCAGCGCAGTGGTTCGGGTATCAAATCGAGGTGGTCCAGCTCACCGGAGTCCTCCGCCCGAAGTTCACCTCAGGTGTGTCCCCGGTAAGCTTCTTCCCTTTTCTTTCCATCTTTTGATCCATAGCAATAGCAGTAGTGTAGATTGAGTCCTCGTTTCATTCAATTTCAAATTTTTTTTTTGTAAAAACCAAAATTTTGATCGACGGAGCACCAGCTCCGCCACCTATTTCAAACCACTTAAGCCTCGATCTACCTTGCCTTTCGCCCTCACCTTCTTCTCCTTACTCTTATGAACATCCCTTGCATATCCACCCATCTTGATCCTGCACAGATCGAGCAACCCGGTCTCCTTCTCCGTCGAATTGCCGGAGACACCCATATGGACCCATTTCCACCTCATTTCACTCCCAAGAGATCCCCAGAGCTCCTCATTTTTGTCCTTACCAATTCCCTATGGGATACAGAAAGAGTACTCTTTGTCACCTCCAGATCCTAGGATTCGTTGGAGCCACTCTGGTGGTCATTGGCATTTGAGGAGCTCTACCGTTGCAAAATGAATGGTTTTTGATTTTTTAAAAATATCAAATGAAAACCAAAATGTCCTCAAAAATTCACGAAAATTTTACACCATGGCAGGAGCCATGTGTCCAATTTTCGTTGGATTTGGAGGTAATTTGCTATTTTATTCAAAAATAAAGAGAGGGCACTGTGCACAGGGACCAAAGTGCAAATACCCAAAAGTCTGGGGAGTCTGGTGCAATTAACCCAGCAAAACACGTGCGATGCGCATGTCTGGGGCACTCAGGGACCCAAATGTAAGAAAAATAAGTTCCGAGGACTTATTGGTAACAGGTACCAAAAGTCTAGGGGCTTATCTGCAAAATACCCAAAAATAAACGCACATGCTCAAAAGTTTCACGCACAGGGGTATAAATGCAAATAACTAAAAACATTCATTCATTGAAGAACAACCAGCACTACAGGGTAGATAATGTAAAAAGCCCAGAAACACACGTGTCGATGCACGTGTCAGACCACACACAGGGGCATATCAGTAAATACACGTAAGTACAAGGGTCTCGATGCAAATAACCCTAAAACTAAACAACTAAACTCAATATTTACAGGACTAAAGCGAAATAAAATAAGCAAGGGGGCCTAAGGGTAAATTACCCTTTATTACGTGGGGCGGCTGGATGGACGCCACGTGTCTGATCGAGCGGTCGAGGGCGACTGGGGGTCCAACGCTGCTCTCCTCGGGATGATCCAACGGCTAGGGCTAGTCCACGTGGTGCATCGGACGGTGTCAGGCGCGGATGGCTAACCCTCGAGCCTCGGATGGTCCAGATCTCTCCTTCTCCTGATCGAACGATGACGGCTGCTCCTACACGAACGGTTCAGATGAACCTGGAGCGAGAGGGATGATCGGACGGCTTCTGAAGGTCGTGGAAGAACAGGTGGCCGGCGAACTTCGCCGGCCTCGTGAGTGCGCTCCTGACCTCCTCTGCTGCGCCTGAGGATCGGAGAAGCTCCGGCGTGATGGTGCGCAGCTACTGATACCCTCCGATGGCCCATCCGAGCTCTGGGGAGCTCCGGCGAGGGCGGCGGAGGCGAGGCTTCTGGTCTGAATAACCCAAGCCCTCAGATGGGCTTGGTAGCTCCTGCAAAGATCACCAAGAGACTCGCGGGTCGAGGGCAAATTGCCTCGACCCGGTTAGGCGGAGCGACGGTGAACGATGGGGCGAGATGGACGAGCTCCGGCGAAGGGCGGACGGTGAAGCTCGAATCCCAGCTCCTGTGCGAGCTGGGTTGGATGGAGGGGTGAAGAAGGTGCGCGGGAAGTCGGCGAGGGCTATGGCGATGCCCGATGATCGAATGGTGGTCGGAAGCGATGGGAATCGACGATGGACGGCGGCGGAGCGATTTGGGGGTAAATGGAAATCAGCGAAAAAGGAAAGTCTAAGGGGATACCAGGGTGGTCGAAGAGACTGGGGAGGAGCTCAGGAAGCTCCTGGTCGTCGCCTCGAGGAGCGTCTCCCTCCGAGGCTCGGTGCTCACGCTGGTGGCGGAGCAACGGCGGCGTAGCTCGCCGGATCGATGGATTCTCTTCCTCTCCTCGCTTCGACAGGCTCGGACGCGAGCTGTCACTCTCGCGCACTCTCTGGAGCTCACAGGTGAAGGATTCGAATGGCCAAAGATGGAGAATTAGGGTGGCGGAGCTCGAGCTAAATATGGGCGAGGGTCCGGGAAGACGAGGTCGGGTAGGGCGTGGAAGCGCGTGGATCCCGAGGATGCGGCTCCGGCGAGGATGTCGTATGTGTCATTAAGGATTCGGACCCGGGGTTTAGGTGGTAGGCACTCGGGTTTAGCGGGGAAAAATCTGAGAAGTAGGGGACCCGCTAAGGACCCGAGTGGAGTGGTCCTGGGGGGTAGTTGACCGGGCGGTCAACATCCCCAGGACCCAATAGAAACAGGCCACGTGGCTGGATCTTGAAGTGAAAATTAAGGGTAGCTAGGGGCCGATTTAGCAAAAACTCAAAACACAAAATATTTTTCTTTTATTTTTTTTTTCTATTTTTTAGTGATTTTTAATTAATTTTTAGAAATAAAAATAAGGTATATACATAGTATGTACTATATAGGTATATATACATAATTAGGGTTTTTAATTTTTGATTTTTTTAATTATTATTTTTGTGCAATTTTATTACTATTTTATATTTTATTTATTTCCATTATAAAATAAGGAATAAAAAGGTATTTTTATTTTATTTTAATTATTTATATACATAGGTAAAATAAATACATATATACATTTATATATATGGTATATGTATAATATATTTTTGTGTTTTTAATTTTGCTTATTTTTATTTTGTTTTTGTTTTAATTGTTTTTATTTTATTTATTTGCATTTTATAATGTAGAATATTTACAAAAATTTTGGAAATTAATTTTATTTATTTACAAGGTTAAATAAATAAATATATAAGAGTGGTTCATGTACATGATGAAAGTGGTGTTTTTGTTATTTTTTATTTTTACCCTTTTTCTTTTGTTTTTATACTTATGAATATGTACAAGTATTTACAAGCATATTTTGGGCTATTTTTGTGAGGAAAAATATTTTTTTATTTATTTACATAAATATTTACACATGAGCCCCTATCTCCCTCTACTTTGGCTTTTATGCGGTCAGGCCCATGTTGAGCCCTCCATTGGGTTAGGTTGCTCAATATTTATTCTAAATATTTCCCTCTTTTTCTTTTTAATCTTTATTCTTTTATTTTTGCACAAAAACATGCTAATTATTAAACTTTATACAATGCATGCTTTTGATAATTATTTGTATTTACATGAATATACATGCATTTGCAAAGGTTTTTGTAGCTAAAATATAAGAATAAAGAGTGATGAATGGGTATTCATCAAGCCACTCTGGTGGTCATTGGCATTTGAGGAGCTCCACCGTTGCGAAAGATCTCCAAGAGCATTTTGCACCATCTCCGCACTCCTGGGGGAGAGAAATCCATAAGATACGAAGGATCGAAGTTCATCAGGGCAAGGTTCTTCACCTGTTCTTCCATGTTGCTTCGCCACCGTCCGATCAAGTGCAAACTCCAAAAGCTACAACCACCATCCAATGCTTCGAACCTCAACTACCAGATCTTGAGAGGATATCTAATCTCCGCCATTGAAGCATGAAGGGGTACTGGCAGTTCAATTATGACCACGTGGATAAGTGGATCGATCGTCACCATTGGATCGCACGCTTGATGAGCCGTGAATCATGAGTGACTAAGGGAGAATAGTATCAATGGTCGTTGCGACCTCAACCACTTAGACCTTACTCAACAAGAAAAGAAGACCATCAAAACAAAATCAATCAAGCAAGCAAATGTAGCTGTCTCTCTATTTATTTTTACATGGTATAGCTACCAGGGGAACACAAGGAGCACGAAATGCGAAGGCTACAAAGTAGTCGGGAATCTAAGGAAATAAAAGAATTTGGTGGATTTTATATTTTTTAATTTTTTTGAATTTTTTATTTCAAGAAAAAGGCAAAAAGGGTGCAAAAAGTCGCAATCAAACAATTATTTAAAGCTTCAAAAATACCCAAAAAAATCAAAAAAAAATATTTTTTAGTTTTTTAGAATATTCAGATATTTTTGTTAATTTCTTGAATTTTTCTGATTTTTAGTTAATTTGCTAAAAATAAAATAAGGCTAAAAATGCTAAATAGTGTACAACCTGAATCTAAAGGCAAGTTAAAATACTTAAAATGCCTATTCGAGCAGCAATTTTACGTGAAACTACAAGTAAAAACTTAGCTATAGAAGAAGAAAACATATTTTTTTGATTTTTTTATGAATTTTTAATGATTTTCCTAAGGTTTTTAATGTTTTTTAATTTTTATGGATTTTATAAATGCTAATACAACAAAAATTGGAATGAAGCAAAAGCAACTCAAAATAAACAAAGAACAAATTTTTTGGAATTTTTAAAGGATTTTTAATATTTTTAATGAATTTTTAAAAGCAAATAGTAGCTATTTTGTGGTTTTTGAATTTTTAAAAATAATAAATAACAAAAAATAAAACAAAAATCGTAGAAATTCGTACACTATGGCAGGATCCATATGTAAAAATTTCATGAGTTTTTGGATAATGTTTGCTATTTATTCAATCAAAAATCAAAGGCATAACATACAAGGACCTAAATGCAATGAAAACATATTCCAGGGACTAAATAATAACACACGTGAAAAGTTTAGGGTCCTATCTACAAATTTTCCACAAATTCTAGCACTTGTCCCAAGTCAGTACGCACAGGGGTATAAATGCAAATAATAAATCTTTCCCTTCATAACATAACATAACATAAATCCAAGGTACTACATGTAATTAACCCACATAGCGCGTGATGAAGCACGTGTAGCCACATAATAAGGACTGGAATGTAAATACGAAAAACTGTAGGGGCACATATGCAAATAGTCTCACTGTATAACTTTTATTTTACAAACTAAACTATAAACGAAAATAAAAGCAAGGGGGTCCGAGCAAATTACCCAAGCAACTCGTGCGTCGCACGTAGGGGAAAGGTGACGCGCTCTGACTAGATGACGGCGTGCGGCTCTAGCGCGTACAGCTGGTGAATCCAACGGCCTGATGAGGATGCGAACGTGGGGCGTATAGGGGCCACTAGATGTCAGATCTAACGTCCTGACAGGTGCAGGCTCTAGACGGCTCTGATGAAATTTAGGTGCCGGGCGTAATCCAACGGTAAAGGGAAGGTCTGGAAGAACTCCGCGTGAGCGAATTCACCGAAGCACCGGCGGTGATCCGGCACTTTGATGAACGATCGGATGATGGCTAGTGAATCGTGAGGCTCCTCTGCGTCGAGTGGATGGGTTCGATGGGCTTGCGGACGGTCCGATTTCCTGGAGGGTGGTGGTGACCTGGGCGAGCTCCTACAAGAAGAGGTGAAGGCGATATGAGGTGTATCCGCGCGCGCAAAAACCTACAGGAGAAAGCACTACCTCGGAGGAGTGCTCCGGCCAAGGTTATTGACTAAAACCAAAGAGAAGCATCGGTGGATGGAGATGGGGGTTTCCAGCGAGTGAGGGAGGAAATCGATGGCCTAATCTTGGCTCGTACAGCCTAGATCTGGATGATCAGGTTGCGTAAGGAGGGTGACAGTGAACTGGAGTGTCGATCGGAGCGGGTGAAGATGGCTAATGAAGCTCCAACCGTCGGGTCGGAGCTAGCGGAGGTGCGGCGGAGCGAAAATAGAAGATCGAACTAGATAATGGAATTAGGATCAAAATGGAGGCTACCTGAGGGTCCGAGCTGAATCCTAAGCTCCAGGGGGTGCTGTCAAAGGTGGTCATCGCCTCAACCTCACTGTGGAAGGCGGGGGAGGCTCGTCGAGGTGGATCTCTAATCACGAAGCTTGAGCTTCGGCTATAGCAACCCTCTCCGATCACTAAAGGTCTCCTCTGATTGCTTCACCAAGGGGAAGAGTTCTAGGGTAGCAGAGAGGTGTGTGGTGCGAGCTGAAGGTCTGGAGAATCGAATGAAAGTTTTATAGGCCGTCCCAGGTGGCTGGAGAGGATCGGAGCAAGCGCGTAATCCAAGAATGATCCGCGACTCCCTAGGGATCCCGAGAATCGTTGATCCACTGGGGAGAAGCGGGCAGTGAAATCGGGGCAAGAGAGAGCAAGATACGAGTGGGAAAAATGGGCGAAGATCGGGTGCAAATCGGATCCGCGACGGCGAAGGTCCGGGGGGGAGAGTTGACCGAGGTCAACATCCCTCCTGGACCAATCAGAAAAAGGCTGGGTCAAAAATATTTGAAAAATAAATGAAAAATAGAAGATGATTTTATTTTAAAAAAAGGTTAACATGAAAAGTATTTATTATTTTTCAAACTATTTTTTTGTGTTTTTTAATTATTTTTGTGAAAAATAAATTAAGGTATTTACATTTTATTACATTATATACATGTATAAAATACCTAGGTATTTTATGTAATTATTTTTATTTTCTTTTTTATACAATTACCCTACTTTTATATTTTATTTATTTACAACATATGATTTTGAGTATAAAATAATTTTTTTATTTTTATTAGTTATTTCAAATGTATAATAAATAGGTTTATGATACATATGTACATGTATTATATATAAGGTGATAGAGAGAAATTTATTTTTAATTTTATTTTACTTTTTAAATTTTTATTTTATTTTTAAGAATATATACAAGGTGATAAAAATATCTTTTATTTCTATTTTTGTGAAATAATATATATACATAAATGGGGAATATATACAAGGTCGAATGTCCCTATCTCTCTATACTTATTTTATTTGGCGATCAGGTCCAACTTGGACCTTCTCTTGGGTTTAGGTCACTCAATATTTATTCTAAATATTTCCCTCTCTTTATTTTATTCTTTATTCTTTTATTTTTACACAAATACATACTAATTATTAATTATTAACAAATGCATGCTTATTGGTAACTTATTATATTTACAACTATATACATGATGTTTTGCCAAGATATTTAGCTAAAATAAAAGAATAAAGAGTGATGAATGGGGATTTATCACCCCCTTATACTTTACTTTTGCTAGTCCCTTAGAAAACACTTATTTGAAAAAGAAGTGAGAAGAGAAAGAAAAAGAAGGGAAATCAAGGTTGATTATTAAACTTGCCTTCATTAAATTGAAGGTGGATTATTAAATTGAAGTATTATGTAAGTGATATGTAGCTCCCCACCTCAGAAATGACAAAGTGACAACCCCCCTTGGCAAAGTAGCTCTAATGCCCTAGTCTGTCAGCTCTTTCCTCGAGGAACGAGATATTCCCTTCTAAGTTCAAGTTCAACCGGATCAAGAATAGGAGGAAGAAGAGAATGGACTATGACCAGTGTAGCCATGTATCCTTGGGAGCCCAACCAGTGTAGCTAAGTCTCCCGCTGCAAGCTTCATGAGATGGGAGTGTGTAACATAAGCTTTGCTTTATTTGACTATATACACTCCGGTGGGTATTTTATTTTCAATAAGACCCACCACATTTTTTGGAGTTTTTCTTTCTTTGCACATTTTTTTTCGATGTGCATATGTACAACATATCTACATGGTGCAACATATATACATAAGGAGCTTTTCCTCTTGAGCCAGTAGACTATCCCTCTTTTGAATCTTTATTGCAACCCACAACTCCTATATTTAGACCTCAACACCACCAAACCAAGTTGAGACACACTTCCTTCACTAAAAGAAGAAGAGAGGTTCCGCCTAGAAGTACTACCCTCATATGTTACCCCAAGCCAAAGGAAACTGCCTCCTTACCACCTCATCCGTGGAGAGCTATGTGCAAGGTGCTGGTGCAAGTAAAGACATTGTCTCTGAGAGTCATGTGTGCATTGTTAAATGTTCTACTTGGGCTCATCAAGATGACATATGATCATGGCCTAGTGGACTCAAAGAATTAAGTCCCAAATGGACCTGAAAAGTCTTAACCATAAGCCCTATACGGTTCCTCTTATAATTAGGTGGATTAAGGTCTTAACCAAGCTCCGTTTTTCAATTTAATTCCATGCCAGTTTATGCCCCTAGCTGGGCACAAAGGTTACGATAATGCAGTATCAAGGTTCAGGACGACATTTGTAAGGCATATACCGTACTGTCGACGTAGTCTTGGTAGAAGAACAACGACAAGATCAACAATGTAACCGATTGCACCCAAATAAGAAATTAGGCGGGTGTCTGCCACCAAGTAAAGATATGGGAGAATGAAATCGAGCTCCGGTAGCACAAAAGAACTCATCGGCTCAAGATCAGAATATAATGGAAGGGTGGAGCCGAAGAGATCGAACATGGAGAAAGAAGGACCAGTCATGGAATCCTCCACGTCAATCACCGTCTTAAAAATGTATGTAAAGTCAAGATCAAGATATTCGCCAAGAAAACTGATATCTGATGCACATAATGTAGAAAAATCAGCAACATCATCGAATATTTCAAAGATCAGCTCTTGCTCGCTAGGGTCGTCGAGGAGAGAAACCTCAGACTCAGAGAGATTAGAAATATCAGCAGACTCGGTGTCTTGATCCGACAGATCAGATACATATCCAGGGAGTGAAGTAGAGTACACATAACATGTGGCATTCTCCTGTAGATATCCCTCGGGGAGTAATGCAAAATCATCAGTGAAGAAAGGGAATCAGAATTTAACTGAGAATCTGCGCCATTGTCAAGCACCCACTTCTCACACCAAAATGCCTCATTAGCGGAAAACGGCCTCTGAACAATCTGGAAATAGGAGATGGTACTGGTCAACAACGCGGAAGCTGTAGAAGTGTCTGAAACTGATCCTTGAACTGCGACAAAGCTGGCTATCATCCGATCCTCATGAAATGTATCTATCTCATCAAACTGGAGGACAAAAGGCTTGAATATGAGACTATCAATATCTGACATCTCAAAATGATGTCCCACATCTATATCTGGCTGCTGAAATGAATCAAAATATCCATCTGAATCAGAGAAGTACCTTTGAAGAGTAGAAGCTGAATGAGCTGGGAATGGAAACTGAAATGGCTGGACTGACAACTGATGCAGCGTGGGGTCCTCCTCTCTCTCTTGGAATATCAGAAGACCTAATATCCAAGACTCATGAACTGAAAAGTACGGGACTGACTCGAACTCTGGCTGGAAGACCCACGGGAACTCGATCAATCTCTGGGCCTGAGCATTCACAGTGGCAGTCATCTCATCTCCCGTATGTACTGTTGTAGAATCCATGTCCTCTCGTTGGTGTGTAACAGGTATATCCTCATGAAGTGTGACACACCTAACTGGTATCACATCACCCTCGTGTGTTGTCCCAACTAAAGCATCTCGTGAAGGTGGAATGTCTGCAAGTACTCCCGAGATGGTCTGAAGTATATCCATGTCGGGACTGTGGTGTGAACCACCACACAAGGTCACTACCGTGTAATCCGTTCAGCGATCATCCCCCTCATAGAGATCTCAACAAGGTCTGTCATCGAAAGTCCATGATCTGGGAATCTCCTCAAGAGGTCAAGAAACCTCAGCCACGAATCATGCAATGGCTCCTCGGGGTCTACTGAAAAATCGTGATGAAAGACCGCATCATATCTGCTCTACATTGGGGGTAGAATCTCTGCAAGAACAATGATTGTAAATCTCCCCATGTGGCAAACTTCCTTCCCAACCGTCTGTGCCAACTCTTGTCTCTACCATGAAGTGTGAAAGGGAAGGTCATAAGTTGTAACTCCTCAAAAGTGATATCTGAATATGATCGTGATCCAGAAAACTCCCCAAACTTAGAAAGATGAAGATATGGCTCCTCGTGCACTTCCCCTGAAAACTTCGGCAGACTCTGAATGAAACCCCAATCCAGAATGAAAGGAGTCAATGTAGAAGCTGACTGTGCTTCCTGATCGGTGTGCCCATCCATCATCCTAGCGTAGGAGGTATCTGAAAGTCTAATCTACTCTATGGGATCGCATATGGAATGCACTCTCATCTCAGCAGTGAAATTGCCTAGGTCTTGTATCGGGTTAGTCTGATCTTTATGGGCGTCCAGCACAAGATGCACAGAAGAAAGAGAGGATAGAGAAGATGGGAGGTCGGTCGGAGTTCTGACCTCTAACGAGAGTGAACGGGGATGATGAGGATAAGATGAAGAGGCCGCGAGATCTGGCAAGAAAGGAGGGTGACCCATCATCCATGGATGGAAAAGGAGAATGAGAATGAAGGGAGGGAGGGTGGGATGAAGAGATGGAGTAAAGAAAGTGAACAGGAGGTAGGCAGATGAGATCTGGAAAAAACACAAGATCGGTCAAACAAACCCCCAAATCACCTACTCATACAGAGCTGATGACTGTAAAGGCTCGGTCTTTTATCTTGTCAATTTTATGAGGTGATAAAACAATTTTTCAGAGCGATTAAGAGAGCTGGTAGGAACCCAATGCTCCTAACAGTCTGTCCCGTATAAAAGGCCGGTAGTCTGCCAAGAGTTTGGGTATGACTCTATCCTAGTGTGCAGGTCACTCTCTCGCTCATCCAAACCATACAATGAGAGGATTACTCTCCCAAGACAAATTTTTAAGGGAGGTGTCTTTTAGGATCAAGTGAGTTTAGTAATCCTAATTTTATAGTTTTTGTATATGTTTTTCAAGCAAACAACGCCTAACGAATTTTTCGATTCTCCTGATTATTTTAAGTTCAAAACAGGGGAGAAAGCGAAAAAGCCGATGCGTGATCAAACACAATAATGCATGTAGAGTAAGAAATGCTTACCTGACTCCAGCTCTCTACATGCAGGGTGACCCGCACATAAAATAAAGACTGAAATTAAACTACCTATATGATGCAAGAAGAAATCGACCTTAGACGAAGCAATTTCTACACGCGAAGCACAGTAGTAAGCTAAGCAGGCTAAGTTCAGAGTCCGATCTTGGGAACCACTCGGTGTCCGCCACAACGGGTCCGGCCAGCGTTATATGTGGTTCCTCACGTCACGTGGACTCAAGCCTAATTAAACTATTTTTTTCTTTGTGAGGTAATTAATTAGATCCAATTATCAATCTATAGGAATAGGCAGATAATTAGGGTTGGGCCTTAACCAATTAAGTCACAGTCACAAAAAATCCTAAGTCTAAGGGCCAAAACCTTCAAAAATCAGACAGATAGTAAATGCGGTAGAAAATCAAAACCGGTGAAAAACCCGCGGCGAGGTCCCCCGAGCACACCAATGCTCGATGAAACAGACCTCGAAGCAATCACCAAGTCTGAGAGTGTATGTCCTGTATTATTACAATAATAGTGCAAAAATAAAATCTAAGCTAATCTACTCTAAAGCTCCCAAACTTATGCTCCTCCTCTCCTACGCTCTCCCGCGGCTCGATGCAGAAACGAGCCGCCTCCAAGTCACATGGGTGCCTCGGCTCTCCGAAGATAGTTGCCCTCACTCGTAGGGCCCTTGCGAGAAAGTCAGAACAAAAGTGTGTTAGTCCACAGTTATTATAAAAATGTATAAGATATAAAAGACAAGAAATCACACAAAAAGGAAACCGACTACTAAGCCGTGCTCCTCATCAACGGCATCATTCTGATGAGCCGTGAATCACGAGCGACTAAGGGAGAATAGTATCAATGGTCGTTGCGACCTCAACCACTCGGACCGGACTCAACAAGAAAAGAAGACCACCAAAACAAAATCAATCAATCAAACAAATATAGCGGTCACGCTATTTATTTTTACCTGGTATAGCTACCATGGTCGAACACAAGGAGCACAAAATGCGAAGGTTACGAAGTAGTCGGGAATCTAAGGAAATAAAAGAATTTGGTGGATTTTATATTTTTCAAA
This sequence comes from Ottelia alismoides, assembly GCA_037367405.1. NCBI lineage: Eukaryota > Viridiplantae > Streptophyta > Magnoliopsida > Alismatales > Hydrocharitaceae > Ottelia > Ottelia alismoides. The sequence continues at coordinate 43,784 of JAZKJV010002673.1, forward strand.
ATTTTTTGGAATTTTTAATTTCAAGAAAAAGGCAAAGAGTGTAAAAAGTCAAAATTAAACAATAATTTAAAGCATAAAAAATACCCAGAAAATTTAATAAAAAATATTTTTGAGTTTTTAGAATATTCAGATGTTTTTTTTAATTTTCTTGAATTTTTCTGATTTTTAGTTACTTTTCTAAAAATGAAATAAGGCTAAAAATGCTAAACAGTGTACAACCCGAATCTAAAGGTAAGTTAAAAATACTTAAAATGCTAATAAAATTCGAGAAGCAATTTTATGTGAAACTACAAGTAAAAACTTAGATACAGAAGAAGAAAACACGTTTTTTGATTTTTTATGAATTTTTAATGATTTTTCTAAGTTTTTTAGTTTATTCAATTTTTATGGTTTTTATAAATGCAAATACAACAAAAATTGGACTGAAGCAAAAGCAACTCAAAATAAATAAACAACAATTTTTTAGAATTTTTAAAGAGCTTTTAATATTTTTAATGGATTTTTAAAAGGAAACAGTATCTATTTTTGTGATTTTTGAATTTTTACAAATAATAAACAACAACAAAATAAAACCAACAATTCATAGAAATTCCTACACCATGGGAGGAGCCATGTGTAAAAACTTCGTGAGTTTTAGATAATATTTGCTATTTAATCAATCAAAAATCAAAGGCACGACATGGAAGGACCTAAATGCAATGAAAATATATTCCATGGACTAAATAATAACACACGTGAAAAGTATAGGGTCCTATCTGCAAATTTTCCACAAATTCTAGCACATGTTCCAAATCAGTACGCACGGGGGTATAAATGCAAATAATAAAATTTTCCCTTCAAAACATAACATAACATAAATCCAGGGTATTACAAGCAATTAACCCACATAGCATGTGACGAAGCACGTGTAGCCATACAATAATGACTAAAATGTAAATACGAAAAACTACAGGGCCACAGATGCAAATAGTCTCACTGTATAACTTTTATTTTACAAACTAAACTATAAATGAAAATAAAAGTAAGGGGGTCCGAGCAAATTACCCAAGCAACTCGTGCGTTGTGCATGGGGTGACAGATGTCGCTCTCTAACTAGATGACGACGTGCAGCTCTGGCGCGTACAGCTGGCGAGTCCAACGGCCTGATAAGGATGTGAACGTGGGGCGTACGGGGACCGTTAGATGTCAGATCTAACAGACTGACATGTGCAGGCTCTGGACGGCTATGATGAAATCTGGGCACGGGGCGTAATCCAACGACAGAGGGAAGGTCTGGAAGAACTCCGCCTGGGCGAAGTTCACCGGAGCACTGGCAGTGATCCGACATCCGATGAACGATCGGACGACAGCTTGTGACTCGTGAGGCTCCTCCACGTCGGGTCGATGGGCTCAATGGTCTCGCAAACGATCCGATCTCCTGGAGGGTGGTGGTGACATGGGCGAGCTCCGGCGAGAAGAGGTGAAGGTGATAAGAGTGTTAGCAATGTGAGCCCCGGGCGAACCATTTCTACAATAAATGTTATTGTAATGAATAAATTATCAATGAAAGTTATTGATTATTTTTCACTCCCTTTCTGAAATTAATGAATGAATGCACTATAGGGTCCCTCTGTACAATAAGGGTTATGTACCATGGCCAACTTGATGATCATACAACTGTTGATTTATTGTATGAATCATAGAGGCTGATGCTTGGATGAATATATAAGGAGTTAGATAGAGGACTCATCAAGCATCATCAAATGATTATTAAGTGATGATCTCCAGCCTGAGTAGGAGATGGCAATCCTATCTCATATGGTTGATATCTGATTGACCTCTTGATGCAGGTCCTCTGCATGGGAATAGTGATTCGAAGGTGTCAGGTTAGTTGAGTCAATGAGTTGACTTGACGAGATCGAGATAACCGAAGACCTACGTTGAATATTGTCACAACATAGGCATGCATCCTCTGACCGGAGACAGATGTATTGCTATATGTCTGAGTGTGTACATTTGCAGACCAATAGGTTGATGACCTAACCAAGGCCTATACACCGGCGAGCTGGTGTGCATGTAAGGACATATGAGTAATACGATCTCTCAAAGGGATCATACAGGTTCACTTATGAACCGGGAGACATGAGCTCACTCATGAGGTATTGGGACTGAACAAATTCCATGCATGGTCGTCATGCTTTGGAAGCATGACATGAATTTGAAGGTAAGATATATGCTTTGTGAAAGCATATGATCTATACCAAGTCCTAGTGACCAAGATTGAGAAACTTAATTATCTAACCCTGAAGATGACAGTGTAAAAGTGATCTTTATCTTCAGGATGATCATAGGTCTTCCAATATGTAGGATGTACAGGTATTAGGAATACCTGAGGGGTTATTTGATCATATACGATTGTATAACCATGACGCTTCCACTCTGAGGGAGTGATGAAACATGTTTGGATTTTAGTGACTCCTCTCATTAGAGAAGTGACCTAATCTTAGTCCATAAACTCGACATTGATCTGAATGAGATTCAGATGCAATGGGAAGATTAGGTCTACGGTCTTGATTTGATCAAGCATCAGTGGGAGGTCCATGGGATCTGGATTTGAGATATGATCTCAACATCCAAGTCACTATACGTGGAACAATACAATCGCCTTGTCCTTATCTCCAAGTATCTGCGGAGAGATTACATTATTCTTGAAGGGTTCAAGAATAATTCCATAAGATCTAAGCAATAAAGAGATCATGATTAAATGTGATTTAATCATCTTAATGTATGAAGAAATTATCCAATATAATTAAATGTGATTACATATTATGGATCAGAATAATGTGGATAGAAATATCCAATTATTCATAATATATTATGAATGTGATTTATAATGTATTAGAGAGAGCTAATTATAATTTATATGTGTTGATTAATTATTATGTGTATTGGATACACATTGTGTAATTAATTGACAATGTAAATTATATGTTGTTTTGGGTTGTGAATATTATTCACAATTTTTCCATGGCAAGATTGCAATATTCTCAAATATAATTGTGAATTATTTTGAAGAATAAAACCCAACAAATTTGTTGCAAATAAATAAGAGAGAAAATCAAGGAGATATGCAATCTCATGGGAATCCATGAGATTGCCTCTTTGGCCTCTCATGGTGGGCGGCACCCATGTCCTCATAGGAATGGGTGGTCGTCCATATGGTAAGTACATGGAGATGAAATCTCCATGTATATTATCTCCTTATTTGTTGGGTTGATCTGGGATTAATGTATTTTTGATTTTGTCAATTATATTCTAACCTAAATATGTTGTTTTTGACAACAACAATTTTGGCCATTGGATTGACATAAATCAATCTCACCCATTGTTTTATGTGTCCCATGGATTGAGATCCATGGATCCCAAACCCTATAAATAGAGAGGCACACCATGCTCTCTCTTTACTTGCAATATTGGAGCTCTCTCTCTCTCTCTCATTTCTTCATACACGACAGCCCTCTTTCTCTCTCTTGTTGGTGGCCGTCCACCATACCCTAGAGGAGGGAATCGTCGACGCCATCGCCACCGCGCCGCCGCTTCGACGTTCTTCGGTTCTCCGTCTTCTTTGTGTGCTATGCTCACGAAGGAGATGTTCGATCTCGTGCGACGAGATCAGGAGCAACCGCGCTTGGATCAACTTCTTGGATTGCGAGGACAACGCGGTTCATCCCCGCGCTCGCAAGTAGTCTCGCCGACGATCGGACTTGAGACAGGAGGTCTCTTCTCTTAGAGACTCGATCAACCACGCTTCAAGAGGTATTGCATTATACTTGTTGTGGTTATTGATGAAACGATCTGAGAATGGTTCTCGGATCATGTGGTTTCATCGAATAAAATTTTAAATTCCGCTGCACTGAACAACTAGTGCGACTAGTCGTTCTTCGTCGTATCCGATACGACGATCACGCTTCCGTTATGCGCTTGAGGATAAATTACATATCCTTCAAGTGGTATCAGAGCCTTAGGTCGACGGTTTTGAATATGATTTGAAAACAGAGGACGACTTGGGTTCGTTAAGGTCGCGAAAGTTTTCATCGCATTTGATTTCGCAGATCTGTTTAGTAAATAATTTCGGCCATGTTTAAATTTTTTAAGCGCGAATTATTTACTTGAATTATGTTCCCCATTAAATAATGAAACCATAGGATCTGAGTTAGCATAAATCGGATTTCGTATGCTCAAGATATGGTTGTTTTAATGGACATGTATGCACTGTTGCGGGAACAGTAGATTTTAACATGAGTAAAGAGTTAATTACTGTTATCATCTAGCTCGAAATGCATGCAACTCCACTTAGGTTTCGTCCTAAATCAAGTTAACAATCTATGAAAATTGAGTTGGCTTAATTTGGATTTAAGTTGATTGAGATATGTTAATTTTAGTGAGTAGGGGTCACAACTAAAATTGCAGTCCTAATAAAGAACCAAGTGATTGTCAATTAGTGAAATTAATTGTTAATTTCGTGAAATAATCTTGAAAAATATTTGTGAAATATTGGAACATGATTATTTGCCTAATTAACTTGGCCTCAACCAATAAATTGATTGGATATGATTCAAATCATAATTGGAAGCACAATCTTCAAACTTGATGCTTGAATAGGATTGGAAATTTGTGTAGCAAATTTCCTTATAATCAAAAATTATTTTGATTACTACATGGTATAATTTCAGTTGAAAAACCGATGATCATCTCAAGTACAAATTGATATATCTGGCATTATGCTTTCCTGAGGTGGATATGGTGTCTAGTCGGAGAGCATTGGGATAGCGGGTTGCAACGTATGTGGTCTGTCCCGCTCTCGTCGGTCCTGGCCATGACAGCGGGTAGGGACTGTATAATGTCGGAGAAAATGAAGGTGTATTTTCTAATTATTAAAATTCGAATTAACACGTATTTTAAGATATTACCATATATATTCAAGTAAAATAATCAAGTTTGATTGATTGAATTGGACTGATAATTAATTTAATATGATTAAATTAATTATGTTCAATTGAGACACTCTATTATGAATAGAGTTGTCACTTTCCTTGGAATAATTAATTATATGAATATGATTCATAATAATTGATTAAAATTTGAATATGATATGGAGGATCACATAAGTGACATCCATGGTCTCCCGTCAAGGCGAAGGGTTCCATTGCCAGGGATTGCATGTGGGAGACGCCTATTCGAAGTGACAGCTCCCGTATGCAAGCGCATCTGGATCGGGCTCTTTGCTTCTCGAAAGAGTAAGGCCGTATGCGTAGTGACCCCAATATCGGATCCTCATATTATTGGGGCGTTATTGGATTGCGCATAGCAAGTACTATTCCTGTTAATGGTTGGTTCAATAAACAACAAGTCAACATCGCCTTAGGGGTGGTGGGCCCGGGTGTTAAAGACCGAATTGGGAAATGCAAGTTGGACTTGCAAGGCGGAATGTGTTCCCGCTTCTCTTTATTGGAGTCGCAGATTCTCATATTATTGGGATGTGACAAAGATAAAGAGGAGATCCCAATTCTTGCTAGAGATATAGCGGTAAGTATATCTCTTACTTTGAAAGTGATTAAGGGAATGAACTTTCAAAGTCGACAATGCAAGAATAATTTGATTTAAAATACCTTAATCAAATATCATAAATTTGAATATATATTTTTATATTCTAATATAGTGCATTCTTAATTTCAGAAAATGAAGTCTTTGAACCCACTTAGTAGGCTTCTTGAGGTCAACCAATTGACCGGCCCAAATTACTCGGATTAGATCCGTAATTTGAAGCTTGTTCTCTCTGCCGAGCGCATAAGTTATGTGCTCTCCGAGGACAATCATGAGAACCCAAAATCCAAGGAAGAAAAAGCATTCAATGACAAGTATGATGAAGATCATGTCTTGGCTAGGTGCTATATCCTGGGTTCTCTCTCCAATGTTCTGCAGAAGCAACATGTGGAGATAAGTACTTGCCAGGAGATCATGCAGAATCTTAAGGATATGTTTGGTGACATTAACCGCACTCAGCGATACAATGTTATGAAAGACCTCATTCGCTGCAGGATGCAGGAAGGGACTTCGGTCCGTGAACATGTACTCAAAATGTTTGGGTACTTGTCGGAGCTGGAGACCCTTGGGGCAACAATGGATGCAGGCATGCAAGCTGACTTCATTCTGCTGTCATTGCCCAAATCTTTCAATAACTTTATAGTGTCATTCCACATAAACAAGCTGGAATTGACAAGTGTTGCTCTCCTTGCTACATTAAAGTCTGCAGAAGACGTAATGAAGAAGGATGGTCCCACTGGCAATGCAATGGTTGCACAGGTCAAAGAGAAGCGCGGTCGGAAGCATGGTTCTCGGAAGGGCCCGGCCCAGAAGAGAAAGAAGAAGGAACAAAGTGTTGGCTCTTCTTCCAATGCATCCACTCTCATGGCGTCGAAGAAAACCGACGTCTGTCACCACTGTAAAAAGCCGAGGCACTGGAGGCGTAACTGTCCAGAATACCTGAAGTCCTCTGACAAAGGTAAAGCCCCAGCAGGTATAAAATCTACTTTCATCATTGAAACTAGCTTTCTCGTCGGATGAGAAGCAAGTTGGGTTGTAGACTCTGGTGCTTCTGTTCATGTATGCAACTTGTTGCATTTGTTTCAGGAAACTAGAAGTCTTGAGGAAGGGGAGATAGTCATCCAGATGGGATCTGATGCAAGTGTTGCAGCAGTAGCCGTCGGGACGTGTCGACTATCATTATCTAGTGGTAGAGTCCTAGTACTTAAAGAATGTCTTTATGTACCCGAAGTCAGAAGGAACTTGATATATGTATCTAAGCTTGTTAGAAGCGGATATTCATTCCTTTTCTGTAATAAATTAGTCATAAATCGTTATGATAAATATATTGCGGATGGTGTTTTGACTTCTGATGGACTCTATGAGTTGTGCATTTATAAATGTATTATGAATGTGACAACCACTAATAAAAACCCTAAAAGATCCAGAGAGGATAAAAACATCTCAAATGAGATTTGGCATCAAAGGCTTGGTCATTTATCTGTTGATAGGATCAATAGATTGATAAAGAATGGACCTCTAGATTTTCTACAAGTTCAACCTTTGCCCACTTGCAAAAATTGCATTCAGGGTAAAATGACTAGGACGCCTTTCCGTAACAAGGTTACGAGATGCGAAGGTATTATTGACCTAATACATACCGATGTATGTGGTCCATTCAGTACCGCGACTCGAAATGGATATCGATATTATTTGACGTTTATTGATGAACATTCGCGATACAGGTTTATCTTCCTACTACGTCATAAGTCTGAAACCTTTGAAAAGTTCAAAGAATTCAAGGTTTTGGTTGAGAACCAAACCGATAGAAAGATTAAAGAGATTTGATCTGATCGAGGTGGCGAGTACCTATCAGATGAATTCAAGGAATACTTTAAGGAGAATGGAATTGTTTCCAATCTCACTCCTCCTGGAACTCCCCAACTAAATGGTGTTGCTGAAAGACACAACAGGACCATCATGGACATGGTCCGTTCAATGATGAGTAAAGCACATTTACCTCTTAGTTTCTGGGGATATGCAGTAGAGACTGCAATATATATCCTGAATAAGATTCCTAGCAAATCTGTGCCTAAGACTCCACATAAGCTATGGTATGGAACCAAACCTAGTGTTAATCACTTGAGGGTTTGGGGTTGCTTGGTCCATGCGATGAACGTGGACGCAAGTAAGCTAGAATCTCGCTCTCGTGAGTGTTACTTCATTGGGTATGTTAAAGATGGTATTGGATACCAGCTTTATGACCCTGAGACCCAAAAGGTTTTTGTTTCTAGAGATGTGAAGTTTCTGGAGAATGATTTCCTTAAAGGTCAAGACAATAATGAAGTAGAGGAACTCATTGATCCCATGAGAATTCTGAGCTTCCTAGACCAGAAACTGAAGAGATGAATAAAGATGAAGCACCCATACCTCTTCGAAGGAGTTCGAGGGTGGTTGCACCACCTGAAAGGTATGGATTCCATGTGTCAGGTGAGACTGACATTGATCCTACTTCATTTGATGAATCACTCGCGGTTCAAGACATGGATAGATGGATGCTAGCAATGAAGTCAGAAATTGACTCCATGCATAAGAATGGTGTATGGACCCTAGAGGATCCACCTAAAGGGGTAAAACTCATTGGGTGTAAATGGATCTTCAAGAGAAAAAGGAGACCTGATGGGAAAGTAGAGACTTTCAAGGCACGGCTCGTAGGCTCGTAGCCAAGGGCTACACACAGAGAGAAGGCATCGATTACGATGAGATATTCTCTCCTGTGGCTATGCTTAAATCCATCAGGACACTGCTGGCTATAGCTGCATATCTTGACTAAGACATCTGGCATATGGACGTCAAGACAACTTCCTCAATGGATACCTTGAGGAGGATATCTACATGGAGCAGCCCCAGGGCTTGATGACTGAGGATGGCAAAGTATGCAAGCTGAAGAAATCCATCTATGGGCTCAAGCAAGCTTCTCGTAGCTGGAACATCAGATTTGACGAAATCATAAAGAGTTATGATTTTGTGCAAAATCCTGATAAACCTTGTGTATACAAGAAGACTAGTGGGAGCATCATTGTGTTCATCGTGCTTTACGTAGATGACATCCTTATCATTGGGAATGAGGATGATGACCAGTGTAAAGATTTGGCTGTCCCATACCTTTGAGATGAAAGATCTTGGAGAAGCCTCTTACATCTTAGGCCTGAAGTTGTTCAGAAACCGAGAAAAGAGGATTTTGGGATTGTCACAACATGGATACATTAAAAAGATTCTTGAACGATTCCGTATGGATATTTCTAAGAAAAGATTCCTACCCTTAAGACATGGTATCCACCTGTCTAAAGAAATGGCTCCTCAAACTGTTGAGGAAAAGAAGTCAATGGCTGGATGTCCTTATGCATCAGCTGTAGGAAGCTTAATGTATGCCATGATGTGTACTAGTCCAGATATCTGCCATGCAGTGGGAGTGGTAAGTCGTTACCAATCCTGCTATGGAGAACAACACTGGAATGCAGTAAAGAACATATTCAAATATCTAAGACGGACGCAAGATTACATCTTGGTCTATGGAGATGGTGATCTCCAAGTCTTGGGATTTACGGATTCTGACTTCCAATCGGATGTAGATGATCGAAAGTCGACATCAGGGTTCGTGTTCTTGTTGAATGGTGGTGCTGTGAGCTGGAGAAGCAAGAAGCAGGACACTACTGCAGATTCAACAACAGAATCCGAATACATTGCCGCATCGGATGCTGCAAAGGAGGCGGTGTGGTTGCGCAAGTTCTTGCTGGAGCTTGGCGTAGTTTCCTCTGATACTCCCACCCCGTTACTCTGCGATAACACGGGAGCCATTGCCCAGGCAAAGGAACCCAGATGGCATCAAAAGAGCAAGCACGTGGAAAGGAAATACCACATCATTCGGGAGATACAAAAGCGTGGTGACATCATCATCACCAAGGTGGCCTCTGCCGACAACGTTGCTGATCCCCTTACCAAACCTCTGACACAGAAGGTTTTTGACCAGCATGTAATGAGTATGGGTTTAAAGATTGTACCTGAATGGTTCTGAGGGCTAGCGGGAGATTGTTAGCAATGTGAGCCCCGGGCGAACCATTTCTGCAATAAATGTTATTGTAATGAATAAATTATCAATGAAAGTTATTGATTATTTTTCACTTCCTTTCTGAAATTAATGAATGAATGCACTATAGGGTCCCTCTGTACAATAAGGGTTATGTACCATGGCCAACTTGATGATCATACAGCTGTTGATTCATTGTATGAATCATAGAGGCTGATGCTTCGATGAATATCTAAGGAGTTAGATAGAGGACTCATCAAGCATCATCAAATGATTATTAAATGATGATCTCCAGCCTGAGTAGGAGATGGCAATTCTATTCATATGGCTGATATCTGACTGACCTCTTGATGCAGGTCCTCTGCATGGGAATAGTGATTCAGAGGTGTCAGGTTAGTTGAGTTAATGAGTTGACTTGACGAGATCGAGATAACCGAAGATCTACGTTAAATACTGTCATAACATAGGCATGCATCCTCTGACCGGAGACAGATGTATTGCTATATGTCTGAGTGTGTACATTTGGTAGACCAATACGTTGATGACCTAACCAAGGTCTATACACCGGCGAGCTGGTGTGCATGTAAGGACATATGAGTAATACGATCTCTCAAAGGGATCATACAGGTTCACTTGTGAACCGGGAGACATGAGCTCACTCATGAGGTATTGGGACTGAACAAATTCCATGCATGGTCATCATGCTTTGGAAGCATGACATGAATTTGAAGGTAAGATATATGCTTTGTGAAAGCATATGATCTATACCAAGTCCCAGTGACCAAGATTGAGAAACTTAATGATATAACCCAGAAGATGACAGTGTAAAAGTGATCTTTATCTTCAAGATGATCATAGGTCTTCCAGTATGTAGGATGTACAGGTATTAGGAATACCAGAGGGGTGATATCATATAAGATTATATAACCATGACGCTTCCATTCCGAGGGAGTGATGAAACAGGTTTGGATTTTAGTGACTCCTCTCATTAGAGAAGTGACCTAATCTTAGTCCATGAACTGGACATTAATCTGAATGAGATTCAGATGCAATGAGAAAATTAAGTCTACGGTCTTGATTTGATCAAGCATCAGTGGGAGGTCCATGGGATCTGGATTTGAGATATGATCTCAACATCCAAGTCACTATACGTGGAACAATACAATCGCCATGTCCTTATCTCCAAGTATCTGCGGAGAGATTGCATTATTCTTGAAGGGTTCAAGAATAATTCTATAAGATCTAAGCAATAAAGAGATCATGATTAAATGTGATTTAATCATCTTAATGTATGAAGAAATTATCCAATATAATTAAATGTGATTTAATTATTATGGATAAGAATAATGTGGATAGAAATATCCAATAATTCATAATATATTATGAATGTGATTTATAATGTATTAGAGAGAGCTAATTATAATTTATATGTGTTGATTAATTATTATGTGTATTGGATACACATTGTGTAATTAATTGACAATGTAAATTATATGTTGTTTTGGGTTGTGAATATTATTCACAATTTTTCCATGGCAAGATTGCAATATTCTCAAATATAATTGTGAATTATTTTGAAGAATAAAACCCAACAAATTTGTTGCAAATAAATAAGAGAGAAAATGAAGGAGATATGCAATCTCATGGGAATCCATGAGATTGCCTCTTTGGCCTCTCATGGTGGGCGGCACCCATGTCCTAATAGGAATGGGTGGCCGTCCATATGGTAAGTACATGGAGATGAAATCTCCATATATATTATCTCCTTATTTGTTGGGTTGATTTAGGATTAATTTATATTTGATTTTGTCAATTATATGTTAACCTAAATTTATTGTTTTTGACAACAACAATTTTGGCCATTGGATTGACATAAATCAATCTCCCCCATTGATTTTATGTGTCCCATGGATTGAGATCCATGGATCCCAAAACCCTATAAATAGAGAGGCACACCATGCTCTCTCTTTACTTGCAATATTGGAGCTCTCTCTCTCATTTCTTCATACACGACAGCCCTCTTTCCCTCTCTTGTTGGTGGCCGTCCACCATACCCTAGAGGAGGGAATCGTCGACACCATCGCCACCGCGCCGCCGCTTCGACGTTCTTCGGTTCTCCGTCTTCTTTGTGTGCTACGCTCACGAAGGAGACGTTCGATCTCGTGCGACGAGATCAGGAGCAACCGCGCTTGGATCAACTTCTTGGATTGCGAGGACAACGTGATTCATCCCCGCGCTCGCAAGCAGTCTCGCCGACGATCGGACTTGAGACAGGAGGTCTCTTCTCTTAGAGACTCGATCAACCACGCTTCAAGAGGTATTGTATTATACTTGTTGTGGTTATAGATGAAACGATCTGAGAATGGTTCTCAGATCATGTGGTTTCATCGAATAAAATTTTAAATTCCGCTGCACCGAACAACTAGTGCGACTAGTCGTTATTCGTCGTATTCGATACAACGATCATGCTTCTGTGATGCGCTTGAGGATAAATTCCATATCCTTCAAAGAGGTGTATCCGCGTGTGCAAAAACCTGCAGGAGAAAGCTCTACTTTGAAGGAGTGCTCCAGCCAAGGTTATTGACTGAAACCAAAGAGAAGCGTCGGTGGATGGAGATGGGGGTTTCTAGCGAGTGAGGGAGGAAACCAGTGGCCTAATCTTAGCTCGTACAGCCAAGATCTGGATGATCAGGTCGCGTAAGGAGGGTAATGGTGAACTAGAATGTCAATCGGAGCAGGTGAAGATGGCTAATGAAGCTCCGATCGTTGGGTCAGAGCTGGCGGAGGTGCGGTGGAGCGAAAATAGAAGATCGAACTAGATAATGGAACTAGGATCAAAATGGAGGCAACTTGAGGGTCCGAGCTGAATCCTAAGCTCCAGGGGATGCTGTCGAAGGGGATTGTCGCCTCAACCTCGCTGCGGAAGGCGGGGGAGGCTCTTCGCGACGGATCTCCTACCATGAAGCTTGAGCTTCAGCTACAACAACCCTCTCCGATCACCAAAGGTCTCCTCCGATTGCTGTCACCAAGGGGAAGGGTTCTAGGGTAGCAGAGAGGTGTGCGGCGAGAGCTGAAGGTCTGCGGAATCGAATGAAAGTTTTATAGGCAGTCCCAGGTGGCTGGAGAGAATCGGAGCAAGAGCGCAATCCAAGAATGATTCGCGACTCCCTAGGGATCCGCGAGAATCGCTGATCCACTGGGGAGAAGCGGGCGGTGAAATTGGGGCAAGAGAGAGCAAGATCTGAGTGGGAAAAATGGGCGAAGATCTGGTTACTCAGCAATAATTTATCCGGATCCTCTCATATCCCGGGCCGTCTTTCTCGACCCCATTTCCCGGGCCGTCGGATCCTCCCATATCCGGATCTGATTACTCAGCAATAATTTATTCAGCAATCACAACTAACATTCAGAAATAGACTGCAAATAAAAATACTCAGAAGAAAGTATTTCAACACTTTTCCATTCACAAAATAAAGTTCAGATGATACACTATCCCACTATAACCATTTACATGTACATCAGCTTGAAAGGAAAATATACAAAAGATTACTAACTACCTTAAAGAAAGTAAGCTATTGTGGCTGGTTGGATGTCTAGTATGTAAGCTGGATGAATGTTTAAAGTCCTTGCGATATCTCACCGATACCTGTTGGGTTTTCCATAAATCATAGGATAAAATTAGCGAATGCTAAGTAACGAAGAAAAGAAAAGCAAACAAATTGTGTAATTTTTCAAAACTTGATATCACAAAAATTTCATTCTTTCTTGTTAATTTAAGTCATATTCCTTTCTATTCCACATCAGGGATTAGTCTAGGAGAACCCCACCATTCTTGGACTCCGAAGCTGTGGACACTTCGGGATTGGAGATTGTGTTGATCTTGTAAGCTTATGCCGCCGCACGTCACCTCAACCAATCCTCCAATACTACCCTGGCAATTTCTTTTTCTTTTATTAAATAGGGTCTCAACCCTCAGCCTGGAAAATCAAATGAGCACACCGTCCTTGAGGACTCGGTTGCTTAAAACCTTAGGCTAACATTTAATCATATAACCTAGCGGCTTTAAATACATGTTATCGTGACCTAGCCACTATTGAACCACCCGTGCCTCCACATGGCACGACCACATCTTCCGTCGTTCCAACCCGAATATATTGGCTTTCGGTACCACGCATTGCAAAACATTCAATTTGTGTGCACTTATCATAACAGGGCAACCGTGTACCACCTAGGTAGGGAAACGTCAATACGGGTTCCTTCCGACAAACCTACAGGTTATATGCCCGACTTGTAGTACTACTCCCAGTCATCCTTAACGTGACACACGATCCTTCTCAGGATCCAACTCAAACCACATCAATTCCCATGATGTAATTCTTTCGTTAAGTCTTCGACTTGCATAATAACAAGACTTAGTATAGACTCACATATATATTATTCATAACCATATATACTCGTATTTGTGCTTATTTTAACTCCCAAACCCCTAACTTTCAAATCCAACGCATCAATTTGACGCGTAAACCTTATTTTAGTGGGAATCACAAAGCAATTCTTCAGACTTTTTCAAAAGAGCCAAAGTTAGGGTTCTTCATGGAAAAGAACACAAAATAAAGAATTTTAATAATTTCGTATGAAAACCCAACAGCAAAAGGAAGGATTTCGTTACCTAATTGAGCTCTCTCTCGTGTATGCAAGGCTTTATCGTATTTCGTTTTTAGAAAGGATATTTTAAGGCTCCTGAAAAAGATCGAATTTTATTTTCGTATCAAAACGCTAAGAACGTGTCAAGGATGCGAAGAACGAACGAAGACCGTGAATAACGCGAAGAACGCGAATAACACGAAGAACGCCAAGAACATATTTTCTCTTAAAATTTCGGCAGAGTTTCCCCTTATATCGGGACATATTTCTCGAAAAAATTCGACAGAATTTTCCCTTATATCGGGACATATTTCTCAGAAAATTTCGGCAGAGTTTCCCCTTATATCGGACATATTTCTCGGAAAATTTCGGCAGAGTTTCCCCTTATATCGGGACATATTTCTCGGAAAATTTCGGCAGAGTTGCCCCTTATATCGGGACATATTTCAAAATAAAACAGAAAGAGTTTCCTCTATAAAATCAATCGAGAGGAAAATAACAACGAAACTAAAGAAATATACTCAAACAACAAGAGATGAAGAATCGGTAGACACCACGCATCTTAGGTGAGTGAACGTGTGACGAATCACAGGGTCACTGACGTGCATAGCCGCCCGCACCTAAGTAGGGTATTACACAGATTTCTTCATCAAAATAACTATAAAAGCATAATAGAAAGAATAGAAACATAAACAATGGAGAATCGGTAGACACCACGCGTCTTAGATGAGTGAACGTGTGACGAATAACAGGGTCACTGGCGTGCATAGCCGCCCGCACCTAAGTAGGGTATTACACAGATTTCTCCTCGAACCACAACAGGAAAACAAATCAGAAAGAAAGATGAATTAAGAACAAGACTTGGAAGAAAAAGAGGATGAATTGAAAGCCTAGCTTACGAAGCAAACTAAGAGGGGATCATACCTTTCTCCTCCTCGTTCTCCCGGCAGCGCTTCGCTAGCGCTCCTCGCTCGCCTCTCACTCCTCCTCCCGACCTCTCGACCCTAGCCCTTGGGGTGGTGGTGATAGGGGACATCGTAGAGAATGAATGGGTAGGGGGTCTATTTATAGGCTCCCGAAAACCACTAACCATGGTTAGAAAACCATGGTTTAGACCTTAACCATGGTTTAGCAGCCCATGATTTTGGCCAAAACTTATCCCAAACTTGGGGCTTAAGTTAGAACATTGTAGAGGATTCTAGATTCGCTAATGACGCTTAATTAAAACTAATCGTGATTAACTTTCACTAATAACGATTTAACTTTCGCGGCTTACGCTTATCTTTTGTTAACTATTGATTAGTGTTTACTAATGATCATTAGGGACTTTCAATCGTCATTAATTTTTTAGTCATGTTTAATTAGTCTTAATGACAATCATTATGGATTAATGACATCTTAGTCTTCCTTACTTCTCTTTCTTCGGAAAATCATAACAATTCGAAACGAAGTCCGATTCACACAAAACAAATTTCGTTGGTTTTCTCTTTACGAGCCGGATCTTATTCTATAGGGTCTGATATGCCAAGTTCAAGGCTTTACAATTATAGCAACCTTAAAGAAATTCTCGTCCTCGAGACTAGAAATGCAGGCATAACAATCTTAAAGAGGATTGAAAGCATAACAACCTTAATGAGAATGAACGCCATTTCATTTATAAAGAATATATACAATACATAGTCTTATTACTCAAACAAGTAGGGGTATTTCTCTCTTATTTCTGCCTCAGGTTCCCATGTGGCTTCTTCAAACTCTTGGTTCCGCCATAATATTTTAACTAGAGGCACCTCTTTGTTTCTCAACTTCTTGATATCCCTTTCAAGTATTTGCACAGGTATCTCTTGGTATGTCAAGTCCGGATCAACATGTAAATCATCATAACTTATCTTATGCTATGGATCCCTAATGTACTTTCTCAGATTTGATACATGAAATGCATCATGTATTGCCGAATGATGTGGAGGAAGCGCAAGTCTATAGGCAACATTTCCAATTCGTTGAATAATTTCAAAGGGACCCATGAACATGGGTGCTAACTTCCCACGTAAGCCAAACCTCTGAACACCCTTCATAGGTGATACTTTGAGAAATACAAAGTCACCTACCTCAAATTCAAGGTCTCTTCGCCTGGTATCACTATAACTTTTCTGGCGACTTTGGGTAGTTAATAGTCTTTTCCTAGCAAGTTCTACAGCTTCCCATGTCTCTTGAAGTCTATTTGAATTATAAAGGTTCTTTATTCCGACCTCTTGCCAACACAAAGGAGTAGTACACCTTCGTCCATATAGTTCTTCAAATGGTGCCATGCCAATACTTGTATGGTAACTATTATTGTAAGTGAATTCTGCAAGAGACAAATGTTTAATCCACGACCCCTTCCATTCTAAGGCACATGCTCGTAGCATATCATCTAGTGTTTGAATCATACGTTCTGACTGACCGTCTGTTTGTGGATGATATGCTGTGCTTAAGCATAACTGTGTACCTAAGGCTTTCATGAAGTTCTCCCAATAGTGTGAGGTGAATCGTGAATCTTGATCGGAAACTACTTTCTTTGGGATACCGTGGAGGCGAATCACATGTGTAATATATAACTCAACAAGCTGGTCTGGAGTGAAAGATAAGCTTATCGGAATGAAGTGTGCTACCTTTGTCAGACGATCTATTATAACCCAGATACTATCTTTACTACCAGTTGTCTGAGGTAAGCCAGTAATGAAATCCATGGAAATGCTTTCTCATTTCCATTCAGGTATAGGGAGGGGTTGCAATAATCCTGGTGGCTTTTGGTGTGAAGCGTTTACCTGCTGGCAAGTGAAACATGAATTCACAAACTCAGCAATATCTTTCTTCATTCCTGGCCACCAAAAGTATGAATGAAGATCCTTATACATCTTCGTAATTCCTGGATGAATAGATAATCTAGAACAATGAGCTTCACGTAAAATGTCTTTCCTTAGTTCAGGTATGTCTGGTACACAAGCTCTGTGATGGTTATATAGTAACCCATCTTGTATCTGGAATCCCTCTATCTCATTCTTCTCAAGTTGTTGTTTCAAGTCTTTAAGGACTGGATCATCTTCCTGTCCTTTCTTTATTTTATCCCAGATCTCTGGTTTGTATCGATGAGGAATAGTTATAGTATCAGCACTATTATCAAATGGTTTCCATTCGCTTAACGTTGATAGTAAACCCCAGAAGTGGATAGCACTCACTAACCCAGGTGAATAAGTTCTTCTGCTAAGGGCATCTGTTACGACGTTCTCCTTACCAGGATGGTAGGAGATAGTGTGATCATAATCTTTCAACAACTCTAGCCACCATCTCTGTCTCATATTGAGCTCCTTTTGATCAAACAGATATTTTAAGTTTTTATGATCGGTGAAGATTTCAAAAGTAATACCATACAGGTAGTGTCTCCATATCTTTAAAGCGAAAACTACGGCAGCTAATTCAAGGTCATGTATTGGGTAGTTCTTCTCATGTGTCCTGATCTGTCGTGATGCATACGCAACTACCTAACCATGTTGTATAAGAACCACCCCAAGTCCTTCTTTAGATGCGTCAATGTACACTGTAAACCCTTCACTCCCGGAGGGTAGAGTAAGGATTGGTGCAGATGTTAGGCATTCTTTCAGTGTCTAAAAACTAGCTTCACATGTATCAGACCATAAGAATGGGACCTCCTTCTGAGTTAGTCAAGTCATTGGCAATGCTATTCGTGAAAAGTCCTTCACGAATCTTCTATAATATCCAGCTAAAACCAGAAAAGATCGTAATTCTGTGACAGTCTTTGGGCGTTCCCAACTCATCACCGCACTAACCTTTGTAGGATCAACTGATATACCTTTCCCAGAAATAACATCGCTTAAGAAAGATACTTCAGATAGCCAGAAGTCACATTTGTTATATTTAGCATACAGTTTGTTCTTCCTTAGAGTTTCAAGTGCCTTCCTGAGATGATGTCCATGCAGATACTTATCCTTGGAGTAAATAAGCACATCATCAATAAAGACTACTACAAAGTGATCTAAGAACTTCTTGAATACTCTATTCATGAGGTCCATGAAGGCTGCTGGGGCATTTGTTAGTCCAAAAGGCATAACTAAGAATTCTTAATGCCCGTATCTAGTTCGAAAAGCTGTCTTGGAAATATATGTATCTTTAATTTTCAGCTGATGGTATCCATATCTTAAATCAATCTTAGAATACATAGTTGAACCCTGTAACTTATCAAAGAGATCATCTATTCTTGGTAGAGGATACTTGTTCTTTATTGTCCTCTTGTTTAATTGTCTATAGTTAATGCACAACCACATCGACCCATCATTTTTCCTGACAAATAAGACAGGTGCACCCCATGGAAGTATTAGGACGAATGAATCCTTTATCTAACAGTTCTTGCAATTGTACTTTTAACTCTCGTAATTCAGCTGGTGACATCCTATACGGAGGGATAGAGATAGGTTGAGTATCAAGCATAAGAGAGATTTCAAATTCAATCTCTCGCTCAGTTGGTAATCCAGGTAGTTTCTCTGGAAATACATTAGGAAACTCGCACATTATAGGCACATCTTCTATCATTCTTTCTGACCCTGATGTAGTGGATACATAAGCTAAATAACCTTGGCACCCTTGCTCTAATAATTGTTGTGCCTTCAATGTAGAGATATATTTGATATTATCATTAGATGTCTTTCCAATGAATTGGAACTCTATCGAGTTAGGAAGGTGAAACGTTATTGTCTTCTGGAAACAGTCAAGACATGCATGATGCCTTTCTAACCAATCCATTCCTAGTATAAGATCAAAGTCCTCAATTTCGATTAGTAGTAGTGAAACAGGTAACTGATGTCCTGCTATCAGTATTATACAATTATTCAGGATTTCTCGGATTATAAATACTTGTCCTCCTGGTCCCTTGATCAGATAGGACTGTTGTACTTCTACTGGTATCTTACCCAAAGTGGGTACTAACCGTCGAGCAATAAATGAATGTGAAGCACCAGAATCAAATAATGCATGTACTGAAAAGTCATGAATAGTAACGGTACCTCGTACGACTGTGCCTGAATTGTAGGATTATTCTTCAGTAATTGCATTTAGCTGGCCATTAGGAATAGGCAAGCTAGAACCCGCAACACTTTGTGGTTGTTGTTGTGTAGGAGACGCTCCTTGTGAGCCCCGACCTCTACCATGTCTTCCTCCGTGTGTTGCTCCATTGCTCGAGGTGGATGTTATACTGTTAATTGGGGTTGATTTAAACCATGAACCTCTCAACTAGGGGTGTAAACGAACCGAACCTGAGCGAACCTACCTAGGTCCAGTTCGGTTCGTTTAATAGGTATATAGGTTCGGGTTCGGCGCGGTTCGATAAGATTAAAATCATGTTCAGGTTCGGTTCGGTTCGATTGAGGTTCGCGAAGGTTCGGTTCGGTTCGTTACGGGTTCGATTATATACAAAGTGAATGAGCACAAGTTTGGTTCGCTAAGGTTCGGTTCGATTCGTTAAGGGTTCGATTATATACAAAGTGAATGGGCACAAGATTCCAAAAATTGAACATATATACAATAAAATTTACCAATGGTTCAATATATAATGATTCTTAATAAATAATGTTTCACATACCAAATGATCATAAAAAATCTGTATTTTAAAATTTTAAGATATTAATCCTCTCATATCAGGAATTAAAAAGGTACATCCACAATTTAATGCAATACTACTATACTAGAGCTTATCATTTGAATGACCACAAATCACGAAGAAAAATCACTAATTTATTTCTAACTTATGAATCTAATTATAATATGCAGGTGCGGCAATGGAAAAAATGACATATCAAACCTTGAGAACCCATCGTGTCGATGCGGGTGGGAGGAGATGCGGCGTCGACGAGTGACTGGAGGAGGAGAGGGTCGAGAGGGGGAGCGGGAGCAGCGACCCCTAGGAGGAGGAGGAGGAGGCGGAGGAGGAGGAGCTGCGGCGTTGACGGTTACCTGGAGGAGGTGCGGCGGCTGCTTGGAGAGGGGGAGCGGGTACCGATGGTCACGTGGAGAGGGGGAGCAGGAGCAGCTGCCGCTAGGAGGAGGAGGGGATGCAGTGCCAGCGGTTTCCTGGAGGAGGAATAGAGCAGCGGCGGCCGCTATATAGGAGGATGGGTTGCGTCAGTTGTGGGTAAACGAGAGGGAAGAGAAAAGAGGAGAGGCAGGCCGCGGATGTGAGTGTTAGGAATGTTAGGGATAGGGACTTTAGGGTTTGGGGAAAATTTTCATATTAGGTCCTTTGTTTTCTGAGAATTGAATATAAATTAATATACAAGGTTTACTTGTGACTTGTTAGCTTTATAAGAGGCCCCAATTCCCAAATCATATTATATATGTATATTTATTTATTTTTTATATATTTATTTTTATCGAACTATTAACGAACCAAACCTGAGCGAACCTACCATTTCAAGGTTCGGTTCGTTTATGTAAACGAGCCCAAAGTTATGTTAAGGTTCGGTTCGTTTAGGATCGAACCGAATTCGAATCGGACTATTATCGAATCGAACCTGAGCGAATATCGAACCTGAGATTTTTCTGACAGCCCTACTCTCAACTTCGGAAAATCTTTCTTGATGTGATCTTCCTGATGACAGTAAAAATACACACGTGCTCCTTGTTTGAGCTGAAGATCCAGCCACAGAGGTGCTAGCTCCTGCTGCTGAGTCGCGAGGATATAATGGAGGTCTAGAGAAACCCCTTCTTCCTGATAATTCCTGACCCAAGGTCTGTGGTGAGCTTATATTGGAACCAGTTGGATGATAGCGACGATCTCTACGATTATAATGTACCTTGCTTTTGGATGGTCCACCATTAAAGTGGAAACTTCTTCTTTGGCGGTTTTCATCCCTCTCCATCTCAATACGAGAGGCGATGTACATTACTTCATCTACGGTTGTGACTCTAAAACCATCAAGCTTTTCTCGTAGATCTCCCTGAAGACCGCTAACAAATTTGGTAAGACACTCTTGTGGTGAAGCTTTTAGAGCTGGTGAGTACCGTAATAGCTCAGTAACGTGGATATGATAATCTCGTACGGTCTTAGAACCCTGATTCAGAGAAGCCAACTCTCTCCTCTTTAATTCTTCCCAATGAGAGGGACAGAAGTGAGCTCGGAACCTCTCTTCAAAGATATCCCATGGAACAGGATCTGCTAACTTCTTGGAAATTGCTCTCCACCATCGTCGTGCATAATCTGCTAGGGAGTAATCAGCAAAGTGCACCCAGGTGTCAACTGGTGCATGGATTATCCTCAAAATCCTAGTAACGTCATCGAGCCATAACTCAGCCTCGGCAGATGTCTCTACACCTTTGAATCGAGGAATTTTTCCCTTTCGGTAATTATCTAGTAATGTTTGGTGTCTAAGAAGGGCCTTCTCCATTGCTCCTTCAATCGGGGTAGGAGCAGACTCAGTTGAAGGATAGTAACTAGATTCTTCCTCAGACAGATGGATAGAACCTTCAATCCTGGCATCCACAGGCTTAGATGCCTCGGGTTTCTCAACCTGTGCATTGAGCCTCTCCTCCAATGCTTGTTGCCTTTGCCCCATGTCTTGGAGTATTGCCATCATAGCCGCTAATTGTCTAGACATGTCTTGGTCTGCCATGATCCTGGGATGAGTCAAGGTCAAAGGTCAGATCCTATAGGTCTTAGCATGATGTACATAAGGGACAATGACTTGTGAATGGTACTGCAGTCATTTATTAAGATCAAAGGATCTTAATACAACCTTAATTTTCTGAATACCGCTCATAGTTGTTAATTACTAAATAAATTACCGGAGTAACCATGCTCTGATACCAATTTTTCGCGGCCCCATTTCCCGGGCCATCGGATCCTCCCATATCCGGATCTGGTTACTCAGCAATAATTTATTCAGCAATCACAACAAACATTCAGAAATAGACTGCAAATAAAAATACTCAGAAGAAAGTATTTCAACACTTTTCCATTCACAAAATAAAGTTCAGATTATACACTGTCCCACTATAACCATTTACATGTACATCAGCTTGAAAGGAAAATATACAAAAGATTACTAACTACCTTAAAGAAAGTAAGCTATTGTGGCTGGCTAGATGTCTAGTATGTAATATGGATGAATGTTTAAAGTCCTTACGATAGCTCACCGATACCTGTTAGGTTTTCCATAAATCATAGGATAAAATTAGCGAATGCTAAGTAACGAAGAAGAGAAAAGCAAACAAATTGTGTAATTTTTCAAAACTTGATATCACAAAAATTTCATTCTTTCTTGTTAATTTAAGTCATATTCCTTTCTATTCCACATCAGGGATTACTCCAGGGGAACCCCACCATTCTTGGACTCCGAAGCTGTGGACATTTCGGGATTGGAGATTGTGTTGATCTTGTAAGCTTATGCCGTCGTACGTCGCCTCAACCAATCCTCCAATACTACCCTGGCAATTTTCTTTTCTTTTATTAAACAGGGTCTCAACCCTCAACCTGGAAAATCAAATGAGCACGCCGTCCTCGAGGACTCGGTTGCTTAAAACCTCAGGCTAACATTTAATCATATAACCTAGCGGCTTTAAATACATGTTGTCGTGACCCAGCCGCTATTGAACCACTCATGCCTCCACATGGCACGACCACATCTTCCGTCGTTCCAACCCGAATATATTGGCTCCCGGTACCACGTGTTGCAAAACATTCAATTTGTGTGCACTTATCATAACAGGACAACCGTGTACCACCTAAGTAGGGAAACGCCAATACGGGTTCCTTCCGACAAACCTACAGGTTGCATGCCCGACCTGTAGTACTACTCCCAGTCATCCTTAACGTGACACACGATCCTTTTCAGGATCTAACTCAAACCACATCAATTCCCATGATGTAATTCTTTCGTTAAGTCTTCGACTTGCATAATTAACAAGACTTAGTATAGACTCACATATATATTATTCATAACCATATATACTCGTATTTGTGCCTATTTTAACTCCCAAATCCTAACTTTCAAATCCAACGCATCAATTTGACGCGTAAACCTTATTTTAGTGGGAATCACAAAGCAATTCTTCAGACTTTTTCAAAATAGCCAAAATTAGGATTCTTCATGGCAAAGAACACAAAATCAAGAATTTCAATAATTTCGTATGAAAACCCAACAGCAAAAGAAGGATTTCGTTACCTAATTGAGCTCTCTCTCGTGTATTCAAGGCTTTATCGTGTTTCGTTTTTAGAAAGGCTATTTTAAGGCTCCTAAAAAGATCGAATTTTATTTTCGTATCAAAACGCTAAGAACGTGTCAAGAACGCGAAGAAGGAATGAAGAACGTGAAGAACGCGAAGAACACGAAGAGCGTCAAGAACATATTTTTCTTTTAAAATTTCGGCAGAGTTTCCCCTTATATCGGGGCATATTTCTCGGAAAAATTCGACAGAGTTTCCCCTTATATCGGGACATATTTCTTGGAAAATTTCGACAGAGTTTCCCCTTATATCGGGATATATTTCTTGGAAAATTTCGGCAGAGTTTCCCCTTCTATAGGGACATATTTCTCGGAAAATTTCGGCAGAGTTTTCCCTTATATTGGGACATATTTCAAAATAAAAACAGAAAGAGTTTCCTCTATAAAATCAATCGAGAGGAAAATAACAACGAAACTGAAAGAATATACTCAAACAACAAGAGATGAAGAATCGGTAGACACCACGCATCTTAGGTGAGTGAACGTGTGACGAATCATAGGGTCATTGACGTGCATAGCCGCCCGCACCTAAGTAGGTTATTACACAGATTTCTTCATCAAAATAACTATAAAAGCATAATAGAAAGAATAGAAACATAAACGATGGAGAATCGGTAGACACCACGCGTCTTAGATGAGTGAATGTGTAACGAATCACAGGGTCACTAACGTACATAGCCGCCCGCACCTAAGTAGGGTATTACACAGATTTCTCCTCGAACCACAACAGGAAAATGAATCGGAAAGAAAGATGAATCAAGAACAAGACTTGGAAGAACAAGAGGATGAATTGAAAGCGTAGCTTACGAAGCAAACTAAGAGGGGATCATACCTTTCTCCTCCTCGTTCTCCCGGCAGCGCTTCGCTAGCGCTCCTCCCTCGCCTCTCACTCCTCCTCCCGACCTCTCGACCCTAGCCCTTGGGATGGTGGTGGTAGTGGACGTCGTAGAGAATGAATGGGTAGGGGGTCTATTTATAGGCTCCCGAAAACCACTAACCATGGTTAGAAAACCATGGTTTAGACCTTAAACACGGTTTAGCGGTCCATGATTTTGGCACATGGTTTTAGACAAAACTTATCCCAAACTTGGGGCTTAAGTTAGAACATTCTAGAGGATTCTAGATTCGCTAATGACGCTTAATTAACACTAATCGTGATTAACTTTTACTAATCACGATTTAACTTTCGCAGCTTACGCTTATCTTTTGTTAACTATTGATTAGTGTTTACTAATGATCATTAGCTGCTTTCAATCGTCATTAATTTCTTTAATCATGTTTAATTAGTCTTAATGACAGTCATTATGGATTAATGACATCTTAGCCTTCCTTACTTCTCTTTCTTCGGAAAATCATAACAATTCGAAATGAAGTCCGATTCACACGAAACAAATTTCATTGGTTTTCTCTTTACGAGTCGGATCTTATTCTATAGGGTCTGATATGCCAAGTTCAAGGCTTTACAGATGTCGAGCTCGAACTTGTCATTGACGATGGACTCGATCTTGTAGTAGGCGCCGGTGGAGTTGAAAAGGAGGGCGGAGTAGATGGAGAAGTTCTTGGCCTTGAAGATGTCGATCCAGTAGGAGCCAGTAGGGAGGGGGCGACGATGGTGGAGGCTGGGGTTCCACAGGGGGTGGGTTCTTTCTGCGGCAGATGGTCAAGGCTGACGGAGGGGAGGGGAGAAGGAGGTGGGTCGGCGGGGGAAGGGGGAGGTCGGTGGGGGAGGGGGGTTGCTAGGGGTTCTACGGGCGGGGGTCACTTCCACGGGGGTGGGTGTAGAATTGGTTAGGGGCAATTTCGTCAAGTAAGTTTATGGATAAAGGTGCCCATTGATGGAGTTGGAGACTGAACCGTTAAGTTAAAATTTGATCCCCTCTTTGTTACGAAATAAAGATCAGTCCCTAATTTGGAAATCTACGTAAAGATCAGTCCCTTTTTCTGGCGGTAATGGTTCAGGTGATAGTAACTTTGTTGAAGTATCACTTCAAGAAATTTCATTAAAGATGACATTACATTGTCCAGAATGTTGGCCTTGCTCAAATCTACGTCGACATTTATTTAAATGTCGAAATTATCTTCAATTTGTTGATGTTTGTATATAAACGCCGATTACAAGTTGTATAAGTCGATGTTTATTTAATTAAAGGTCGTATAAATGTTGGGTTGCTTTTTAGATTATCGAGCCGTTGGTTCCTCTCCCTTATGTTATAAGCTGCAATATATAAAATATCTACTAAATCCGTCTCTTAAATCCATCTCTCTTCCTCGTCGCAACGGAGAAGAAAAGAGGGACCACCCATGGTTGCTTGGAGAGTGGCGAGGGGATGACGGTGAATCGAAAGATGAGGAGCGGAAGAGACGATTCGTGGTTAGGTCGTCTGGAGATGCTCCACTTCTTCCTCTTCTTCTCAAGAAATAACCACTTCGAGAAGGGGAGGGTCGTTGTGGGCAAGTGGATGCAGAAAAGCGGTGCACAGAGCTGCAATCGGAGGAGACAGCGGGGCACAGGGCCTCATCGGGAGGAAAAAGGTCATGAACTGTTAGGCGCAAAAGCACACGAAGGCCATGGCTGAGACCTCTTCTTTTTCTACCACTCAGGAAAGTCCCACGCCGTAGTCGGGGTCGTCGAGGTCACGAGGCTGTGGTATGAGGATGCAGGAGGCGGAGCGGTGGACATACGGGAAGTGAGGGAGACGATGAGGGAGGTGGGGTTGAAGGAGATAAAAAGGATGAAAGGCAGAGGTTGAGGGGGTTCACACTGGTGAGGCAACCGAGGCTACCTATGGTTCCCATGCCATTGGAGTAGAGGATATGCGAGTCGGGAGGAGGATACGGAGAGGAGGAGGATGGTTGAGGAACGAGGTCAGCTGTAGGAGAGGAGAGGTGCTGTGAGGTCTCGTTATGGTGCATGCAAGGTGTTTGAGGAAATAGCCGAGGGAGAAAGGCACATCAGATGTGAGGTTGGAGCCTTTGAGGTATGTTTTGATGAAGGTTTATAGAGATATGCTTACTGCCTATGTCTAACTTGTTTTTTTGTGTAACTGTGACCTATGGAATATTACATGGATAGATGCCTCTCTTTTAAAAAAACAACCTGATGGTAATGCAGGTCATCGAAAAAGGTCAAGACCTCAGCCTTGTTTGATCGAGGGTGAGAGTAGCTGTTATTCTGCAGCGAGAGCCTATGATGTTATTATATGCTTCCCACAATAATTCTGCATTGATTCTGGCATTAATCCCAAATTTGTTATCTTGTTTGGAATTTGGATTTTCTCAACTATTCATATATATATATATATATATATATATATATATATATATATATATGAGGAAAGGGAGCCTGCTGCACAAAGCAGGCAAGCTCCCTGCGGCAGCATTTCTGGCCGTTGGATGAAAATGAGATTTGCGTTGGATGGCAACGCGATAAAACCCGAACGCTCTTTGTACGTCGTCTCCCCTGCGAACCTTTGCTCCCGTACTCCCCTTCCCAACCAATCAGATTCCACACCCCCATTTCCTCCCAACCCTACTCTCGACCTCGTCACCCTCCGTCCTCCCTTGAGCGCGCAGCCGGACTCCGGTCGCATACCCATAGACGATGCTCCTCCTATCCGCCCCTGCAGC
The DNA here is from genome assembly GCA_037367405.1 of Ottelia alismoides. Lineage (NCBI taxonomy): Eukaryota > Viridiplantae > Streptophyta > Magnoliopsida > Alismatales > Hydrocharitaceae > Ottelia > Ottelia alismoides. The sequence goes on from JAZKJV010002673.1 coordinate 70,970, forward strand.
ATTTGCCCTCTCTCCGTAGTCCTTTTTCCACGCACAACGGACACCCCTGACACAACCCAATCTCGCGACACCACCTCCCATCAGGGAAACTCACTACTATTCCCTTTTTGCAGTCGTTGGATTTGGATTTGGGAGCTCCTCATATCTTCCAGAACAAGGTGTGGTGTTTCCTTTGGATTTGTTACAGGTGTGTTCATTATTTTTTATTTTAATACTTATGATTTTTAAACATGATGTGTTGCAATTTATGCAGGGTAATGGCTTTGATGCCACCGCAAGAATTGTTGTCACAACAGGCCATCGGGGATAATCTGCATTTGGCTTGTTTATATGAACTCGGATAATGAGGCATTTCCTCAAGGCAAATCAGAATCCTATCTAAGTTATCTGAATGATGACATGATCCTTTCAACTACATCTGACATCAAATCCCGCTGCAAACTGCAAAACACATGCGACAAGTGACTCTCAACAAGTCAGAGATCATATTTCATGACAAGCACTCTAACAAGAGCCAAGAATTGATGATCGATGGAAGAGAGTTATGTTGCTGGTGTTGTATCTGCATATTTGGGGGCAACCAACTCTTGCCATCTTAATGAATCTGCAATTGTAGTAGTGGATCTGAAATTATCGTTGTTGCATAAAGGCTTTGGCTTAGGCACTTGAATTTGATTGTCCTCGTATTAGAAATGGTGATGTAGAGATCGCAAACTAAGCTATATATAGACGTAATATGTGATGCCTTATGCAAGCTTTGTAAAAATAATGTACACCACACCAACAACAACAAAGTATTTTCTCACAATTAATTAGGGTCGGCTACATTGATTCTTTACCTCTATTCAGGTCTATCTTGGGTCAATCTCAGGCTTATATCCAAAAAATCAAGACCCCTTCATATAGTCTCCTTCTAACACTTCTTGGACCGCCGTAAAAAAACTATTTTTTTCATAAAAATATTGTACAGATCGTTGAATATATCAGGTTGAAAAAACTCAGGGAATGTATCTTGCAAGTATGGCACATGTGGAAAGCCCAAAACTCCGACAAAGAAAGATGAGCATGATGTGGTTGCTCGAGAGACATGATGGTGTCTAACATTAAAAAAAGCTTGGCGATAAGTAGCCCTTGAGTGAAGATGGCATATGATGCATGATGAAAATATTTGAAAACATTCATATAAGATTTCCATATTTGAGAGCTATATAAGTTGAAGTTGAATGTCTAAAAAGTATTATTTCCATATTTGATAATATCAATTGCTCAGAGATGTGAAGAATGAAATGGGTGGGGCAACATCATCGCATCCACACAAACATATTGTTGCAATGGCAAATGTCAAAGAGCGTGTAATTAACATTGACCATGCACGAGACAAGCAAGAAATCCAAGTTTTAAGAAGATGAGAAATCGAAGGAGAAAATAAAACGATTTCAAAGAGCATTGATAATATGGTAACGCAAACCTCTTGTTTATAACCAGAAGATAAAATAGGATTTCATTGCTCTAAATCTCCCTATCAATGCTCAAAATCTCCACACAATTGCTGGTAATTGGCTTTGTAATTGAAAAAGGGGAAGATAACAACTGACATTTAGTTTGAAACAAATGTATATGTAACAAACAACAGAATATATTGCAACAACCCCATTACATGTTACAAAACTTCTGCAATGGATACTCCATTACAATACATGTAGTAGACACCATAAACATCGTTGCATCAGTCTAGTGGCCACCTTATTTTTCTGACTTTTCATTGTTCTCAGCCGGTAACCTCAGTTCTTCTCGTTTTGCAATGTATCCCCACCCTTCAACAGTCGTGTAAGTTCGCAAGCCAGGTGCAAATATCTTCCTCTTCCTCGTATCATGGACGAGTTTCTGCACTAATATTTCTCGACTTGCAAATGGTGTCCATCAACCAGTTGAAGTCAGAAATCTCGGCTGTGAATCAATAGTTCTCCATCTTATCAAATGTCTCGATTGCTTCCTTTATCTTCTTGGCCCTCACGTATCTACACACGATCAGTGAGAACATCTCCTTCGTCAAGAGGCCATCACCGCCCATGGCATTGACAAGGTCCCATATCAGCATGAACTGCTTGATCTTGTCCAACGCCTCGATTACGTAACAATAGGCCTTAGTCTTATGCACGAAATCATCTCAATCACTAGCATAACGAAAGCACAGACAGAGGACTCCGGCATTGGTCAGCTTCAACACCTCCAAAACACGCTCCTGCGACAATGTGATCTCGGACAGGTCAAGAGCGGAATCGACGGAGGACGGCTGGGAGACCAGTTTCCTACATATCCTGTCAGCATCCGTGGCAATTGCAAGTTGGGCAAATGTGCCATTTTGCTGCGGGATTTCAACTGATGAGCATAAACCCATTTGAGATATTCTTTAAATTCGGGTAAAGATGAGATCGTTGTGCACATCGAGTGCTTTTCTGGATAGAAACTTCAGGAGGACCATACTGGGATATGTAGACGACGCAATGCCAGCGGGAAAGTCAGGAGGGGGCGGCGCACGGGGAGGGGGAGAGGGCTGCTGAGATGGGATTATTTGTAGAGAGGGAGTAGGGACCTGGAGATGTGTTCTTCGTAGAGAACGAGTCAGGCACTGGAGGCGGCAGGAGAGGGAGTTGCGTTGGAAGGCCGGGCGGTGGAGGTGTGAGAGGGGGGAGGAGGCCGGGCGATGGAGGCGTCACGAAGGGGAGGGAGGCGGTGGAGGCGTCGCGAGGGGGGAGCGACAGCTAAGGGATGTGTATGCGACCGGAGTCCGGCTGCGCGCTCAAGGGAGGACGGAGGGTGACGAGGTCGAGAGTAGGGTTGGGAGGAAGTGGGGGTGTGGAATCCGATTGGTGGGGAAGGGGAGTAAGGGAGCAAAGGTTCGCAGGGGAGACGACGTACAAAGAGCGTTCGGGTTTTATCGCGTTGCCATCCAACGCAAATCCCATTTTCATCCAACGGCCAGAAACGCTGCCGCAGGGAGCTTGCCTGCTTTGTGCAGCAGGACATATTATATCCCTTAATATGTCATTCAAATTTCGTCAGAAACAGAGACTCCTACGACCTCCATCCAGACAATCATTTTTTAATGGTCACGGATTTGTTGTATTTTACATGTTCTGGATGAAGGCCGTAGGAGTCTCCATTTCTGATGAAATTTGAATGACATATTAGAGGGATATATTTATGAAAATCCACGGTGGCCTTTTTCAAAAAAAATAAAAAAATTTGCAGAAATTAGATGTGAAGTAGGTAAGGTTACCTACTTCACAAAGTAGGCTCCCTTTCCTCATATATATATATATATATATATATATATATATATATGGGATTGAGGAAGCTGCACCCAGGGGTGCACCTAACTTAGCTGCACCCAGGCATTTTTTTCATTTATGTTTGATGTTTTTGAAATGAAACCTAGAGGGATTTAGATCACCATATATCACCATTGCGTCATACAAAAATCAACTTAATTTGATATTTCAATCATCTCCATCAAGACTATTACATTTTAACGGTTTCAGAATTATTGAAATTGACCATATTTAGATGGGCATGATAGGAGTGTTTGTTTTGCATGAAATTTGAAACATATATTCCACACAATAAACTAAGTAAATCCTCCATAAATTTCCATCAAAAAAATAAAAAAATAATGAGAAAAATGCCTGGGTGCACCTAGTTGGTTGCACCACCGGGTGCACCTTCCTTTTTCCCATATACACACACACACACACACACACACATTTTAACTCAATCTACACTTTTCACACAGATGATATAACGCAGCTGCAGAACTCCATTGGAATCAGATTTCACTTGACATTATGACTGCTGCAGATTAAACTTCCGTGGCCTCATATTATAAGATTGGAAGATGCACAGATTTGATGCTCGAAAAATCTACATAACAAGACAAATTAAACCTATAATATACGATGGATTTTACAATATAATCTTAATATACAATGGATTTTAAAATATAATCTTATAAGAAGTGTAATATTTACATATGGATCCATATAAAGGAAAAAAATATAATCAAGAACAACCTTCAAATGCCATTCAGAGTATTTTAGTCGACGTTCAAACATTGTGTTTGTTATATTAAAGTCGATGTAAACGGTTTTATAAACTTTTAAGATCGACGTTTGAACGTTGGTCTTGGCCAAAAATCAAGATCGACGTTTGTTAGTAAGTGTCGACTTAACCTACGACGGTGAGGCTGGGCCGACATATCTTGACGACGTTGAATAAACGTCGGTATATATAAGAACGACATCTAAATGTATCTAAGTCAACGTTTATAAACGTCGAGGTAGGTTAAAATTGCAGTAGTGTATGTTTTAATCTAAGTAATGGGGGTATATTATGACTGAATATGATGATTCGCATATACAAAGCTATACTTTCCTAAAGAGGGATGTGCATACGAGTAGAAATGTGTGGATGCACATTTAAGGCTCAATGATTCTAAAAGCTTAAACACTTACAATATATGTATAAATATATACACTTAAGATATACGTATAAATATGTGCAGGGGTTTATGAAGAACTGGAATTATGGATAACTTATTTAGGATGTATGTACTTCATAAGCATGCCTATGGAGACACCCAAATCTTAAATTACTAAGTACTTTAAAGTCATAGAATAAGATCCAATATGGGTCAAGACTACAAACTTTCCACGATATTAAAAAGGAAAAATAAAACAAGTGGATGAGTTGGGAACTTAGTTAGAATGCACGTACCTCAAATGCATGGATACAAAGGCACCCCAACCCTAAGGTAGTAAGTACCTTGGAGTCATACCGTTAACATCGTAGACTATCCATGAATACTAGATAATGATAACTAAATGGACACATACGAGAGGTTAAGTGTCAACGTCCTAGAGGACCAAATGGCTGGGTTGTGCAAAATCTAGGAAAAAGATGGTTTAATTTAAGAACTAAGTTTGAACCATATGGACATGACTATGGATGAAAACAGATCGGATATGGATCGGATATGCCTATTCTTATATCCATATTCACTTCATCTCTATCGAATACGACTGCAGATATGGATATGATTCAGATATGCATTGAGGAAATCATATCCTTAAAGATACGGATACGAAATCGAATCGGATATTTATCGAATTTGATTACGAATCGAATAAAAAGTAGACTTGAATGCGAATCGAATAAAGAGCCAATCCAAATATGAATCGAATAAAGAGTGAATACAAATATGGATCCAATTAACATAACAACAAAATACGAATCGAGTAAAGACCACATACGAATACGAATTGATTTTTTTTATTAAAGTTCGTAATGATTTTAGAAAATAGTAATGAAATATAAAAAAATTGTATCATAATAAAAGGGAGCGTTGAGGTGACATACGTTCTTTATCGGAAGCAAAAAAGGGAGTCTGAGACGTTGCCTCTTCAGCCCAGTTGATCAAGTGTCAAAGACTGTTGGGCCTTTCCAGCTTCACCCGCTGCAGCCCTAACTCGTAGCTGAAGAAGCCAAACAGAAAGGCCAACGAACTTATATACGATGGGTCAGAAAGGCAGGAACGAAAGCGACCAGATTCAGAAGGCAATACTCACGGATCAGGACAGGAGAAAGATTTCCCATTCTTAGAAAGATATATGGAACAGTCTTAACCAAGGAAAGATGCTTGTTGTGCTGAATTCTTTTCGAGAATGATCCTTTGTTGAAAATCTTGAAGGGATTCCTGGAGAGTCCCATCTTTGATTAAAAAGGTCAGGATAATACCTGACAGGTGTGGGAATCCCCCAGGGAAGTTCCATCTCCTCTGTTAATGAACCTTGATCTTGACTCTCTAGATTGTGTAGGTAGGTATCTGAAAGCATGTCTAGGGGGATCCTCAGTTCCGGTTCTGCTCAGTCGGAGCAGGATTTGCATTTAGACTTTGCACTAAGAACCAGGAAGGCTTAGGAAGCGCAGGAGTGTCGTGCTCATGAAGGATCCTTAGTCAAACTGGAATTATCCAGAAGAGAGCCTCCTGGAGCAAAAAAAATGCTTGAATATCTAGTTTGGTGGTATGTGATGCCACGTCTCGTGTGGTGAGTGAAGAAATCCATCCAATACCGACTTCTGTTTGGGGCTTCAAAAAAACCCTCCCTAGGTCCTTCATTATACACTCCCTTCTTGAAGAAGTCCATGATCGCCACTATGCTGCTTTCACTCACGTATGGTACATTAGGCTTGAAGCTCTGTTCTTTGATAGAGGTAGGAGCAGAATGGGGACTGAGGTCGAAGAAGTCTATGACCAAGTCCACAGGATAGTTCATTAGGGCAAATCATCACGCGGTCAAACATAGGATGAATTGTTCATAACTTTTGTTCGAACCCATGCCCAAACAAAAATAAGTTTATTAATATCATTAATATTTTATATTATATAATAGATAATACAAATATAATAATATGAGTTGTGGCTCATATTACATTAACTGATATATAAAACAATATTAAATGTTGTTTTCGGACTGCCAGATTCAGATCCGGATATTCAAGCCTTTACTATGTTTGTATCTATATCCAAAAAAATTTTACAATCTATATCCATATTCAATCTGTGTTCGATTAATATTCAGATGCGGATATCGGTACCTGGTAATTTTTCGAATACAACAAGCGGATATTCGAATATATCTATATCCGTTTTCATCCATAGAAATGACATTGACATTTTATGAAACATATGGTAATTGATAGGACATGTGATAGCATCAAATGAAATGTGTGGTGAACTAAAGCAGATTGAAATAATTATGAGGTTTGAATGGGTTTCCTATATCTATGAGAAAAACAAATGTAGCTGTAGGTTCTCTCAACTACTTTTAATTGAATAATCTGATTAGAGTGCATGATCTTGTGCCTTGACTCGTACCCTACGCCATCATGGACCTTCACCATTGGTAGTAGACTAAGGTAATTCATGAAGGTTCTCGTGTAAGTTGTTGTTTAGACTTACCTGTAGGAATTAGCCTTGGTGAGATGAGAATAACAAATAAATGAAAGTATGTTTGTTAGCCATATTATGAATGTTTGTTTGCTTCTGTTACAGTTATATGAATTAGCATACCTAAGAGTGGGACGCAACTCTCACGATCCTGGTGGATCTTAGATGAGTGTTGGTCTTGGTTATGGCAGTTCCTATGATTTTTCCTTTGCCCTACTAACATGGTGTAATCTTTCCCATGTATTCCCCTTATGGTGGGTAGGCTAGGGTTAATGGGTTGAAGTTGTAAATGAAGTTTCGATTACTTGAGTTGGTTGCCTGAACGTATTACATATGATTTTTTGAGGTTACATATAATGATTGAAGCATCAGAAATTACAAGATGGCATGTGCCTTGTAGATCACGCACGCATGCACACGCACACGCATGCATGTGCTCAGGTGCCCACATACACACATTCGTGCACACTCACCCGCAGGCACCACATATGCACACCCCCACACACGCACACACACTCAAGCATTCGCACACACGATTTACCCTACTTTAGTATATATAGATTTGGCGAGCTATTAATATGATAAATAGCAATACAAACTCGTAGATTATAAGGAGTTGACGTCGAAGGAGATGGTGCCACATGGCAGGACAACAATATTCAACAACATTTATGATACTAAATAAATAATAAGTAATCTCAAATGAGAAAATGCAAAGAACAAACGGTGCTTAACATTTAAAAATCCACAAGCAACACGAAGGAAATTAAAATTTTGGATCTAAAATCATTTATCAATAGTTCCTCTTATTTGTAGATATAAAAATCCATATAATAAATCAGTTAATCTTTATGTTTGATTTTATATAGGATATGTATGTATAGGAAAAAATTGAATTGAGGTGGCACCTTTCCATGTGTATGTTGTGACACCTCTTAGTAGCCCTCCGATTATGATCAATAACGGTTAACAAAATCACTAAATCAAACTCAAAAACACCGTCGAAACAACCTCCAAATCATCATTTTTAGTAAATTTTCAAATATTCAATTTGGCTGTGTCATTATCTCATTGCTTATTAATTACTCGTATTTAATTTTCTAAATATCACATCAATCACGATCTTGGGTCTCAATTACTCAAATTTCCAAAAAAATCGATGAATGTCTTCTCTCCCCTCTCTTCTTCATCAACCCTCGACGTAGAGGCGATGTCTACGTTTGGAGATGGTGGTGTGTGACAAAGACGATGGCGATACATGACGATGACGACAACACATTGAGCAGTAGGAGGTGGTGTTTGCATGGATGCGCATGGAGATGATGGTGGTGTGTGACAATGGCGTTGGCGGTGCATGGCGACGACGACGATGCATGGAGTTGCATGAGGTGATTGTGCACGGAGGATGATGCACGTTCTTAGTAATTTTCTCTTATTCTTTTTTATTCATCTATTGATCAAGTTCCTAACTATTTTAGATTGCTTTTGTTTTTTATTTGGATTTTAAATTTTCTTTCTATTTTTATTATATCTCAATCCAATCTTCAAAGTTTCTCATTTTTTTAATCGGTGTTCCTGATTCACTAGTGGTTGTGATTGAGTGTTTTTTTGAACACCGGTTATTATGATTGTGTATTTTATAATACAACATTGTAAAATATATCAATCTTTTGTAAATTGATAATAAAGTATTTTAAAACATGAATCATTACTCAATCATATTTTCTAGAATATTCAATGCACTTTTCATTCTTTTGAGTTCAATCATATTCTCTGGAATATTCAATCTTTTGTAAGTTCGGGTTCTCCTGCTCTTTTGAGTTTAACACACTTTTCATTTTTTCTTTTGAGTTTTCTTTACAGATTGAATTTTGTATAATGAAAATGAAAATGCCACCTAAAAAGAATTTTTTGATTAAGAATGTAAATATTTATTTACATATTGAATATGTCTCAGGTTGTCATTATCAATAAATGAATTTTTATTATGAAAAATTGTGTGTCTTGTTAAATTTTTGCTCAAAAGATGATGTATTTTGTAAAAATCAAATTAGATGAGGGATCGACTGCGGACTAAATACTAAATGGATGAAGTTTACAGGTTCAATTGTAAGTAAATGTCAAAATATGATGGTTATATTTTACCCTTTTAATCTGTTAGTTTACATAATTTATATTTTGATTCATTGATTTACACTTCTGCATGTATTTTTACATGTTATCTTTTTTTTGAGATAAATGATAAACTAATGATTGATTTTATTTTGCATATTATCATGTAATTATTTCAAGGAGAGCGTGGATTTTACAAAATCTACACAAACTTTACAATGTATGACAAATTTCGAAGGACCCATGATATGAGAAACACATTGGATGGACATATAAAATAATTTGTACATTAATAATACCAATCTATTTTACAAAAATCTCATGTATTTTATAAAAGAGACCACACAGTTTACAAAACAATGTGAAAGTTTATACAAGTTACTCCCGCATAATATTCTCAAAAGAAACTACAAAATTTTTCAAAATAAATCGAATGTGGTTAACAAAAAGACTACGGAATTTACAAAAAAATAATGCAGTTTACAACTATTACAAATTCACCAAAAATGTTGCAGTTTAATATCTCTAAAATTAATGTGTATATATGTAACATATTTAATGTGTTTGCAATTTATTCCATATAATATATTAGAAAATATAGTTGTAACAAAAATTCCATCATTTTAAGAATGTTTTCCACGCGTTCATTAATTAATTAGCATATGATCAAAATACTCTACATTTTAGGAAACACATATACACAAAAAATATAAATTTTCGTCGGATTTGGATTTTTTTGGGAACAACATTGGTTATGCCTTTGTAACTTATAACACAGAATTGTAAAACATTTCATCATTTGTAAATTGATAAACTCAAAATACGAACTTTTATTCCATCAGATATTTCTGCAAAAGTCTATACATAATTCGATATATATCTAAATATAGAATGATCAATGATGTGTATTTTAGTAAATTAGCACTAATTTAATTCATCCCCATATTTTTCATCCCCATATTTGGAATGTTAGTTGGCACGAAAACCACCTAATGATTTCAATCTCGCTCGTAAACTCATCATTCAACGGCCTAAGATGACACCTTTCCAAAATCAAGGAAATGTGTCACCTCAATTCAAGTGCTCCCTATATATATATATATTATCGTCATACATTAAATAATAACTATAAATGTAAGTTATATTTGTGTATCAGTTACATACTAATAAATATGCAAGTGTATTGACATGTATAGTTTACCTATATTTTTTATATTTTCTTTTTTTCTTTTTTTCGTGATCCTAATTTTGATGCTTATTTAATTATCAAAATGTTTTATCAATAGAAAAAATACAAAATTAAAACCAATATAAATAGAGATAATATGTAGTTTGTATAATCCGTACAAGATCAAAACAATAGTGTTTTATATGTAATGATTGATCCAAAACCCAAGTATCATATATGACACCCTATTCTCCAAAGAATACTTTTACTATTTAGAGGCTTTTTAACGAACAACTTCAAAGATGAATAGAGTTTCACATGAGTTTATTTACGATGATTTTTTCCCATTCTGTTGAAAAGGATTTTCGTATAAATCTGTGTTACATAATTTAATTGTTTGCTTGCTTGATTTCTACCGTATAAACTGTTAAGAAATACAAAGTGGAAGCGAAAACATGGAAAGAGATAAAGAACATATGAAGAACACGGGATTTAACGTGGAATTCTACTCCGTGAGAAGCGGGATGAAACCACAAGAGAAGCCCTCAAAGGGGCATGTTATGCATTGCACTTTCTCAATGGATACAGGAGGACTGGGGCTCCTTATATAGCCTCTCCAGGGCCTCCAAGTCCCACCACTGGACAATGTGGGACTAAACATTGGATGGGGTAAATAGATCTTCTCCAGGATCCATTTACCCTACTACAACTCAATAGGCACACATAACAAATACTCTAACACTCCCCTTCAAGCTGGAGCATGCAATGCTCAACTTGGACAAACAGAAAGAAACTCAACCCACGCTACATGACACTATGGACAATATCAACCCAACGTGCACAACTGCTGCTGTCGAGGACGTTGCTTCTCATGCCATGCAGGTGAGGAGGACGAACGGGCTGGAGTGTGAGTCTGCTGAATCTCCTCGTCGGAGAGCATGTGCTCTGAACTGCGCCTGTCAGAGTCACTGCAAATGAAAATGAGTCTCCTCGTCGGAGTACTCTGGCCTGCCACAATAATGTGTACAACTGCTCCATCTCTGAAAAGGGCCGAACTGAAAGGGGTCGGGGCTGTGCAATCCTCGTCGGAGTCCACGGTCACTGGAGAATAGAGTCTGAAAATAGTCTCCTCGTCGGAGATCTGGGTCTCTCCCATCTGGCATAGAGAATGGTACACTACTCTGGTGTACCTATGATACCACATTAAAACCCTTGCCAACATGGCGTAGGGAATGGTCCTCTACTCTGGAGTCCCTATGGCTCACATGAAAATCTGGCCGACAAAACAAGAATAATGATGGGGACCACGAACAAATGATGGCAAACATGTGCACATCTAAAAGAAGACCGCATACTCGTGCATGTTTAAAACTGAGTTTCTCTGGAGAACTCGAAAAACGGGCCTCTTATCATGGAGTGCCTTGAACTTGGACACTGACCAATCTGTCAAGTCTGAACATCTGCACATCAAACTGGGACTCGAAATCTGGATTTCGAGTCTGGAATTGCGCATGAAAATCTTCATCTGAAAATTGCGGAGTCTGAATAACTGAATGATCTGAAAATCTCTGAATCTAGAAGAAGACATGTGACTCTACACCATACTCCCCCTTTCTCCCATACTTGTCGGAAAACATGGACGTCGACCAAGTTGGGAGAAGTAAATATAAAATGGGAGAAAACCACTTAGCCGATCACAACTTTGTCGGCTTTTCAAAACATTCATCATTTTTTTCTCGGTTTTTTTCGATTTTTTTTATTTTTTTAAGCCGTTTTTTCGGCTTTCGCAAATCTTTTTTTTCCTTGCGTACAACTCTTTCTTGTACGCGCCTTCTTTTTTTCCTTTTTTTTATAACAAATGAACGTAACCCATTTGGGTCCAAAGAAACCTTATCCCATTTGGGCTTTACAATAAAGATCTCTCATCTTCCTCTCTTTTTTCTTTTAAATACTACGCCCATACTTCTTGCTACCTCCCTTTTATTTAAACGCACGACCCTTTTTTTCTTCTTTCTCATCATCCCTCTTCTCCATTTTTTTATACGGCCCATCATCTGGGCTTACAACAAAAATATTTTTTTTAAACTTGTCGTGCCCTAGGGTTCCCACTATGGGAACTGTCACACCCCCAAATTTCGTGATCGAGAATGATCGTGCAGACACGGTAGTTGGATGCTCGAGAATGATCGATCGAGCTGGACTTCAGGAGGAGTCCGAAAATACGTGGATATTATAGAGGTTATCCACAGGAGTCTGGAGGCTCTACCGTAATGATGGAGAAACGTACACTGGCTCGGTAGCAGAGTGTCGTGGTGCTTGTAGCAGTGCGAACACAACGAGTACAAACAGCAGTGCAAGACATGACAGTGGATGCACGTAGTGGTTCATACGCGAGCGTAGAAGGGCGATACGTGGTGAAGCAGTACACATCGAGGAGCAATGCGGTACGGTCACAGAGGCGTACGTACAAAGGCGCACGGTATCGGTATTGATGCGTGGCGGTCCAAGGAGGCATGGAGCGTTGTAGGTGCTGAGTACGAGCATTGTCGAGCATGCTCGGTAGTACACATACGAGAGTGGTCCGGAGGCCACAATAGTGAAGTTCTGGAGGACTTCCCCTTAGCATGCAGAACGTTAAGGAAGGGTATATCGCATGAGGGTCTGGAGGTCGCGGGTTCCCTTTGGCACAAGACCAAGTATTCGGTGGTATTTGGTGAATTATGGCAAAGCTGCATCAGCAAGCATTGGAGCGCGAGTGTGCTGATGACTGGGCGGTTGACTGAGCGTCAACTGTGCCGGATGACGAAAGGACAACAAAGGAGTCGAAGAGACGAGCAGACGAAGAGTTGCTGAGGAACGTGGAGGTTGCCGAATAACTCGAAGGGTCTCTTGTGTCTTTATATATCATTATTGTAGATGTAATAATGAGTGTCCCTTGGGTTGCCTTGAGTCTTGTATATAAGGAGGGGTGGTGACTCATTTGTAAACACACACAAGTGTAAACACAGTGTAAAGAGTACACTGAGTGTCCACCCACTCCAGAGATAGTTCCCCTTCTAATAAGAGAAAAGCTTTGTGCCCGTGCTTGTGTGATCGTGTGGTTGCGTTCTTGAGCGTTCTTGAGCGAGTTCTTGAGAGTGTTCTTGAGTGATCCATATAGTCGAGCTTGTGCTTGTGTCAGAGCATCGGTGCGTTAGCAAGCAGAAGTATCGAGAAGAGTTGGAGTGCGTTCGTGACCGTTCTACTCGGGAAGGCTGGTTAGCTACGGGTTAGCTAACGCCGTACAGGATCGGTCGAAATCGATAGCGGGATTTTGACCCTGTGACAAGTGATATCAGAGTTAAAGATGATATCATTCGTTGGTACGAAGTGGATCAGAGCTGATGGCATACCAATTTGTTGGCACGAAGTGGTATCAGAGCTTGGTCAATGCCAAGAAGCGGACAAAGCTACGAGCGGTTGTTGGAGCAGTCGATCGTGGGAACAGAGGGATACTTGTTGGAGCAAGTACATCTTCAATCGGCGGAGCGAAGATGGTGGGTGTTACCGATCACGTAGCAGCACTGGAGCAGGCGATGACAGAAGTGGAGTCCACCATTGGGACTCATGCTCATCGCATCGCCGTCTTGGAGGATCATTCTTCAGAAGGATCAGATGTTGGGGACGAGACCCAACGCTCAACGGAGCAGATCAAGTTCTTGGAGGACAAACTGGAGACGTTCAGCACGTTGATGAGGATCTACGCAGTGAGATCTCCCTCATCAAGAAGGCATTGGCGAACAGCGGAGGCTCCATGGAGGTACAACGACACAAGGTACCTGAACCCAAATCCTTCACAGGTACGCGGAATGCTAAGGATTTGGAGAACTTCATATGGGATATGGAAGTTTACTTCGAGGCGACCAAGACGAGGGAAGCCGAGAAGGTTGGCTTGACATCGTTGTACATGTCGAGCGACGCCAAGTTATGGTGGAGGAGCTATGCAGCAGATGAGGCAAGACCTAGGATATCTAGATGGGATGATCTAGTCATGGAACTGAAGGCGCAGTTCCTGCCGAAGAACACTGCGTGGATTGCACGGGAGGCTCTTTGACACCTGAAGCAGACAGGCAATGTTCGTGAATACGTGAAGCAGTTCACGTCCTTGTTGCTGGACATCAAGGGGATGTCCGAGGAGGACAAAATGTTCAATTTCACGATCGGGTTACAAAATTGGGCGCAAACCGAACTGCGGAGGCAGGGCGTGAAGAAGCTGAATTCAGCGATCATGGTGGCGGATGTGTTGGTTGATTTATGGGGCCCAACCAAGTCACAATGGTGAAGAGAAGGAGTTCACCAGCAAGCAGAAGGCGCGGTCGAAGGACAAGAGCAAAGGTGTTGCCCACGATCCACCAATGGAGGAACGAGAGTACTCCAAGAAGAAGGAGCAACCCAAGAGCAAAGGATGCTTCATATGCGACGAACCGCATCGGGCGCTGGAGTGCCCGAAGAAGGAGAAGTTGAACTCTATTCGTGTGGACGAAGAGGATGAAGAAGAACGTGAGGTACGCTTGGGAGCAATTGGTGCTATA
>JAZKJV010002674.1:0-373209 GCA_037367405.1 Ottelia alismoides
TCGACCCGAGTTACGACTACAGATGTTGAAGGAGGATCAATCGAAATCCCGCGAAAGGATTTCGATGATCTTATGCAGCGGCTATCACAGATGAATCATAATGAAGCAACCACTTCTGGCGATATCGCCGCAACCGCACAGACAGGTACAGTTCTAGCCTCAGCTAGCCATCATAAAAATTTACAATGGCTCATTGACACGGGGGCTTCCACCCACCTGTGTGGAGATCCTCGACTATTCCAGAAGCTTAGCACAACCCAGAAAGGGAAAACTGTTCAAGTTGCTGATGGGCGATCATCACCAGTTACAGGTGTTGGGGATGTGCATCTCACCCCTACAATTGAGCTGCATAATGTTCTCTTAGTTCCAGACTTCCCGCTTAGTTTACTTTCGGTCAGCCAGATATGTAAAGAACTTCGCTACCAAGCAATTTTTGACGCTAATACTTGTGTTTTTCAGGACATACTGACTGGGAGGACGATTGGTACGGGCCGTGAAGAAGGAGGCGTCTACCACCTTGAAAAACCATCGATCGCCTATACCTCTGTCAACCAGTCGTCCACTTCTCTCTGGCATCAGCGTTTAGGTCACCCTTCAATACATAAACTGCATCAGATTATCCCACAAATATCCTCTACAAGTACTATCAACTGCGAGGCTTGTCATGTTGGGAAACATCATCGGGCTACATTTCCCCCCTCTGGTAACCAGCACTCTACTGATATTTTTGATTTAGTTCATATGGATATTTGGGGACCCAGTCGGTATCCTGATCGACCAGGTCATCGTTACTATCTTGTCCTCGTTGATGATTTCTCCCGCGTATCGTGGTTATTTCTTTTGACAAATAAATCAGATGCTACTAGATGTATTACCCGATACATCAAAAATATACAAACTCAATTCGGACGAACTGTTAAAATCCTCCGCTCCGATAATGGACAAGAATTCCTCGCTCATGACCTCCAAAGTCTGCTCCTTGACCTGGGCATTGTACACCAGACCACCTGTCCCTACACCTCTCAACAAAACGGTGTTGCGGAATGTAAACATCGTCATATCCTGGATACCGCACACACATTACTTCTTGCCTCTCAGGTCCCATCCCGTTATTGGGGAGATGCAGTTTTGACGGCAACATTTCTTATCAATAGACTGCCATCTACAACTCTACTTGACAAAATCCCTATTGAAATTCTTTTTCCCGGAAAACCCATCTTTCCTATTCAACCACGGGTATTTGGGTGCACCGCATTTGTTCATATTCCAGCGTCAGGCAGGGACAAGCTTGCTGCCCGGGCTGTCAAATGTGTCTTTCTGGGGTATGCTGCAAATCAGAAAGGCTACCGATGTTTCGACACCAAGTCTCGTAAACACTTAATAAGCATTGATGTCACATTCCTCGAGTCAATCCCGTATTTTTTAAAATCAACAAAAAGTCCTCCTCCAAAATTCTCCGTCGAAGACCTCTACTTTCCCTTACCAGTTCCAACTCCACAACAATCTCACGCTTCTCCTTCTGAGCACGTGCCACCTCCTCAGGTATGTTCCCCAACTCAGAATTTGGAGACTAATGATATTACAGAGAACTCGGTGGAACTTCCGATAGCTCAACGTCGCCAGGCTAGACAATGTCCGTCTGTCTATCGGACCAGACACCCGATTGATGCTGCGGTGTCACTATCCAAACTTACTCCAACCTACAGAACTTTTACGCAGGCTGTCTCAAACACCGTCATACCCAAGAACCATATTGATGCACTACAAGATCCTCACTGGTTCAAAACAATGCAAGAAGAGATGTCCGCTCTTGAGTCTAGAAATACCTGGACTGTAGTGGATTCACCGACGGATGGCCATATCATTGGCTCCAAGTGGGTCTTCACTGTCAAGTACAACCCAGACGGATCTATTGCATGCTACAAGGCTCGTTTGGTTGCGAAAGGTTTTACTCAAACCTATGGTATTGACTCCTTTGACACCTTCTCACCCGTCACTCGAATATCAACAATACGAATTCTTGTTGTTGTCGCCGTTCAGTTGGATTGGCCACTACACCAACTGGATGTCAAAAATGCCTTCCTATATGGTGACCTTCATGAAGTGGTTTATATGCAACAACCACCTGGATTCGAGCGACAAGGGGAGTGTAAGAAGGTATGTCTCCTACGCAAAGCAATTTATGGGTTAAAACAAAGTCCTCGAGCCTGGTTTCAAATATTGTCAGAAGTTTTACATGTGATTGGGTTCACAAGATCAACGTCTGATCATTCCTTATTCACCAAGAGAAGTCCGAAGGGCACGGTAGCAATGCTGGTATATGTTGATGACATCATCCTTACAGGAGATGATTACGAAGAAATTACCAAAGTAAAGACTCATCTTGCAGAACAATTTGTAATTAAGGGACCTGGGGTCATTACGATACTTCTTGGGAATTAAGATAGCCAGGCCAAAGCGTGGGTTGATAATGTCCCAACGAAAATATGCCACCGATCTACTAACAGAAACATGGATGCTTGGGTGTAAGCCAGCACACATCCCTATGGATCCTAAAGGGCGAATCTTTGAAGAAGGAGCACCAGAGGATGCTGGCAGATACAGACGCCTAGTGGGAAAATTGCTATATCTTACTATTATCCGTCCAGATATTGCTATGGCAGTAGGAAGATTGAGCCAGTTTATGGACTCCCCCACTACTAATCACTTTGAAGCGTGCATGATGGTCCTTCGATATATCAAACAATCTCCTGGAAAAGGACTATTATTCCGAACCTCAATCTTGTGGCTTACTCTGATGCTGACTATGGAGGGTGCCTGCTAGACAGAAAATCTACCACAGGTTTTTGCACATATTTGGGAGGAAATCTAATCACATGGAAAAGCAAGAAGCAAGCGGTAGTATCTCGATCCAGTGCTGAAAGCGAATATAGAGCCATGGCACAAGCAACAGCTGAACTTGTGTGGGTCAAGTCCGTACTAACTGACCTCCATGTCAGACCCAAGGATGTTATGGAACTAAGATGTGACAACCAAGCTGCAGTATACATTGCAAACAATCCTATGTTTCATGAGCGCACAAAACATGTGGAGATCGATTGTCATTATACAAGAGATCTCATACAAAAAGGACAATTACGTACACAAGGTGTTACGTCTACAGAGCAGACGACATACATATTCACAAAACCATTAGCTAGAATTCAGTTCGAAAAATGTTGTAACAAGCTGAGCATGTATAACCTATATGCTCCAGCTTGAAGGGGAGTGTTGAGAGAAAAAGGGTATTATGGGGATTTCTCCTTGTGTGTAGCCCTCTCTTTGTAAAACCCTAACCCTAATCCTCTCTATATAAAGAGGATTAGGGTGCCTAATTGTGATATGGAAAACTAATTGCAATTCTCAACACATACACTTGAGCATGAAACGCTCAAGATACACACAGGAGAAAGTGTAAAATATATGCACGTCATATTCACTACCATAGTGAAACGACTAAGAAATCTATAAATAATATTTTATGAGGAGAACTTCCCAACAAATTTAGTATCTTTCTATCATATGACTGGGAACATAAGGTTACTACCATGAAGAGTCCACAAATTTCAACATGATCTCGTTGAAAGATCTCATTGTAACCTTCGTTCCTATGAAATAAAAACAGAGCAAATGAATAAAAGAGAATAAAAGCCAAAGAAGAATATAGCTCTTGCAACCAACACAAAAGCTCAAGAAGGATTTGAAAGTGGAGAGGATATCGCATTCACGACCCACCATTTTAAGTCTTTTCTCAAGAAGAAAAGAAAGGGAGAACAAGAAATCAAATCCTTCTAGTGCGACAAAATAGGACACCTTGAAAGGAATTGCCCTCAAATGCATGACTACAATCACGAAAAGAAGTTTGAATAGAATCTAAGAGGAAATCACTGCAAGTGTCTTGGGACAATTCAAGCAAATGTGAAGAAGAAAGCGAAAGAGCATGTATGATATTCGTTGGATTGGTTGAATTCGACTCAAATAACTCATATTCTGACATTGATGTAAGTAAAATGTCTTATAATAGACCTTCTAATACCTCACAAAATCTATCTTTACACAAGTCATGAAGCTTGAAAAGATTAACAATGAATTGGTAGGATAAATCTCTTTTGCGTAATGACTTAGATGCTTTTAAAAATAAAAATGAATTGCTTAAAAGGTATCTCTGCAGTTTTAAAACTAAAAATATTTGTCTGAAAAAAGAACTTGCTGAGCTTTGAAGAAATTTTGCTTCTGTGCATGCTAATGAAAAGGGAAAGAAAAAACAGATGATAATGCTTCTAGCTCTAATTCTTTTTAGAAAAGAAGACGGGTTTGGGAAAAATTGCTACAATGATATCTAATCCAGAAGGACTCAAAAAAGAAGATATAAGAGGCCACCTCACCATGACCAGATGACTACCGGATGCACAATCATAGATGGACGTCACTACCACGGAGAAGCTATCGAGATTAAAGAAGTCTGCCAATAAGGAGCCTAGGTTAGTTGTTATCTTTTTTACTAAATTGATTATGCATATTATGCATTAGAGATGAGCCCTCACTCTTGTATTTAAGTGGGGGCCTTTAGTTAATGATTTAGGGAGAAATCTAATTTATGGGGAGCTTAAATTAAAAATAATATTTTCAAACCAAAAGGGGGAGAGATTATTTAATCATGTCTTTATCCAACTATTAGTATGACTCGATAATTGGTATCTTTTTAGTTATTTTTTATTATATCAATAAGAGGGAGAGAACAAATGTTTACAAATATCTCTTAAAGTCCCCCCCCCCCATAGAGAAAATATTTTCAAATGATTTCACATAGTTTTTTTTCGAACAATTCAAAGTGTGTTATCATCATAAAAATATGGGAGATTGTTAGTTCATGCATGAGCATGCATATTTTGATGATAACAAAATTTGTGCAGTTAGCTTGAAGTTAGATTAGGAGCATGAAAGCTACTAGATCAAGAACAAGCACAAGCCCAAGGAGCTCAAGCTTAAGTGAAGAAGAAGAAGAAGAAGAAGCTGAAATGAGCTCAAAGCTAAATAACTCGAAATAAAGCTAAAGAAATGAACTTAAGCTTGAGAAGAAGATAAAATCTATCTTTTATTAAGTCATGTATTATTTAATTATTTCGGATTGTAAAAGACTTCAATTATCATGCATATTGCATTTCAACCCTTTGATATTTGACTTTGACCTTCACTTTTAGGTTAACATGTCAAGCAGATCGATCATCCTTCCTACATTGATTGATCAACTCTGATCGATTAGTAACCTTGGCTGGTCGATAGTTTCCTGATTGTTAATTTGCCGTAACCGATCGATCAACTGTTTGTTGATTAATATATCATATCTGATCGATCAATCCTCGTTTTATGATCGATCAATTTTTGAATCCAATGGCTATATTATGAGAAATCAATTTCGATCACCAAATCAACTTCTGATTCTGAATGATAATCTAAATCTACATAATCGATCATTTGATTTTGATCGTTCATCCAAATATTATGATCGATTATATTCAATTTCAGAAATTTCTTTGAAGACGATTTCATTCTTGATCCGTTTACAACAATTACTTTTTAAAAGTCAACGACTACGGGGCTCTAGCCTTATAAATATAAATAAGACCTCATGGCTCATTTGTTCATCACAACAAATAACATCAAGATCTTTTCTCTTTATTCTTCACTACATACTCTGCAAGAAAAATCTAAGTATTGTTTTTCTAATTCATGCTTCACGCATCGAGCTTTACCATTATGCAATTCATCTTAAAGCCCGCTCCTCGCTTTGTAAGGTCATTCTAAGTTTGCCTCATATTATTCATTGCATATTCTACTTTGGTATATAGGTTATTAGTATTGTTTAAACTGTAACATGGTCGAGATGAATGCGTAATTAACTCAGGTTACAATACAATTAGATTGCCCGTATAAGCAACTCAGATCAATTGAAGATATGTGTGGATCAGGTTGAAAGCTCGAGTTGGAAGACTCTGTTCATGATTTTTACCCACAAGGTTTATCATGTTAAATACTTATGCACGTGTGGTTGATTGTTTATTTTGTGATTGAAAATGATACGTCACGTTGCGCTTGTTTTAGAATATTGTGATTGTGATGCTATTAATCATACCATCCGATCCACATGCACTCATCAATCGGTGTTTGTGAACCAACAAATAGATTTGATTAAGTTTTATCTTAGAGTCCCTTTTGTCTTTTATAAATATAGTGTGCTAATTTTATTGCCATGCTCGACTAGAATTTGTGAGTCAAGTCAAACTAATCCTCTACTAGTAGGGGTGTTCACAAGGCAGATACCTAACCCATTTGATCAATGATCCGCCCCTACCCATTATTACTGAATCGTAGATTGATCCGACCTATTCTAACGGGTACCAGATTCTAACGAGTAACTGGATTATATAAATGAGTCACAGATACTTGTGGGTACTCATATGATATTACATCCACGGAAAACATTTACATGTATATTAATTCACAAACAATATATTCTCTCGTTAATAGACGGTAACTTACACAATTAAGTTATTAATACATCATGGATATTTCTGTATAAATAGTTCAGTGGTAAACATAGAATTGCGTAAATTAGATGGATTAACTATGCAATAAACAACCATAACTCCTCGTCGCTTTCTCCCCCACATGCCATATCCTTCTTCCCAAGGGTAAAAGCCCTAACCCTTTGGTTCCGTTGACAACATCCTCCTCCTCGCGGTAATTGACTGTCATGTAATGCTAACCTCCTTAGAATTTGATCCATTTCTTTTGCGCTCTCTCCTGGAAATATTAAGATCCTAATGGTCCCGATGGAAAAGTTGAAGGTCTTGGATGTGAATCTAACAGTGGACCGAAGTGAAATCAAGGGTGTTGGTATTTCAAATAATCATCGTATGCATACATGTATCCAATTTTTAATACTCTCGGGCCGACACATTCAATATTGACATGGTGAGGCTACAATTTATATAGAAAGCCCCATATGAAATATGGACTAGACAGAGTTCCTTTTTTCCGGTAAAAGTATAATTAGTATATTAAACTAAGCACCCAGATTCTACACAACTAAAACAATCAAGAGGGATCTTCATGTTTGCACGTCAGAATTTTTGGACGTGACTCGTGTGGGTACCGGAAGCAACCCAACAGGGTACCCGAAATTCCATTGGGCTTTTCCACTGGGTCAGAAATTTTGACCGGGTCTGCTATATACGAGTACCCCACCTGGATATTTTTTGCAAGTACCTGTGAACTTAGGTTCAGAATAGTTTGGATGAGTTCGGTACCCGGTTAACCCGAAAATTCTAAACATTCATATCTATTGGGAGTTGTTTGGCCATATCGATTTATTCAAACATACTCACATCTACATAGATATTCGCTAAAAGCGTATAGATTTATTTTTTTATGTTATCCGATGAAGTACTATTGATAAATCATAAACTATATTGGACTAACATGCATGTGCAATTTTTTATATCCGTCTTCTATACAGACTACGTAGCTATTGTTTCCCGCACTTGGATGCTTAGAGCGCAGGACCGAATCGTGCCATGGTGAGGAGTTGGAGCACAGTGTATCTAAGAGAAGGCATTGGGTGCAACGATGCAACATATTTTAAGGGAACATAGTGCACACAGAAGGAGTACCTAAATTATAAATAAAATTAGCATTTTTTATGTATAGAGTATTGAAAAAATGAGTTTATTGACCTATGCATATCAATCTTTCTAGATTTTTTTATCATTGACAATGCCGTCCCATAATTTTAAGATCCAAAGTCATTTACTCTTTTTAAAAGTGTCTTCCTCTTGAAGTATAATTACATGAAAGTTCTAAAAAAGATAAATAATGATGGAATTGGATCTAAATTTGAGTGTTATAACTTCAAGAGAAAGTGTCATAGATCGAGGTCCATCTGAATTTAAACTCCAGAAATTCCACAAATTTCCAATGTTCCCAAGAAACCATGAGCATATTAGTATCACGTAAATGAAAAATACATGTATAGATTACATACATGGGTTGACGAAAGAACTTGAGATGCGATGCATCAGAGGGAGAGGAAAGGTTCAACCAGAGTGATCAAGCAATGAAGCTGGGGCCCAACACGTCTGAGAGGGAGGTAGGAATGGCAGGGGTGTGCAATGTACATATACTACGGAACATACGTTGTCTCTGTGCAAATTAGTCGAGGAGTGGCACACATGTTCGAGACAGAGAGAGAGACAGGAAAGCGGCACACATTCACATCGCGGGGAGGGGAGGCACGACAACATAGATTACAAAGGGAATATGGGGGGAGGGACTTGGGCCATGAGTTCAAGAGGGCTGTCTAGCATGCGGTGAGGATGGAACTCGACTCGAGGAATGGAGGACACGAAGTTGTGTGGATGCAATTTCAACCTTGGGCGATGGGGGCATAATAATGTGGGATTTAATTTTAAGCAGATAATAAGAACGTGAGATGTTCCCCCACGTGATATATATGTAGGTCTATCCGACATAAAACCCCCGAGACATACACGTAGGTGCAAGGTGGTAGTCTCATGCATGGAGATTTAAGCTTTAATATGGCATCATAAGATTCATAAACTCATCTATTTAACGTGCATAATTATTATTATCGAATCAATAAAACAAGTCATTATTTTTATGACATGTTGTATATGTTTTTTTTTTAAATTCGAGTCTCTTACTAGTAGTCCCATTACAAAATATATTTATTTTTAATTTTCTTCATCGAATATATCACGATGTTAGCGAGGGGTCGTTATAGAAGTCAATAAACGAGATAGGCGAAAGTCAATCAATCAATGAATATTATTCTTCTATCTTTTAGTTCTCCTCTCCATGGGCTAGGATCCCCTAATGCGAGTGAATTCACAACAATGCATGCTGAGATGATATTGATCGTCTAACTGTTTGAGACGGAATATCACTTTGATTTCAAGTGTTACCACAACATGCACCATTTTACTAGTGAAAGCACATCTTTAGCACGCAATATATATTTTTACCAACCTTACATTGACTTATTAAGAAAATAGTATCAAGTTTTTTTTACCGATTCATATTCGATGTTACCACAAAAATTTTTGTGTTACCATTATACACATATTTGTTGGATGCACATCTTACATTATATTAAGGGAGTGTTGATTCGGGAATAAACATGATTAAAGGTGGGGAATAAGCTGGAATAAACACCATCCTTCTTCGGCTGGAAGGATAAGAATAAGGGGAATATAATGAAATAAGGGTAGGTAAATGTTATTCTTCGTTCGGTTGGTACATAAAGGATAAGGAATAATATAAGTAAGTTAGTGGATAAGGATGAATAAGGGGAAAGGAGAAGTGGGACAGAAGAGTGGATAAGGAGGAATAAACAAAGATGGAAATAAAGGAAGGTGAATAAGGGAGTGGATAAAGAGGAACAAGGGAAGAGGGGAATAATGACTTATTCAATTCTCTATTCCCATACCAAACATGCTTTAAGGGGCCGTTTGGGTTGGAGGTTATCCCCTCAAATCCGGATTTTCCCCATGTTTTGGGAGGGCTTTCCAAAGATTTTCTCCGCAACCTCACATTTCCACCCTGGGGGACTTATGACCATTGTTTAATTCCCATCACGAGAGATCCACTCGAAATCACTCTATCTCATTTAATACTCATTTTTCTTTCTTTCATCCCATCAAAAATTATCATAGTATATACTCTTATAATCTAAAAAATATAAAATATTCAACTTTTAAATATTTTCCCAAATTTTAATAAAACACTCTATCCAAACACCAAAATATATATAGAAAAAGCCATCTTAGATAATCTTTTTTTTAAGAAGATTATCCTATGAATAACCCACTTCAAAATAACTCCATGTCCAAATACCTATGAGAATATGATGCCATTAAATACATATTCCTTGGATGTATACCTTTGAAAAGCAAGTTAATTTTTTGCTCAAAAAAAATCTTCTTCCTTAATTTTCAAGGAACCACCAAGATAATCAGATAAGCCCGGCAACCGGTGATCCAAATGTGCTGTAGGTAATTCCTACCGCGCCCCGTCTCTCTTTCCTTTCCCCCTCCTCCACGATAAACCCTAGCACCGACCTTACCTCGCCCTCGGCGCCGCCGCACCTTCCCTCGCCCTCGTCGCTCCGCCGCCTCCTCCCACATCGCCACTACCACCTCCCCTCCTTCATCGTTCCGCCAGCCAATCAAGCCTCACCATCTCACGAAGCCACCCTCCTCTCCACTGCGAATCAAACCTGGCTGCCGCTGCATAACCGCGTCTCGATCAGGTCAGAAGCACTGCACGTCTTTCTCTCCGTGTGACCTTCCTATTTTTTTTCTCACTATCGGTTATGTCATGTTTTCCGTCAACTGGTTTGGTGAAGGGAGAGTTTCTGTTACCTGTAGCCATTTAGAAATAAATTCCCGAATATCTTTAGCCATTTAAATTGTGGTTTGACTAAACATTGTGAACGTCTCAATGATTCGCGATCTCATCAAAAAAATCAGAAATGTGATTTCCCGAACATGCTTTTCCTAAAAAAGATCAGTTGTCGTTTGTTTTGTTTTGGATCCCATCGTTCTTTCTTTTCACTGTTTAAGTAGTTTACTCGTTTTTATTTTAAGTTGCTTCCAGAAATTTGACACCATCACTGTTCATGTTCTTTATTTCCCCATCATACTTGGTTTTAGTTCCGGGGTTGCAGTTGTGATGCACGTCTTGAGACATTGAGACATAAGCTTCAATTGCAGTAGTTTTTCAATTATTATATGTTTTTTTACTTGATAATAATAATAATAACAAATCTTCAATGAATTTATAAAAATAGAATAATATTAGCAACTTTAGAACGTTTGAAGCCTGGTTAAGATAATAATTGAGAAAATCATATTTATTCTTCAAAAATTACCCAGTAGATTAAGTGTAACAGTTTTTTCTACTTTATATTTTTCGGAGGATCTAGGGATGCTGTTCTTATTTTGAGTTGATATGTAAGCTTTATGGTGTATTATCAGTTAAAATATTCTGGGAAGTGGCCAGGGAGAATCTAATGGTATTTCTTGAAGGGTTCGGGTAGAGAATGTCCAGATTTTGTTCGAGTCACAATTGACTGAATACGAATCTTGACATCATTTATCCTATTCTTGGTTTTTATGCCAAGATCCAACACATGGAAGTTGTCACAATTTGTCTTACGGCCATTACCTAATGTTTT
The DNA here is from genome assembly GCA_037367405.1 of Ottelia alismoides. Classification (NCBI taxonomy): domain Eukaryota; kingdom Viridiplantae; phylum Streptophyta; class Magnoliopsida; order Alismatales; family Hydrocharitaceae; genus Ottelia; species Ottelia alismoides. The sequence continues at coordinate 11,297 of JAZKJV010002674.1, forward strand.
ACAGGAGTTTAAGCAGAAGGAGGTGCCAGGATTGCTTTTTTTGATATACAATACTATGGGTGTGTTTAGTAGGCTGTTAACCATATAGTTTTTATGTTAGGTAGTCTTTGTATAGGCCCATGATTTTCTCGTATAGGGCTTCTTGCAGTTGCAGAGATGCTTTGATGGTGGTGTTTCTTTAGGATGCATCATGTGGACTGGACTTTTGTTTTCTAAGGTAGCGACATCAATGAGGTTCCCTTGTTATAAATTGCTTATTGTCCTTGCGTGCAAATTTGCAAGGGCTTTACGCAATTTATTTCTGCATTCTAGATGGTTTTTATGTATTATACAAAAAACCAAATCACAATCTAATGTTTTTTTATTTGGGAGCCCTAAAGGTTAGAAAAAGCTTGGTTTTGTCGCTGTGTCACTTTTTTTATCTTTCCTCACAAGTCATAACCAAGTCAAGAATAAACATTGTTGTAGAAGGATGAATGGTACTGATGGAAAAGAGAAAGACCAGGTGTCCAGTGCATGTTGCACCCTCACAAGTAAAAACAAGAGCTGTCACATATTATACACTTTGGCTCCCCTTTGATGGCTATTTGTTTCTCAAGATATGGAATTGTGGTTGAAAGATAACATTTCCTTCTGATGGTGTTACTGTTAGTGTTGTCACACCCCTGAGTTTCAACATGCTAGTTTTTTTCTCGTAGGGAATGTCGTAAATCTGAATGTTCTCTATACACTATGGAAAATCACTTCACTGATAAGTACTTATTTTGTTTTTGGAAAGCTGTAGAAGGGGACAGCTTCATCTTGCTGTGCAATTAATACTGACGAATATGTTTATCATGAAGCAGGACTGTTCTGTAATCAAGAGATACAATGAGATTGGAGAAGTGCTGGTTTTGTTCTTCCACAATCTACCCAGGGCATGGCATTCAGTTTGTTCGCAATGATGCCAAGGTAATACCCTTTTTTGAGCTATGCTGGATTTAAATTCTTATGCGAGTAATAGCAATGTGGCTGTGTTTCGATCTTCCTGTGGCCATCTGCATTTCTTTTCGACATCGTAGCACCATTTACTAAGTTCTTTTGTCTATTTTCTTCTCCTATGACTAAGTGAGGCTAGTAAATTGTAATTAAATTAATACTTGTTATACCCAATCCTAATCGAGCAGATTAATGCTAGTTATTTTAGCAGAGTCCTCATCAATATGCATCTGATAAGAAATTACAATTTGGTAAATGCTAATAAAGCCCATTTCCTTTAGCATCATCGTAGATGCCAAATGATGCTAAAGTCCTGCCTATCAAGGCTTGTTAGCGCAGCAGCACCAACCATCACCAAACCTTTCGTACTCTATGTAGGTTGTCCACATTAATCCTTTGCTTTTAAATATTTATACATCTTAATGCTTCACAACCATGCTCAGATCAGAAAAAGTCATATCTTTCTTATAGTCTCCTTCCAACATGACTTTCCCCCCACCCCATCTTACAAGGATCTTTGTCTAAATTACCACATTTCCGAGCTAGAATTAATGCCATTCTCTGCACATGTCCCAACCGCTTTAGATGAGTTTCTCTCCTTTTAGGTTCTATCTGTGCCATGTCAACCTTTTGTCTAATACATTTATTGCAAATTTTATCATTCTTTCAACACATCTATCAGGCTATGTTCATCTCATTTTTTTACTCGCAACTCATAAGCTCGATATTAGGGGTTTTTGGTAAACCCTTTATTTCACAAGTTTTGAAATATTACCAACCGTGCCCATCATGGGGTATACATGTAAATCAAAGGGTAAAAACACGACAAATCTGAAGCAGCTTCAGCTGTGTTATAATAAACACAGTATCCCAAATACAGTATCAGGCCTCGTTTGCTCCTGGCTGCAACTGTTCAACGTGCAGGATCTTCTTCTGTTCCATAATGATATCATCTTAGCATTATCTCCATCTTATACTGTGGAGTTCTTCAAAAGTCGACCTCCCAGGTTAATTATTCAGGTGATAGTGTTTTTAAACTTCTGTATATAGTATCCTTTCAAATTTTGAAAATGGTACAATTTGATGACCTAGAACCAACAATATGATAGATCCATTCGTGCATCAGCTTCTACAGTTTTCAACACTTGTACAGGTCTCTCATCAGCTCCTTGCTGTGGATTGATTTCTTTATTTCCAGTAGCATCTAATATGAGTCTCATCTTCTCCCTTGCATCAGCAACAGTTGTTCCTTTTGGCACCATCATTTGAGTTTGATACTTAGCAACATATAGAGCCAATCTTTTAGTTCCAGTATTTAATTGCATGTTGAGGGAAATGGCATGATTTCCAGGATTTATCTCCTGTGCGCACATCTTATAGATGTGTGCACTTCTTTTTATGAGTGTCGATATATATGCCTCACTTACTCCCTGAACAACATTGTTCACCATTCTCCTTAATGCAGGGAAGAGCAGACCTTCCAGCCTAATCCTAATAAAATAAATCCCCCTTCATAGATTGGCATAATAAATTGGTAATCAGTGTAATATAATATATAGGCCACAGATATTTGCACACATCCTCGGATGTGTGCTCTTCCAATTTCTGTCAAACTATACTCCATGAGTCAGACTTTTCCTAGCTCATATTCTCCTTAATCGGCATCCTTGCCATCCATAGATTATCAAAGAATTAATCCATGATGTGAGCCAGCTCAAACTCAATGAGTTCGAGTCCGAGCCATCGTTGAGCTCGATAGGCACCCCTACACCAGAGTGAAGTAACAGTAAACATAAAGGCTAAGATGCTTATTTACTGTGCAAACCATGTCTCGAGATGCAGTCGAAACTGATATTTCGATTTCGTTAGGTTGGAGAAACTAAAATCGATGTGGGATATTTCAGTCCCTTTTTACCTTTTCTCGAATTTGAACACATTTTCGCTGAAATATTGGTGACATGTCGCTGATATTTCGGTTTTGTCAGCTTATCGACATGCAATTGAAATCAACATTTTATGCCATGGTAAAAACATTATTTTGATATGTATACTTCCTCGGTGAAAAGCCAAGACCATTATCAGACCGACACCATAATATAACTCTTTGGCATGGTTATTTTACCATGTATACTCTTTAATTTAGTGCTTTATCTAATTCCAGCTTAAATAAACTATTGTCACATCTTTCTGGTAGTACCTCCATGCTTGAAAGAAGTCTCTGCCTCCGAAGAATTCAGCATTTCCGTTATTCTTTTTTTTTGAAATTAAAATACGGGTGAAGCCCCAATGGGGCTCACCTCAACGATTCATTGATGAAGTTTAATAGTTACAGAAAAAGATGGGGGGAAGTTCGAAGGAAAATAACATCAAAAGCACACCCCAGAAAGAACGAAAGTTTCTGCTTCCCAATCCAAAATCTTAGACCGCTCCCCTTGCTATTCTTCTGAAATGATTGATGACGTTTTCAGTGTAGAATAGCTGACACTTGAAGATGTTGTCATTTCGCGTGCACCGGATCACCCATAAGAGTAGGCATGCCTGAGGAATATCGTCTTGGGAGTTACCGCCAACCACCCTAATAGAATCTCAGAATGTCGTTGAGTCATCGACGTTGAGCCATTGAATCCCAGCCTTCACCCAAACTTGTAATGAAGTACGACATTTGAAGAATAGGTGTTCTAAATCCTCGTCTTCCTCATTGCATCTTGTGCAAACACAATCTCTCGTATGAAGGATACTATCCCTTCTTTTCTTTGACATAACGCAACCATGCCTTACTAGCCACATAAAGAACTTGAGTCTTGATCTTTTATTGTATCTTTGATTTCCATATAAGGGTGAAACCTTGCTCATGCTTTGTCTGACTTTCCGCTTGTCCCCGCTCGAAAAAATTGTATGCCTTTTTGACGGTAAAGCCCCCAGAAAACCATGTAAAATGGTCTTTACCCCTAGCCGGTCCATCAATCTCCTCAAGATGCTTGCTTAGCTCCAAGTATTCTTGTAGCCGTTGTTTCGAAAAAGGCACCGTGAAGCAAGGATTCCACACCCCATTTGAATATGCATCCGCAATGGTACATGATCTGTCTGCAGAAAGTTGGAATAATCTTGGAAAACGATCCTTCAAGGGTTCTAAATTCTCCCATTCGTCAATCCAAACGTTAATTTTTTTTCCATTTCCCACCACCGATTGCAACACCTCTTTTAGTTTTAGCAAAGTGTCTCTCAAACCCAACCAAAGCGACGAAGGGTAATTAACATGTGGTAAATGCAGCGACCCGTCAATGTAATAGAGCTTCCTTAACAATCTGGGTGTGAGGTCCTCCTCAGGTCCCTACAATCTAATGATCCACTTAGAGATCAAAGCTTCATTCATATTCTGGATTCTCAGCACGCCAAGGCCTCCGTCCTTTTTTCTCCTTGTGAGCCGTTTCCCATCCTAAGTGATGTATTCCTCTTTATTCTTATTTACCGTCCGACCACAAAAATCTCCTCATTATCCTTTCCAACCGATCACATATCCCTTTAGGCAATTTTCTAGATGAACAGAAAAATAGTGGCAGTGTCGCAAGAACATGCTTAAGAAGTATCGTCTTACCTCCTTTGGAAATAATTCTAGCCTTCCACCTCGCCAATTTCTTTTCCACTTTCTCAAACATCGCGCGCCAATCTGATTTCCAAAGCCGACCAGTCACCAACGACATACCAAGATATGTAATTGGTAACTCCCCTTGCCTACACCCCAATGCTTCGCCCATTCTCGTAGCTTCTTCCTGGCCTACACTGAACGACATAAAAATGGATTTATCCCTATTAATCCGAAGCCTTGAAATGTCGCCGAAGATATCAAAAATCTTTGCAGTCCTTCTAACTTGTTCTACATCATCCTTTAGAAATAAAATTGTATCATCTGCATATTGTAATATTGGAATAGAAATATCCTCCTTTTGGAATCATGAGCAAAGCCCTTCCTCTTGTGCCGACCTCATCATAACTGTTAGAGTATCGACTGCAAGGGGTTAAGGGGCAATCCTGTTTAATGTCACGCTGCGGTTGAAAATAACCACCCTCAGGATACCCATTCGTCAAAATAGTGAAGGAAGCTCTTGTGATGCATCTCTTCATCCAAGAGATCTGCAACTTCGGAAATCCTCTTCTTTCAAGCGAAGCCCAAAGGAAATGCCAGTCCAAGCAATCATAAGCCTTCGAGAAATCCACCTTCCACAAAGTTCCCCTGCTTCGGTTTTGCTGCCACTCATGTATGATTTCAAATGCCGTAACCCATCTATCCCCCATAAGCCTTCCAGGAATGAATGCCGTTTGTTCTGGAGATATAATGTCGTCAAGAACCACTTGCAACCTATTCGCCAGAAGTTTTGCAATGATTAGGTAGATGCTATTCGAAAGAGCAATTGGTTGGATGTCTTCTACCTGCGTTGGGTTATCCCTCTTCGGCAATAGGAAAATGAGCCCCCTGTTCATTCTTTCAAATCCTCGGTTATCGTTTCTAATTCCTGCAGCACATCCGAAACATCCTCCTTGATGACCTCCCAAAATTCTCTATAGAACTCTACTGAAAATCCATCTGGTCCTGGAGAAGCATTAGCATTCAAGGAAAAAACCGCTTGTTTGGTCTCTTGTTATGTGAAACCCGCCTCAAGCGCCTGTGCCTGTGCTGCCGAAATGCATCGAACTCCTTTCCCCGTCCATCCCCATCCCTTTCTAACGGACCTTCTGCTATTACCAACAAACCAACTCCTTAGCGCTCTTCCCAACTCTTTTTCTCCTCTAATTTCTTCCCCTCCGATATTGAGTTGATGTATGAGATTGCGCCTTCCTCTGTTGCTTGCCATCGCATGGAAGTATTTTGTGTTTTCACCCCCCTCCCTAAGCCACCTTTGCTTGGAGCGCTGTCTCCATTCCGCCTCCTGTTTTGTATCTTCGATTTTGATGACGTTAAGATGTATATTCCTTTGTTCTATTTCTTCTGTTGACAGTTCACGTGAGCCTTCCACTCTGCCAAGCCAGACCACCTCATCCTACGCAAGGTTCCGCGTAGCCCTTCTTGCTACTCGGTTTTGACAATTTAAAATCCGCAGATGTCTACGAAGAGACGAAAGCTTGGTTTCAAATCGTAGCGCCGCCGATCCTGTAGGATTTAAGTCGCCCCAAAAAGAGGTGATCATATCCTTGAAAACGTCCTCCAGTAACCAAGAGCATTCAATTATGAAAAAAGAGCGAATAGCCTCATTCTCACCGGATGACCAGACAGTTGGCGTATGATCGGAGTAGGCGCGAGGAACGGCCCATGCATGGTTGAGCGGGAATCTGTCTAGCAACTCAGTGGAGATAAAAAATCTATCAAGGCATGATCTGGCTTTGGTATTCCTCCGAGTTTATTTGCATCCATCAGCATCGATAATGTCAAGGCCAACTTCCTCGATAAATTGCGCCAACATCTGGGATCTGCTATCAATACCGCCCCTTCTCCTAGTCCGGTCGACAGAAAGAAGAGTGGTGTTGAAATTCCCACCAATAATCCAGAGTGCATTAGGGAAGGAGTTGCGGATCTCTCGCAGTTCCGCAATGAATTATGTCATCCCAGTTCCGTTGCATGGCCCATAAATATTTGTGACCATCAATGCTAATCCATCCGATCTCCTCTCCAGCCTCGCATAAATGCATCGCCGGTTGCAAATTGCATCTCCCACCAATTCAAACACATCAAATTTCCATCCCAACGCTATCCCACCAGAGGCTCCATCTGAATGAGAGTTACGAAAGTCAGAGTGGGTTCCCCTCCCTAACTCATCCCAATTAAATGCATGCTCCATCGTAACCTTAGTTTCTTGGATCAAAATAATCTCTGCTGTTGATTCATCGTGCAATTTCTGCATCGCTGCCCTCTTCTTCGAACTTCCCAAACCGCGGATATTCCATGTAAGGATCTTCATAAGTCACGAGTTAAATCACGAGGGGGAATCTCCCCAATGCAACATGCCAGCGGGCCATCCACTTCTAATATTGATTCGTCCTTTCCTTCACTCGACGGCCTAATACCCACATCCTCCCCACCCCTGTTTTCCGAACTCCCTTTTCGTTACCCCAATGCAACATGTCAGCGGGCCATCCACTTCTAATATTGATTCGTCCTTTCCTTCACCCGACGGCCTAATACCCACATCCTCCCCACCCCTGTTTTCCGAACTCCCTTTTCGTTCTCGTTCCTCCTCATAAATCATCCTTGAGATAGTCATACAAATCCGCCTGTACCGCTCCCTTGCTGTTAATCTCGAATACTGCTGCCTAAAACGCCAACCATGGCTGAGAGTTTCTGGACGGTCTTCACCGCCACAACTGCAGTTGTTCCATACCAGCCCATGCTTGATCGATTGGTGTTCGTTATCCCTTGCAACAACTACCACCCGTTTTTTCCTTTCGCCCATCGAGGGTGATCAATGTATTCTTCACAAAATTCGCTGAAGAGGTCGGCCATCCTGATGAGCTTGGCCCCTTTAGCTCGGAAGAGATAGTTCCAGAATCATTCGACTCCAACCATGAGAAAAAAATCGTTTGGACCCGATCCACTGGGCCATTAAACATTTGCGATTCATGGGCATGTGGGTTATCAGATGATCCGAGAAGAGGGGTCCGCCTGAGGAAGGTAGCCACATCTGTATATCCGTAAGCACCCCCCGGATCCGAGAAGACACCTCCAACTCCTACGGATCCGCAAGAGTGTGAAAGCGAGCCCACTCCCCACGTCTCTTGGTCCGAGAAGTTGTTCGAATTACTTCCATCAATAATCATCATTGGAGTGTGTGCATCCAGAATTTCAACTGTCGCACCGATTACACCTCCACATTCAAACCTCTACGTTTCACCTTCCTTAGCGCTCCTACGATCTGGCGGCCCCATTTTTGTCCCCGCCCCTGCCTCACCGGACACCTCACCCTCTGTCACCTTCACTGGGAAAGATGCTTTCCCCACCTTGAGAACGAGTTCTGTCGGTATCTTCGCCTGTCTGGCTGCCACCTCGACCCGCACGTCCGGTGCTTCGCCCTTTGCTAAGCCGTCTGATATGATGGTGATGACTCTTCCAACCCTTGTAAGTAGCTTCTCCACCGAATAGATGTCACACGTCCTGAGAGGCAGTCCTTTCAACGTCAAGATCTTATAATGCATCGAATGTGAGGCACCGTCCCGGAGCGTGGGCCTCCGCCACACCATCTCCCTCGCGTTACTTCCAACGTTTTGCGAAAGTAACATGGTTAACTCCTTTTTCGAAAGACCACATGCATATACGAAAGGGGGTTCCAGCAGCACCGCGTCCCCGCTGAAAGAAGCTCCCACTTTCTGCGCAATATCTGCCATCGCCCATTGCAGGCAGTTCTCAAAGGTAGGACAAACACCCACAAGAATGCTATACAAATTCCTCACCGCATGTTGATCCAACTCGCCATGCTCCGGAAACTTTGATTCTCCTTGACGAAACGAGGGAAGAGGAGGTCCCTTTGCAGCAATACAATATCGTTTGCGATGGCCGAAACCACCACATTCGAAACACCTGGTTGCGTTTCTGCTCTCGAAAGCACGGTGACCCCGATCACCGCACTTGAAATACCTCAATGTGATAGATCCTCCAGGGCTCTGTTATTCTTTAAACCAGAGTCCAAATGAAAAGGAAAAAAGCATAATAAACTTACCTATTTGTGCACCCACGATGCAACACAGGACTAAGAATTAGGATAAAATCAGGGTTTGCCGTCCATTTATTTTTTTTGAATTAGGGTTGTATTAAATTAGGGGTTTTCATCATCCAATTATATTCTAATTAAATTTAGGGCAGAGCTGGTTAATTTTTTGCCTAATTTGAGTTCGTTACAATATCTAATTTTATTCCAATAAGGAGATCACATGTAACATCTAATTGGTTAATTTTGGGAGCTTTTTTGGAGTCAAATTAGGGATTATTTTTTTATTTGATTTTGTAATCCCACCTATTTTATAATGGGGATGGTAGTCATTGTTTAAAGGCTATTGAAGTTAGTTAAAAATGAGAGTTTTCTACCATTATCCTCTCCCCCTCTCTTCCCCCCTCCCATACATCTTTGTGCTTCTGCTCCCAAATTCCATGCAACAAATTGTCTATCTTCTTCCTTTCATATCCCAAATTTCTTCTCCACCAAAACTCCTATTTTGCATCAATTAGTATCCAAGCATGACATACGAATTCTCCACATGATTCGACGGTCCTATTAAATATTGGCACTCAAAGTTTAGTGAAAATTACATTACAACGCGTAGTTGCACTCATTTTGATGAAATGTAAAGAGTCGATTCAGATCCTGTTTGATGACACAACGATGGTCGGAATCTGATTTAAGGAAGATACATTTGTCTAAGTAAAAATCAAGGTTCAGAAAGTCAGTATGTGGTATTCGTTCGGTCAGGTGATCTGAAACAAGTAAGCATGCATTCAGAAGTATACACAGATTATGCGGTTTCTATTATCTTAATATAAAATTAATTAAAATAATAATAATAAATTCAAACATTAGATATTTATGTTTCAAAGAAATATAACATGGAAGAAATATGAAGTGAAGACTTTTTGTAAAATGTGATTTCGACCAAAACATTTCCAAAAGTCATCCATTTAAAAGAGAAGATCATAATATTCATAACAAAATATGTAAGAATGTTGGCTCATGTTCATAGACAAATAATGAAACTCCCATTTTAAATTGTCAAAAATAACAGAAGGAACTTCTTTATCACCACTGTCACTATCAGAATTCGTGATAATTTCTTCTTCCTCCTCCACACCTGGTAATGCACCCACGTTCCTTTGTTTCCTTCTATGTTCCACCAATTCATCTGCTCCACTTGCCTCAACCACCAAGTCCCAGGTTATTGCCGAGCCATGGAACACCTCTTCTTTTCCTTTCTCTGGTCTGATCTCTCGCTCACATGTGACCTATCCTTGGAAACGAGTGAGTCTCTTCCTTGTTGAGATTGTCACTCCTTTAGTTTTGAGTTGAATTTAACAAAAATCAAGTCATTCAGTCTCTTGATTTCAAGTTTGTTGCTCTTTTTAGCGTGGATCTGCGACACAAGTATTGAATCAAAATGTTAATTGATTCAATCTTAGTTTAATCAATAATCACAAATCACAAATGTGGGTGTGTACCACTGTGAAAGAACTCCAATTCCTTTACATACAGAAGAAGATGATGCCAGCTTTAATATCTTCATTGCCATTTCCTTCATGTATGGTCTCTCGCCACTATATAATGTCCACCAATTAGCTACGAGAAAAATTAGAATGTCAACTCCTTAGTCCTTACATTCTTGAAATAAGTGTAAATAGTTTTTTATAAATGATATTCTACTACATGGATTGAACACGTTCTCATTGATGGATCTCTACATGATAGCTAGTAGTTTTCCGAATGGCCCATCTCCGTTTTTATAAACCACTATTTCTTTTGTTGTGATGACATTTTGAACATCCAAATCAGTGTAAAATATCTCCAAGCAATAAAAAATCCATTTATGACAAAGCTATATTCTGAAACGGCTTTATCATCCCTATAAAAATAATAGGGGTTGAGATAGCTGCAAGGTAAAGAGAACTATCTAACCTCCTTCTTGAATGTGAATCAATGGCAACAATGTAGGGCTTATATGAATGCTCAACATCTTTAAAGAGGTTACTTATCTCTTTCGTCACATCTTTAAGCCCTCCATATACAAAGCGCAACGATGGCCTCCGATCACCATCAACATACGCAGGGGACGGACAAGCAGGGACAAGACCTTTAAGGTCAAGGAAACTTGGCTCCAAAATATTTTACTAAGAACAAATTGATCCAACCATTTCACCTTTTCTTGTCTTGGATCACTTGCACTCAAGGTTCAAAATCTCGATTTTGATTTCATTTCGGTGACCCTGTATATCGGAATTCTGTCTAAATTTCATGAAATTTCGACGATTTTGGTGGAAATGTCGTAAATGTCTCAAAAACCTTATTTTTTTCCATTTTTTTTGTAAATTAAGTTAGTTTAAGTTATTAGAACAATAAATAATTTATAAACACACAATTATGTCACACATATCACTCATTTATACCCTTATATCGTACATATCAGTCATATCGGTCATATTGTACAATATGCTAGATATTGCAAATGGAGTTAATCTGAGTACTTCAAACATTGAAACAATAGATATACATTTATAGGCTTATAGCACACATATCGATTATTATCTATGACTATGATGGTATGCCACGCATATCTATCTTATTGAACATATCGTTGTTAGTACTTAATACTTAGTAACAGACTAACATTCTTACAACAAGTGAAAAGACATATATTCACATAGACTAAATAAGAACACACATATTAATGATTAATGCAATAAAAGAATAAAAGGTATTACATGGTGATGAGTTTAGTTTAGAACCAAGAGTTTCACTGTGGATCTGAATCGCTCCCCTTCCTTGTTTTCTCTCATAATGCATCACAGATTCAATGTACTCACAGTAGTTCTCCTATGTCATGTACGAGTACATGGCCTTGTAATATATCACATACTACATGTATTGGTGGTCATCGATGCTTATGAGTATTCTGAGATGGGGATAAGCAACACTAGATTCGGTATCACGAGTGGTGCTATGAGGCTGCAAAGTACTGGCTTGAGATCCTCGGGATGACGATGACAGAGTAAGAGAAGATCTTTGCATAGGAGGAGGCACTGGCATGTACCCAGGGAAGAAACCATATCTGTCACCGCCAAAGAAGCTACCCTGGCTCTGGTCATGTTGGCTACCTTGGTAGTTCTCACTGCTGTAGCTGCTATATCCTCCATACCCTTTGTAACCATATGAATATGATGGAGGTGCATACACATGAGGAGGGTGAGGTCCAGGAGGAGCATGAAAGAATTCTAGGAAGATGCCAAATGATCTCTCATCATGTGATGATCTGTATCCGTCCAGGGTACTTGATGGTTCTTCGCGATAAGGGCTGTCAATGTCCATGCAACTTAAGGAACCTACAGATGATATCAAACCGTTCATGTAGCCGTCGGTAGGACGATGTCCACGATCGTATGCATCATAATCCACAGGTCCCTGACTTGAACTTGGAACAAACTGCCCATGTGTGTTCCTCTTTTGCTCTATATATTCACGCCCTGCGTGGAGCCATTCCTCGAATCTTGTATCTTGTGGTCTACGACCATCCCCTGTTGACCCACGTGAACATGTTTTCCCATCACCGGATACACCACAACTGCCAACAACAATATCATCATCATCTCTACTATCATCCTTTGACTTGGATTTGTATTTGGAACTAGTGGAGAGAATCTCATCAAGAACTGCATCAACCTCAGCCTTCAACCCTCCACGAGGGTCTGTAATCCACCCGGATCTAGCCAGATAGTCACTTACATCTGCTCCCATTCATGGCCTCAAGTTTTAGCAAAATTCGATCAAATTTATGTCGAATATCGATATCCAGTCGAAATCGAAATTCGACCGAAATGATCGAAATATGGGGGCCCTAGTACAAAAAATGATCGAAATGATTGAAATTTCGATCAAAATTTGATCGAAATTCCATCGAGATTCTGTTTTGGTCGTCCTCGAAATGGTGATTGAAACCGACATTTAAGGCCTTGCTCCCATTTGCTGGCTTATATTCTCGTTTGGTCTTCCACCCGATTGTTCGAGAACATGAGCACCATTGGAATCCATCCACCTTTAGAGAACTTCTTCATCGACATCGTCATCATGCATATTGAAAATGTTTGCAATATTAATAGGGTCTGTGTAGGCATCTTTGTCGTGACCCTCCCTTGCATGTTTCATATTTAGCCTCAAGTTGTAGTGCACATAGACAAGATCATGGAGCTTCTGTTCTCCCAACCTGTTTCGTCTCGTCGAATGGATCAAGTTGAATGTGCTTCGGTTCCTCTCATAGCCACGGACAGATGCAGTTTGAGACAACACTTTCACTGCCATTTTTCGTAGGTGGGGAGTTTTCATCTCATGCAGTAACCACCATTCGATTGCGGAAAATTCAAAAGAAGATAAATCAATAATAGTACTACACATTCAATGGACTTATTTGTCTTCGTCCTTATCGGGAAGAGTACTACCCCTTTATTTACCGCATTAATTCTACTGAAGGAACCCAAGGCATTCTTGAAGTACTTCACCTGCACATAGGTTGAAGTCATAAATTGTTATATAATACCCTTAAAGAATATTTTGAGTCCCAATCTAGCTCCAAAATCAAAATTACCTCGTTCATGCACAAGGTCTGTGTCTTCTCGTCCTTGATGAGTTTCTCCACCACAATTTGTATAGTTGTTAGAAGGTCAGTTTTTGTACCAAGACTATTCTTATACTGGTACTTGGGATTAAAGTAATAAGCTGGACACAAACAAGTACAATTCTCAGATTCTAAAGTGCTATAAAAAATGAAAAATAAATTAGGTTATTAGGATAATACATATCGCCCTTGTGAAGAGGATGTGGGAGCATTTTGGACCAACGCTCGTATATGATTTCCAACCATGCTTTGAATTATTTTCCAACTGCTTCTTTGACCTCTCCCATGCAACACATTGCCTCGTAGCTTACTCCCATAGTGGGCTTCTTGTCCTCGTCTATGATCTGCAATGCAGAAACAACCGGATCCATGATCTTCGTGACCCGAGTCATGTCATCCCAAAAGTAGAGATCATTGATCAATGTCTCCACTTTCCGCCCTCCTTCATTCTGAGCTTCAGATATCTCGAACCATTTACTTTGGCAATACATGGTCTTCAATCCTGTCTTGTGTTATTTTTTTGAGAAGAAAAAATGTAGCGCCCTAATTGGAACCCACCACCGCAACTCTTTGTATTAATACAGAAAAGCAAAAGAAAAAAAATAAAGTTGTTACATCATATCACGCTTGTCAAGAACTACACAATGCCCAACAGTGCCTCATTACACATATATGATTAAACCTCTCCCCCTTAAAAATAACCTTGTTCCTCGCACACCAAATGGACCACACCAACGCAATCGGGCAATGGAAGCTGCGATGACCGCCACCCTCGCAGGAGAAGCATCGGACTAGGTCTCGACAGACATCCGCACGATGCCCCCAACCTCCGCAATGCAAACACTTGCCTCGGAAAGAGGCATCACCCTACCTCGGCATTCTCCTACCTGTAGCCGAAGGTACCCTCTCGCGTCGTCGTTGACTCTCCACCTGCGTCCACCTGCCTCCATTCTTGTGTTGTTTAATGCTTTGCAACGTTACAAATTGTTTGCAAAGCATGTGATGCTAGGCCTCACCAGCTCACCATTGCACACTCGCCTCATCAAAGCCAACACTTTGGAATGATTGTAAACGAATGTGGTGATCGTCCATGTTTGCTTCACCACCCTTGAGACGAGCTTCCTCTTACTAAAGTTTTTTAGAATTAAATCAATAAAATGTGCAGCACTCAGTGTACAAAAAATCCTATAGTTACTAGACTTCGTAATTGTTTCACCTGCTTTCTTGAAGTTGCTACCATTATCCGTGACAATTTGGACAATGTTCTCTTTCACAACATCTTTGATGATGTCCTTCGTCAATTTCAATAGGTAGTTGTGGTCCTTTACATGTTCAGTTGCATCAACATATTTCAAAAAAATGGTCTTTTCGTCGCAATAAACGATTTGATGATATGCTTCGTCGTGTAGCTCGTCCACTCATTACACATCAACGTCAGCCCGTACTCTGGCCATTTCCTCCTTAGTTTGGTGATGTACTCATTCATCCCCTCCTCCATCCCGAGATATTTGTTCATTATCTCGTAGGATGTGAAAGCCTTCACTCCCATTTCTGCTGCAACGATCTCATCAATGACATGCTGCAGAAATGGCTCGCTAGCACGTTGGTAGGAATACTCTCCCCAAAGAAAAGCTTGCTGATGGCCTTTCTCACTCTCTCGTGCATTGGTGAACATGCCCTTCACCATCTTTTACGTCGGATCCTTGCTTGGCTTGTATTGCATGGATCCGCTCCTCGTCAAGAAGGGCTTAATTCCCTTCCCTTTGTGTTTTTTGGTGGGTGGTGGAACTGGTGTACCTCTAGAACCACTCCTAATGCCACTTGCATCATAGAAGCCGTCTCGTGCACCGAGTTCTCTTCTCTCGAACTCGCTCCTCATTGATTCTTTTGTTGCCCTCTTGCATGCCTTCCTCTCCGTTGTAGTTTGAATGTTAGCGAGGTAGACTAAGTCATTGCCATCTGATTCTAAGAGGACGTTAAATTCTTTCTCAAACATGAACTCTTTGAATTGTTCATCCTTCATTACCCTCTTTGTATCCCTATCCTTCTTTTCGTCCAAGCTGGCCTGTGTCCCTCACATCTTTGGGATAACGCGTGCACTTGGCAACATTATTGTTATTGCCAACAAGATATTGCTTCAATCTTCGTGATCCCCCTCCTCCCAACTTCTTACCATAGAAATTGCATTGTGATTTGGCTTTGTTGCCATCAGGAGCGGAGGCATACCTTCAACCAATGTCCTCACTGAAATCCCCACTATGATCCTCAGAACTGTCAGAGCCTGAACCGGAATGTATTATGGTGATGATAACCGAAACCTGCGACATGAGCCATACAATGCGAACAATTAAATATTTGCTAATTATTTTATGTTTTAGTTTTTAGAATTAATTTATTTTTAATTTTTCTAACACTTAATACACACAAACTCGTAAATACTTGGTGTTTAAAATTGAAAGTATACTCTTAATATTCTGATTTTCAGGAAAAAACCTTAGACCTATACATTAGGATTTTAGATCTAGCAATTAGGGGACTATTTTCGAGAAAATCCACCTAAGAGACACAAAACATATAAAATAATACATAGATCCAAGGTTTGTTTTTCGGAATTACTCATTTTTTAAATTTCATTTACCAGAAAAATCGAATCATATTTTCTACGTCCAAAACTTAAGATTCGAGTTTATTCTTGAATAACTCATCATGATTCCACATTAAAACACAAAAGCCCCAATTTTCTCTTCCATAGATCTCACAATTGTTTCCAAAGTATGCTTTACTACATGATATACATGAGATCCGAGTAAATACATTCATAACTCATCATTATTGCACATTAAAACACGAAACTCCTAATTTTGATCTCTAAAAATCAATCTAGATATTCATAATCTCTAAAAAAGGACACAATCAAGATCAACATCTTAGAAACCATACCCTTAAAAAATTGAAGAAATTGACGAAGGTTTGACCCATTTTGGCGTACCTTGAAGAAATGGGTGAAATGTGACCTTGGAGAACCGTTTTCCGTAGAGACGTAGTGTTCAGGAAAGCGACTGAGTAAACCACATACTCGGCCGCATACTCGTACTCGGTAGCCTTGCCGCCTCGAGTATGGTGAGACGACCATACCAAGCGAGATCAACATCTTAGAAACAATACCCCTAAAAAATTGAAGAAATTGATGAAGATTTAACCCATTTTGGCGTACCTTGAAGAAATGGGTGAAATGTGACCTTGGAGAACCGTGGTCCGTAGAGACATAGTATTCAGGAAAACGACTGAGTAAACCGCATACTCGGTCGCATACTCGTACTCGGTAGCGTGGCCGCCTCGAGTATGGTGAAATGACAATGTATGCGGGTTGACCTGCATTTTCAGCCGAGTGTACCCCCTATGTGGCCGCCTACTCGGCTGCTTTTCTAATAAATATTTTTTTATTATCCGCATAATAACATAAAGCCGCATACTCTCTGCATATAACCCATACTCTCCTGCATAAAATCGCATACTCTCCCATATAAAACTGCATACTCCCTGCATACTCTCCCGACTGAGAATATTAACATAATATTTAATTTTTATTTATATTTTTAATAATAAAATTACCAAACCACATAAAACAACATACTCCCCGCATAGTCTCCCACATACCGCATACTCTCTAATGCAGTGACTCCTCCGACTGAATACCGCATAGTGCCTTCCTGAACATTGTAGAGGCGAAGTCCAGTACCAAACGTTAGAAAGTGGGATGAAAGGATGATTTTTGACTGATATTTCGGTCCATCTCGCCAATCTGAAGATTTTTTATTCAAGATTTGCTATTTTGGGCAATATCTCGAGATGGTATGAAATCTCGCCGATATCTCGCGAGATGTCGAGCGAAATCCAGGAAATCGACATCAATACATGTTTTGATATGTAGACCCAAAACCGAAATTTCGACGATATTTGAAACCCTACTTGGCACTCTCTTCATTCATCAGAAGAAAACATCAATCTCAGCTTCTCTTTCTTTTCAAAAACACTTTGTAATAGTAAGGAAACACGTGACAAATCTTGTTATTTCCTTCTATGACCCTAACAGGGGTTGAGGGTTTCTCGTTGATGCAGCCACGAAAAGTCGCATCCAGTTCAGATAAATCGCATACTTTAATGTAACACGAAAAAAAATAATAAAATTACTAATCCACTCAATACTTTCTGCAATGGAAATCCCAACCAATTGAATATTATGAGCTGAGAATTTCCAGGTGTCCTCTGTGAATTGCCGCTAAAATGAGGGGCTATACCAATTGTCTCCTGGAATAGCTGTTCCAAAAATATCTTTGCCACCTTCCCATGTGACAGTAGCTAATTTGGCGATCCAATAACGGTTTGGTCTACTGAAGCCCTAGCTACATCGGTCTTCCAGTAAATCACAAGCAGAAGGTATATTCTAGCTAATATATCCAATGATCAAGAGCTACCTACCCAGATTTCGTCTCACACGTCAGAAATATTCAGCAGCAAACTCTAAAAAACCATCGGAGAAGCGATCAAATCATCCCATTGTAGAGTAAAATCGATAAAAATGGTAATATAGCAAGCTAACCTATCCACTTAAACCAAAATCACTGTGATTTTGACGATGATTGACCTGATTTTGGCTTGCAATGACAATGACCCTTGATTGCCTACAAATTGCCAAGAACCATAGCTTCTCTATCTTTCATCATATGGGGTTTTTAAAAATTGTTTTTTTTTCATATACAAGAGCTCTCAATTATAGGGGTGGTCAAGGTTCAAGATATCGATATCGTATTGGTCATTAGCTCGAAAAAAGATATACCAGAGATATATCAGGGATATATCAATGATATTGGTGGAAATCTCAGAAATGACGTAATATATCAATTATATAGGTGAAAATCTCAGAAATGCCATAACAACATATTTTTTTGCAAGTTAAGAGTATCCTAATTCTTAACACAATCTATGACATGCAAATACACACTTGTATGCAATAATAAAATATAGGATTTTTATCAGTTGTGCCTCTATGAGATATTGCAATATCAGTTATGCTCCTCTCTTTTTTGGAATATCAGTTGTGCTCCTACCTTCTTGCTTATGCTTTTTTTGTAATATCTGTTTTGCCCTTTACCTTAATTAGAAGGACAAAGCCGTGAATTTTGCAAGAAGGTAGAGGCACAACTGATATTTCAAAAAAAGGGGCATAACTGATATTGTAATATCTCAAAGTGGCACAACTGATAAAAATCCTAAAATATATTTATCACGCCAATACATATTTATCATACATATTGTATGGTACATATGATTGATGTCAATGTTGACTTCCGACCACTAAGAGGTAGTGGAAAAGGAGACGATGAAATTTAAACAATAACAAAACTCATAAACATTAAGTGTATTTAGCAAATCAACATTATATCACGTTGCATATTATGCATAAATAAATTGTTGATAAAAAATAAGCTAACGAGCATAAGAATAAATAATTTATAAAAAGAATGTCATTTATTATAATTATAATTTTGAATGAAGAAGATAGACAGATTAGAAATAAGAAATTCTAACTGAACAAAAAATATCGATTAGATTATGTTGTGGACCTGTGATTAGAAAAAAATAATCCATATTTAACTAAGCCTTTACTATCATAAAAGCATTGCATATCTTCAGTTGTATAGTATTTACCTTTAACTTCAATGTATCTTCGTATTACAGAGAGTACCCGAAGCTTCTCTCCACTTCAACTAATGTACATGAGTCTATGAGTGAGATCTTTATCAGTTCCTTCTCTTTGAAAGATCGAACTTAAGTATTTATAAGCATACTTATTCAAAATAAAATGTGTTACACGTTACATCTCTGACTTCCTTGACATTAAGCTTGTATTCTATGTTCTTCCTTATGATCTTAGTCGGAGACCCTTACACTCTAGTGCCTTCACCTAAAGCCCAAGCTTCCTGCCAACTCCATCTTCTGTCTCGTCCACTGACAGACAGAAACACAATGTCATTTGCAGGAACTTGCACCAGTGCACCTTTGGTGGAAGTGATTTATTAGTTTCTCTATAATCAAGGTTAAAAAAAGCACTAAGGTCTGATCATTGATGCAGATTGAAACTGACAAAATGAGATATCAACCCAGTAGGGGGTGTTTACATATGTTGTTGGCCATACATATTTCTCATCAAGTTCATATACAAAATAGCCCCCTCTTATCTCTGATTCCTTCACAAGATTTTTCTTTGTATAATATTATAAGCCTTCTCTTAATTAATAAAGATTTTATTGATATTCCATTGGATGCCTATGAAGGTTTATGTCTTAGTTGTAGACCTCTAGCATGAAACCAAACTGATTTTATAGTACCAATGAAACTAGTATCATTTTCCTTTTAATTATCCTTTCTCATACTGATTCTTTAATTAACGGACCCCTTACACTATAGGGATCCAAAACTCAATCTGGTCAGTATGACTAAAATAAATTCACGGTTTGCAAATGTCGAGTGCAGTGTGTAGTCCAAAACTCAATCGCACCCGCTGCAATGGTCAGGTGGTAGTGCAGTGTGTCTACCACCTAGAAGATCAGGGTTCAAATCCCCCTTGTGGGGGTTGAGTTAGGTAGCTGACAACCATCGTAAAAAATAGTCGGATCTTTCAACATGGATTTGAGCAAGAATCCATGTAGCCGACCCTATTTAATGTGGGAGAAGGCTTCACATTTTCTTGTAAATGTAATAGCATTGTGGTTCTTTGAAGGGTTACACACGGATATGTGATTTCACGAAAATAATGTGGTAGTGCAATGCGTCTACCACCCAAAAGATCATGGTTCAAATCCCCCCCTGTGGGGGTTACGTTAGGTAGCTGACAACCAACATAAAAAATAGTCGATCTTTCAACATGTATTTGAGCAAGAATCCATGTAGCCGACCACTACTTAAAGTGGGAGAAGGTTTTGCCATTTTTTAAAAATGTAATAGCATTGTGGTTCTTTGAAGTGTTACACACGGATATGTGATTTCATGAAAATAATGTTTGGCAAGTTGCAATGATATGGTCGGTTCTTAATTGATATGCATGTTTATGTTAAATTTAGATATACATTTTTGCTTTGTTCTTTCTTTTTATGCACAACTACCTCCTTCCAAAAAACACAATGGATATTCATGTGAATCTTTCTTTACTTCTCTATAACTCCACACACGTGATCTCTGCTTGATAGCTCCCATGCCTTATGGGCCATCTCCCTTGTGTTGGATAACCTGAACTATGGAACTTCTTGTATATCGCGTACTTTTTTCAATTTTCATAGCCTCCAAAAGTCTTAGAAATCTGCCTTGGTTTTCAAAGACATTTAGCTAAAAACATAGTTAGGGAGCAGGCAGACATTTTTTGTTGACCAATAAATTCTTAGCATGGATTTATTAGATCAACAGACCCTCCAACTTGGGAGGCTTCCGTTTCCAATATATGGACAATTATGCGGTTAATAATGCAAATGTTATATTTAATAATATTAAATATGGCTATACGGTCTTGTTGGAGTGCTTGCAAAGCAATTGTGAGGATGCCCATGATAGAATTGGCCGGTTGAGTTGAAATCCCTAGAATTTTGTAACCGCTTTAGGATTCCAGTGGGATTTATAGTAAGAACACGGTGCTTGCTCCAAAAAAACACCTCTAATGTTTTTCCAGTTTTATCATCATTTGGCATTCCCTTTTTATAGCCATGTCCATATCAAGAAGTCGTAAAGAATGAATTACACAAAAGTCTATGACTATACACCCAATTTCAATGTCATACTTGAACTTTAACAGGTAACAATGTGGTGTACGATTTTTAATATTTGTCTTAATGTGGTCCTTGATTATTGAAATTTTGTTGACCATTTTGTCTTTCTAACCTTAAATCACAATTTCTCAAAACCACATTGAGACATATTAAAGATCAGGTACGCTATTGTTACCTTTTAAAGTTCAAATATGACATTAAAATCAGGTGTATAGTCTAGGGACTTTTGTGTAATTTACTCAATCATAAACTTCTCGTGTCTTCACTTATGAAGGTTCCATGCATGCATGGTTTTGAACATTCATGCACTATCAGCTCCATTGAAGCACTATTTTAATATTGATTTTCAATATTTTAGAACCCTTTGAGTCTCTGTGCTACTCTTGAAGGGTTAGCCTTGTATTGAATGTATGGTACTGTATACAGATATGAATGCATGTGTTATCATATCCTTGTTCTTCATAATTTTTAGATATGGATATGAATACGAATATCACAAGAATGTGTAATATGGCTATACGATCTTGTTGGAGTGCCTGGAAAGCAATTGTGAGGATGCCCATGATAGAATTGGTCGGTTGAGTTGAAATCTCTAGAATTTTTTAACCGCTTTAGGATTCCAGTGGGATTTATAGGAAGAACAAGGTTCTTGCTCCAAAAAAACACCTCTAGTATTTCTCCAGTTTTATCATCATTTGGCATTCCCTTTTATAGCCACATCCATATCAAGAAATCATAAAGAATGAAATACACAAAAGTCTCTGGACTATACACCCAATTTCAATGTCATACTTGAACTTTAACAGGTAACATCGTGGTGTACGATCTTTAATATTTGTCTTAATGTGGTCCTTGATTATTGAAATTTTGTTGACCATTTTGTCTTTCTAACCTTAAATCACAATTTCTCAAAACCACATTGAGACATATTAAAGATAAGGTACACTATTGTTACCTTTTAAAGTTCAAATATGACATAAAATCAGGTGTATAGTTTAGGGACTTTTGTGTAATTTACTCAATCATAAATTTCTCATGTCTTCGCTTATGGAGGTTCCATGCATGCCTGGTTTTGAACATTCATGCACTATCAGCTCCATTGAAGCACTATTTTAATATTGATTTTCAATATAAATTTCTCATGTCTTCGCTTATGGAGGTTCCATGCATGCCTGGTTTTGAACATTCATGCACTATCAGCTCCATTGAAGCACTATTTTAATATTGATTTTCAATATTTTAGAACCCTTTGAGTCTCTGTGCTACTCATGAAGTGTTAGTCTTGTATTGAATTTATGGTACTGGATACAGATATGAATGCATGTGTTGCTGTATCCTTATCCTTTTTTAGATACGGATATGAATACGAATATCACATGAATGTGTAATATGTAAAATCATATCCTCAAAATGCGAATACGAATGCAAAATGGATATTGATAATTTGGATATGAATATTTGACAAATAAATACGAATTAGTATACGAATACATGCCCAAATTTACTTAAAAGCTATAAGCATTTTAGGTTTATAATAATTTCCAATATATAAAAGGGAAAAAGGACCCTACACCGGCGGGTGCAGGAAACTCCCTACACCCGACCTAATTTTCCATTATTTTTTGATTTTTTTGAAATGAAACCTTGGGGGATTTAGATCACCATGTATCATCATGTTGTCATTCCAAATTCAACTTAGTTCGAGACTTCTATCATCTCCATCAAGACTATCAAATTTTAACGGTCTCAGAATTGCTGAAAACGACCATGTCTAGATGAATGTGTTAGGAATGTTTGTTTTGCATGAAACTTGAAACACTTATTCCTCTCAACATATTAAGTAAATCCCCCAACTTTTATTTCAAAAAAAATAAAAAAAATAAAAAATGAGGCGGGTGTAGGGAGTTTCCTACACCCCAGGGTGCAGGCTCCCTGCCCCCTATATAAAAAACATATTAAATATTTTTATTAGTTAAGTGGGTGGGGGTTTGAACCTTGGTCCTTAAAGTGGGAGTCTATCGTTTCTACCTTCAGACCATTAGAGGTGTTCTTATATTAAATATTTTAATAATGAATATGTGTATAAAAGGCAACTAAATAATAATAAAAACATGAAGATATAACTAAATAATAAAAGAAAGCTTACCAAGCTTACTTCTATGTGTATCATATACGTATTGGTATCATCCAGAATTCGAACATTCGTATTCGTATTTGTATCCGTACTCATATCTTTCAAAAAATGAACATTCATATTTGTATCCTTAAAAATTTGAACATTCATATTTGTTAAAATTTGGGATATTATATTGGCATTCGTATTCATCGAATGTTGAACATTTGTATTTATATTCGCATTCATATTCACCAGATAGGAGAAAATGGCATCCATATCTTTTATTTGACGAATACAGATACGAATGGATATTAATATATCCGTATTCATTTTCATCTCTAATTGTATTTGTTGTAGTTGTGGAGGATGATAATCCACTTAAGGTTTCTCTAATAAGCGTATGACTCATTAAGATTGTAATGAACATCCTCATTTTTTTCAAATTCTTACAATCTTTTTGAGTAAACTATTTGTTATGTACAACTGACATATCATCTTACAATACGCGATCATTTTCACAAAAATAAATCTTAAATTAATACCAAATGCTCATTTGTAATAATAGAAAATGTGGCTTCAAGAAAAAGAAAATGTATTTGTTATAAATAATAAAATAAAATCATCTTAATTTAAGGCTAGCCTATACAAGAACTTCTTTAATCTTCACACACTGTCTTTCTTGTCCTGAAGTGCGAATCCCTTTGGCTAGCTCAAAAGAACATCTTTTTCGAGTTCACCATGCAAGAAAGCTATTATCACATCTAACTACTTCAGTTTCAAGTCTTGATGTGCTACAAGTGCTAGTAACACTCTGATGGATGTATGCCTTACCATGGGAGAGAATATCTCATTGTAATCCACATATTCCTTATGACTGTAAGCCTTTGCAACTAGGCATGCCTTATATCTGATGCCTTCACTTCTTGAGATTTCTATTTTTACTTGAACATCCATTTGCATCAAACGACCTTCCTCTCTTTTAGCCATTTGACAAACTCCCATGTCTGATTCTTGTGAAGTGACTTCTCACTCGTAATAGTAATCCACCGTCCAGATTCTGCCCCTTGTATAGCCTCCCTATAAGTGGAGGGTTCTGGAGACTCTGTCTCCTCCACAACCTGTGTTGCAAATGCAAGCATGTCTTCAAATCCGTATCTTTCGACGGATGTATCTCTCGGGGGCAGATGCATCTCTCTAAAGGGTTGATCAGTAGCAATATTTGATTGCCTATCCTCTGGTTGCTCAATTTCAGGTTGTTCAGCAACATTCTGATCAGGAGTGGTGTGATCAACTGTGTGATCACTACTTGATGTCAGTTCAAACTCCACATGTTCGTACACATCCCTGTATCAACATACTACTCGAGTGAAGCATGGAATTGTCATCAAAAGTAACATTCATGGTAACAATAACACTATGCTCAAAAGAGATTCCAAAAAAATGCTCAGAAGGGAGCCATATTCTATACACTTTTACTCCTGTACCATATCCTGTAGACACCCATTTTCTTGTCTTGGTTCTAACTTCACTAACATGATAAATAGGCAGCACAACCAAAGACCCGTAAAATAGAATAATCAATATGCTTATCAGACCGTCTTTATGGGTGTTTTGCATTCGGCAGCGGACACATGACTGCGATTCATCAAGTTATAAGCTGTATTCATAGCTTCAACCTTGAATGCTATACTAAGTCCATCATTAGAGAGCATGCGCCTTGCTCTCTACAGACGCGTCTTGTTCATTTATTCTGCAACTTCATTCTACTATGACGTATCTCTTATGGTGTGGTGTCACGCAACACCTCCTCATTGCAGAATTCATTGAACTTCGATGACAGACTTCCTACCCATTATCTGTACGAAGGCGTTTCACCTTCTTCGAAGTTTGATTCTCCACCAAGATCTTCCACTGCTTGAAAATCTGAAATAACTTGCTGTTGTGCTTCATCATGTACACCCAAACCATCATGGAGTAATCATCAATAATAATCAGAAATACCTGCCTCCTAGGGATGGGGTCCGTGAAGGATCCCAATAATCAACATGGATGTAGTCGAAGCTTTACTGAATTGCTTCATGTGTTTCCCGAACACACAAGGTTTACAGAGCTCCAGTTTGGATCCTTTGAGATCTCTGATGAGACCATTCTGACTGAGGATATTCATCCTCATCTAACTCATGTGTTCTAACCGGATATACCACAATTCTGAATATGATATCATAGCTTGGGATGCCACTGCAACATAACCCGTAGACAACTACCTTAGCTTTGGTAACCTGCGTGACTCCACTTTTAGCGTTGTACCTATATCCAATGTTGTAAAAGTCATCCGACTGGCCCGACTATTAGGTCTGACTATTCTAGTCAGTGGGGTGGCCGACCGAGTACCGACTAATTCCGACTAGGCACACTAGTCGATCAGTTTTTGCTTAGAGATAACATATTTTATTATTTTTCATAAGCAAACTTATTACGATATGCTTAAAGTTTTATTTAGATTCAATTGCTTCTTTTATTTATTATGATAGTATAAAAATGTACAAAACCTATGTAAATATATGTATAAAAATGAATTATATGTTTAAAATAATCATAAAATTCAAAGCCGATTAAAGTCTGACTAAATCCGATTAGTCGTCCGACTGCCGATTAATCCTTAATCAGTGACCCGACCGACCGAGTACCGACTACCGACTTTTGCAACCTTGCCTATATCGTATAGAGTCCAAGACTAAAAGGGATATTAGGTTCTTTCTTAGATCAGCAACATGACATACTTCTGTCATCGTCCTCTTGATTCCATGCATCTTGATCTTCACATAGTCATTCTTTACAATTTTGCACGCTGCGTCATTCCCCATGACGATTTCCACCATCTATCTTCTCATAGGTGTAGAACCAATCTTCTTTGGGAGTCATATGGTTTGAACAACTTGAATCAATAACCCATGTGTTAAAGTGATTTGGAACTGGAAGGTGCCGACTCGGGTTAAAGTTTTTTATGGCTTTTTGGAGAGGAAGACTGTTAACGAAACACAGATTTACGTGCATCATTCAAGGGACCGATACCAATTGTCCTAGGTGATTGGATGACGTGGAGGATGTGGAACACCTTTTCTTCAGGTGTGGTAGCTCTAAGGAGATATGGAACCACTATGATAATAGCGTCGTGACTAATGACAATACTTTAAACTTTTGGACCTCCATTGGGGTGAACCGTGCAACACATAAAATGACAGATTGAGGATTTGGCGGTTGTATGGGTGCTTTGGAAGACAAGGAATGGCTTACTCTTTAGGCATGATTGATTCTACGTTGAGAATGTGTTGGGGCACGCCCAATGCGCTGAGTGAGAGCTGAAACTTGTAATTCTGAGATATGTATACATACGTTAGGATTGTAATAATTTCTTTTGGAGATAAATGGTGACGTTTTTGGGGACACACCTATACGATGCAAGCCATTTTTTCTTTCAAAAAAATTTATGTGTTATCTGTTGCTTTCCGATCTGTGACGGTAAGAACTAGATCATCTTCGGAATCTGCACCTTCCTAAGCCACAACAATAACTGCGGCTTTGCCTTTCTTCTTCGGGCAATCCTTACAATGTCCAGGTTCCTTGCGGCAATTTTCTTTGACTTGGACTTTTGCTTTCTCTTCTTCGCATAGTCGAAATCAGCATGACTCTTTTCACGAATCACAACCAAACATGCAACATTAAACTCCAGCATTTCGGTAGTTATATGCCAAAATTTACATGTATGCAGAGTCACTCGATTTTTTCTATGGTTGACGATTCTCTTTCGATAATAAATGATTGAACAAAAAATCTTACATGAAAGCGGAAGAGAAACCAACACAATCAATGCAAGATTCTCATCTCCAATCTTAACCTCTACATTTCTTAAATCCATTAAAAATGTATTGAAGCGATCTATATGTTCTTTAAGATATGTACCATCTTGCATGCGGAGAGAGAACATACGTTGCTTCAACTACAACTTGTTGGTCAGAGACTGTCATGTACATGCTTTCGAATCTCAACCACAGACTAGCCGCGATTGTCTGATCATCAACTTTTGCGATGATCTCATCCGCCAAACACATCTTGATTGTTGATTGCATCTTCTCCTCCTGTACTGTCAAGTGTCAACTTAGAGGGTTTGAGTTCCTTCACCCTCCTATGATCCAACGATGCTTAGATGCCCTGTTTTTTTAGAAGGACACGAATCTTGATCTACTATAGACTGAATCCGTTCCTCCATGTAACTTCTCGATCTTTAGATTACGTGTCACCATCTTCGATGCGAATAGAATAATTTCAATGGTGGAAAATAGTTGTTTGGTAGAGAAATTTAGAGAGGAGAGTAAGAAATAGGAGAACACACCGGTTGCGTGGGGTAATGGGGATGAATCGTGAAGACCACATTGGGAGAGAGAGAGACGGAGATAGACTCAATTTTTCATATAATATGAACTATCCTGGGCTACCATCCTCTTTATATATGTGGGGAGGAATTACAAAATTAGAAAGAAATCCTAATTCAAATAAAATCCTAATTGATCCTAATTGATTCTAATTGACTCTTAACTAATTTTATCTGCCAAAAAAGTTGAGATTACAATCTCAATTTATTTAGATAAAATAAGCAAACTAATTCAAATAACTAATTAAGGACAAAAATCTCCAATATGAAAATTGACTGAATTAGCATTCTTCAATCCGGGTCGCCCTGTTAAATTAGGAAATATTGCATCAATTCTTCCCTGCTTGAAAAATTCGTCTCCTGACGAATTGCTCGATCTTCGATTCATTGGTGGAGAATTCCATCTGGATAGGTTGAGCAAATACCCTCAATTTTGCTCATTTTAAATGTTACGCTTCTAATTTTTTTCCACTTGAGGGCACGATTGCAAATGTTCTATCCCTTCACTTAAAATGTTTCCTCTTAAGTCCCCACCAACCTTAACCTTTAAGTAAAAAGTTTTGTTGGGGGTAGTTTTCTGCAAAATTCCCAAATCAACTCCTTTCCCCTTTTCTTGGGGGAGAAGGAATCAAATGGGACCCAAATCAAGCCTGAATCCCTAATTTTATGGGATCGGCTCTTCGTGGGAGAAAAAGCTGGAGCCCAACGTGGGATTCCTCTCTTCCATCGTTTCTGGCGGCATCGAACCCTAAAGCTAGGGTTCCAACCACCTTGGCAGCAGGTGGTCACGCGCGAGTGGCGGCAACACTGTGATTGGCTGTTGTGACATGGTGATATGAGACATGCAAGGCGGCGATGGCACTGGGAAAGGTGGTGATGGCGACTGTCGTGCCTGAAGCACGCGCGGTTTTGGTGGAAACTCGAGCACGAGTGATGGCGGTAGCCATGATGATGACGAGGGACATGTTGGCGGCGAGATTGGAAGAGCAGGCGGCGGCCACGCCAGAAGTGCGCGCGACGATAGCAAGACCTCGAGATCAAGCTGAGGCAGCGACGACGGTCACGTGAGCCATGCGCGTGGAGGCGATGGCTACGCCTTTGGGGAGGGCGACATGGCTCCCTGCATCGGACCGATTATACCCTTTGGGATGGGGTGTAGGGCTGGCGCGTAGGAAGAGGTTGAACGATCGATAAGGGTGCTCTGATCAACGGTTGCGACGTCATTGGTAGCGGCAACAATGATGCATGGACCTCCTGGATTGCAGCTATGGAGGAGAACAAATCAAGAACTCCATGTTCTTTATCCTCCAAGCTTTCATCGTAGATAGGCTCTTTCTCTTCATGTTCTTCTTGTGACGAATTTATATCATCAAAATCTTCTTTTAAATAGAAAATACCTTCATTTTCTTGAATGAAATCGTGTTGTATCGAGGAAGTGACGGTCTGAATTTTGTCGTTGACGAGTGATTCTTCCTCAATTAGTGTGTCCAACCATGCTTGGACTTTGAAGCTTGATATAAGACGTTTCTTGAACTTCCTCAAACGCGAGCGTGAATACAAGCCATGGGAGATTGGCTTAAAAAAACAAGCCATGGGAGAGACGACTCAGATCGAACTGCAAACGCCAATCAAGGCCTTAAATATCGGTTTCGGTCACCATTTTGGTACTGACCAAAACAGAATTTCGATGGAATTTCGGTGGAATTTCGACCGAAATTTCGGTCATTTCGGTCTTTTTTTGTACTAGCATCCCCATATTTCGGTCATTTCGGTCATTTCGGTCGAATTTCGATTTCGACCGGATATCGATATTCGACTGAAATTCGACCGAATTTCGCTGAAATTTGAGTCCATGACGCCAATATGTGACATGATCGTCGAATCGTGAGAATGATTCAGTTTCCTTGCTCCGATACCAAATGATGCAAATGAAATAATTTCAATGGTGGAAAATAGTTGTTTGCTAGAGAAATTTAGAGAGGAGAGGAAGAGATATGAGAACACGCCGGTTGCGCGGGGTATTGGAGATGAATCATGAAAACCACGTTGAGAGAGAGAGAGACGGAGATAGACTCAATTTTTCATATAATCTGAATTGTTCTGCCCCTTACAATAGGCTACCATTCTCTTTATATAGGAGGGGAGGAATTGCAAAATTAGAAAGAAATTCGAATTCAAATAAAATCCTAATCGATCCTAATTGATTATAACTGATTCTAATTGACTCTTAATTAATTTTATCTACCAAAAAAGTTGAGATTACAATCTCAATTTATTTAGATAAAATAAAAAAACTAATTCAAATAACTAATTAAGGACGGAAATCTCCAATCTGAAAATTGACCGAATTAGCATTCTTCAATCCGGATCGCCCTATTAAATTGGGAAATATTGCATCAATCTTGCTTGATAATCATGACGGAACCCGATGCTCTCATACCAGTTTGTTGAGAAGTGTGGAAGCATGCTCAAACACGATCAATATAGCAAAACGTAAACACACAGATTAATATGGTTCACTCATAACTGGACTACATAATTGGGTGGTGACGATCGGTTTTTGCGAAGAAAGAGTCAGAGGTAGGCTTGGACCGACGCATTGCTTATGGTTTGATTTTCTTAGTAGCCTTGATTGGAAATAAGAAAGAAGCATTAGGCGATTGCTAGTTAATAAGGGACTGGTCTTGCGCTACTTTCGAATGCCGACTGTATAAGTTATAGAGTTGCGGGTAGCAGGTGGAAAGAGGTTTGGCTTTCCTTTCAAAGAGCTCTCGTTCGTATGAGACATCATCCTTCTTTTGTCTCAACCTTGGGCTTCCTTACAGAGATATATCCCTCTACCAATGGATGATGAGAAATTATTATATTATTTTTGTTCTAAAATCACTCTACTTAATTACCATTATTATAATTAATATAAATTATTAATACTTGATTTCTTAACTTGATATACTTAATATATATAGATTCCGTACACTATTTAATTATATTATTTTTCTATTGTTAATTTATTATTAATGTTAATTTATAATTTTTCTTTTTTATTACTTTAGAAGTTGTGATTATATTTATTTATTTTTTATATTTGTACTCTTATATATATTTATATATATTTTATTTAATAGAAAATAGCAATGAACTTGCAAAATATGGTCCATTTATCATAAAGAGATTCGTTATACTTACCTTAATTGTCATTTGAATAGAAGATCTCAATAAACTTTTGGTAAAAGTTATGTCTTGGTTCGGGCGAGGATAACATCTTTTTTCTGCATGTCTGGAGTTTTAAAAAATCCAAACATATCAGAGATAGATATAAATGAAATAAAAAAGAATTACCGCACTTATTTGATATTAAGGATATTTGAAGTTTGATATATGATGACACTTTTTTAATTAGAGATAGTAACGATGATAGTTATTCCATATATTTTGATATTGGAAATCAAATTTGGAGATTAACAATGATAGTTCTTTTTTGAATGAACTAGAAGGGTTTTTTAATTATCTGAATTTGAATTATTTAAATAGTAGATTCTAAAGGTAAGAATCACCACTATTACATGCATTAATCTAAATTTAGTTGGAATAATCACATTAATTCACTATGTGGAGAAAGAAGAAATTACATATAGTCATAACCTTATGGGAGTTTATATACTACTCCAGTACAAACAAATCCTTGATACATATGTATTCATATACCCGAATACAAATAAAACCGCTCATAAAAATTTTTGCTGCTCGATGATTGTCCTTCACATTGTTGTGGTAAACACACCAATCGTATGGCTCTTGTTGAACCCATGGCCATTCATGAAGCTGTTAAGCTTCTTTACCACTACATGCGAGTCTGTTTAAGCCCATACATGGACTTCTTTATTGTTGATACGGCTTGCATGCTAACCATCCGCATGTTGAAGAATTATCATACGCACCCTCTCCTGACGTACCATACTCCAACAAGACGGATGTCTCCTTGCATGGCTAGCGATTCAGGGGGGTGGTTCCCAGCCACCCCCCCCCCCCCCATGCGGCTGTGTATATCTAGCGTCCTCGGTGAATTTTCTATGAGCAACTCTATTTGTATTAGGGCATATGGATCTGTTTGTATCTAGGATCTGTCTGTACGGGAGTAATATATAAATCCCTCGGGTTAGTGCTCTTTGTAATCCTCTGTAATTTCTTCTTCATTGCCCAATGACGTAGCCCAGTTATGTACGGACCTTGTAATTTTGTGTGTTTGCGTCTTGCTTGATTGATCGTGTTTGTGCGTGCTTCCACGATTCGCAATAGATCGTTTGTAGTAAGAAGATGATGTCATATTTATAAAATAAAAAACATTTTACTTAAAATGGCGGTAAAATTGTGTTGTAAAATGAGGGTTCTTGTTACAACTCCAATGAGCTCTATGCTTGTTAGAAAATTCCCTTACATACACGTGTACACATATTACAAGCATAAAGAAGAAATCACACAAACACATGAATTTACAGTCCATACATATGTATACAAACTTTCTCTGAACTCAAGATACAGATCGTCGGATTGTTTGGGGGTATGATTAAGGATGAAAACGGTCGGATACGAATACGAATATATGTATAATCATATCCTTATCTATTTTAAAACACGAATACGAATGTGGATACGAATATTGACGGATGTGAAAAATGTGTTACCATATCCTTAAAAATGAATACAAATCAGATACGAATAATAACAGAATTTTTTAATAGATTAACTAAAATATATATGTTTAGGATAATTTACACATAAAATAGTTATACAGATATAGTAATTTCATAACAACTCTATCAACAATGGTGAATGCAGTCATAAAATGTTGTTACACACAATTATAAATAAATCTATTGCTATACTTGTGTACGAAAACGAATATACGAATATGAATGCGAATATTAGCGAATGTCAAAGTGATATCCATATCCGCATCAATTTTAAAATGAATATGAATGTCAAAATATGTATAAAACGAATACGATAGTGGATCGGATACAAATATATTCACATTCATTTTCATCCCTAGGTATGATACCCTGGAGCCCCTGCCCCCCCCCCCCCCCCCCCCCATAGGCACTTGCTGACCAGTCCTTGACGAGGGCTTTTCATGCCGTCATTTTATGTATTCTTGAGACTGAAGTTGGACTATGATTAAATTTGCTATTATTGCAGCAATTGTAACAAATAGTTCTCTCCCCTCTTTTAAGTGGGGTTACTGGCATGGATTCTTTGCTTTCAAACATATTAGGTCTGTACTTGGGCTTAAACCCAAAAGAAATGTTCTTATTAATTCTCTTAATCAAATTAGTAATTGCGGTATGTGATATTTGTTCAGCCACAGTCTAAAGTGATTAACCGGGAAAGAGAATGATGCAGCATGATAGCAACTTAATTTTAGTAGACATTTATTTGGTCCAATTAGTATTTATTTTGTTTTATTTATTCCCCATGTAAAAGGCTCATTATAAAAGGCCTCTTTTATAACTTTTCCTTTGATTTCTTCTTCCCTAATTTTAGGGATTTGTTGCTCCTTTTGTGGGGGAGTAGCCTCTATAAAAGGGCTCCCTTGTATTAGTTTTTAATCAAGTTGAGTTAAGATTAATTTTCCCAACCCTAATCTCTCTCTCTCTCTCCCTCTCTCTCTCGAGCGCCGCCTCTCTCCCCTTTCCCCCTCCCGTATCCTCCCACGCCCTTTCTCTCTTCCCGACCCTTCTCTCTCGACCCCGTGCCCTAACCCGCCGCCTCCCTCTCTTCTCCTCTCCTCCCTCCCGGCTCCGCCCCTCTATTCCTCTCCCTCTCGATCCCGCCTTCTCCCCGCCACTCTCTCCCAGCCGCCAACCCCTACGCCTCTCCACCCGACCCCACCTCTCTCCCTCGCGAACCCCGCTCTCCATCGCCCCCCTCTCCTCACCGCCTCCAACTCCCGCCACTCCACAACCAGGGCCCCCGCGCCTTTCTCCTGCCTCTCCGCACCTCCCAGCGCCGCTCGGCCCTCCTCCTCCGCGCCGCCAGGGACCGCCCCTCCTCCGCCATCTCGCCCGCGCCATCTGCTCATCTTCCCCCACACCGCCCGGCATCCCATACTTCCCAGGCCATCATCCCCGCGCCGCTCGACGCCCACTCCCCAAACAGTAGCCCCGCCAGCCCAGCCAGCATTCGGCCACGCCCTCAAGCTGCGACCTCGACCTCCCCGTGGCCTCTTCCGACTGCTCGCTGACGCCCAACCCTCCTCCAGCGACCCCCCCCAGTTGTCGTGCTCCGCTACGCTTGCCCAACATCCCCGGTCATCGCGGAAGCAAGCCGCGACCCGCCCGATCAGATCTGAAGCGCAATCTACGGACCCCTGCCGGTTGTGGTATGAGCGATATCTTTCCCATTTTATTCCACCGCATAATATAGTTTTGTGGACTGTTATACTGTTGATTTGGTTTGGTGAATCGTTGAGACCCCACGACTTGCAAATATTGTGATAACTTTCTAAGACTTCGAACTCATCAGTTTGTCCTAATTTGTGGATAGTAATCGGTGCTAAATCGCGAGTAACCAGACAATTATTGTTGCTGATTTTTGGCTTGTCGTGCGCCATTTATCGTGTTCGTCATTTTGTTTCAATATTTCCATTGCCTGTTCGTCATTTAGGTTATTCCACCCTTAAGTTGCATCAGAGAAGCAGTATTTGGGGGTGAGGGTGTATGCGGGGTTTTATATTTTAATAATATAATATTGATTTTAAAAATTTACATTTCAATTCATGGTCTAACACAATTCCAAATTAGAAAGAATCAAAATGCAAGAAGACATCTAAATTACTATTTAGCAACTCCAATCTCTAATAAATGATAACTAATCTAGAGATCAATTCACGCACTAATATAAATATAGAGAAATTCACATATAAAATAGTAACATAAATACATTTAAAAACGTTTTACCTTGAAACAAAGAGTATCCTCCTGTAATCAGGTTTTTGTCAGTCATATTCTATCAATAGACTATTGGGGGCTAACTAACAATGTGTCTAAATAAGCAATCAAAGATTCAACCAGAATTGGGCTTAAGAAGAAGAGACTTAAGAAGAATGGGAATTCAAGCATTTATGCAGATGGCTGAGACATTACTAAGATTCTGAGAATATTAATCAATATAATTTACTATCAGACAGAGGTGCATTCGGTGTAGGTACTGAGTACACACATCCTGGTAGATGGCATTTCTGTAAATTGCTTCTCTGACCCCTCTTACAAGGTTCTTTTATCTTCTCGTACCTTCGAACTAGAGCATTGGATGAACTTGTCTCAATGCTATGCTACCTAAGGAAATTTTCTCATTTAATCTTTGGAGTCACATTGACCTATTGTCTGATACTCTTCATGGTGAATTCAATCCTCTTTGTTGCCACACCCATCTTCGTATCTATTATAAACAATTTGCATATTTCTATATTTAACGGCTAAACACTCGCCATTACAAAGCATTTTAGGTCTCGCTGCAGCTTTATAATGGTTTCCTTTTATTAATTTTTTGAAATTTGTTTATTGGCATTTCCAATTCCATCCAGTAGCATTTTTCTCTCTATTGATATGATATGTTCATCCTTGTGCAATTCACACTCCACTTTGTTTTATTGGCTTAATTATCGACATCATTTGTGCAGATTTTTAGGTTTTGTAGATCGAAATGCCACAAAAATTTCAAGATGAAGAGAAATCCACGCAAGGTAAAATGGACTAAAGCATACAGGAGGCTACATGGCAAGGACATGACACAGGTATGATGTGCTTTTGTTATTCGCTTTTTCCTTGGCATCTTTATATGCTATCAATGAAAATTTGCTTTTCCATCAGGATGCAACCTTTGAATTCGAAAGGAAGAGAAATAGACCGGAGAGATATGACAGGAACCTTGCAGAGAACACGCTGAAGGCCATCAAAAAGATTGTTAAGATCAGATCTGAGAGAGAAGCCAGACATCATGACATGAGGTTCATCTCTATCCATCCATCTTCTCAAGCTTCTTTGTCTTGTCCTTTCCACTTACAGTATGAATTGCATGAAAACCAGGATGAAGGGTAAGAAGGCCATCGAGCAGAAGGCAGCAGCGAAGGAGCTTGAGCAGCACATTCACATGGTCAGAGCTCCGGAATCCTTGCAAGCGGATCATTCCGCCTCAACATCAAAGGTCAAAGTCAAGGTCACGCAGACACAGGCTGATGATGCGATGGAAGAATGAGCGCACTTTTGATGTTAAGAATATCGCGTGTCAGGAATGCTATGTAATGCAGCTTTTACTTGGGAACGACAATGTTGTCATAGGTCACAGCGATGATTTTTTAAACTTATCTACACTTTTTGTAGCTTCACGCTGAGCTCATTCACTTTAATTTTTGGACTAATGACCATCTTACGAAATGAATCCTGCATTAATTATGCGAACAATTCCCTGCTTGTGCCCCTTGAACATTGATGGTTGCAGCAAGTACTTCTGGTCTCTGTTCGGAGTTTCGAGCCCTGCAAGGTCAGGTAAATACTCTTTAGGTCGCTGTCCATGAGATAACTTGGGCCTCTATCTTGCTTTTATTTCGGTTAAGCAATTTTTTTTCAGGGTGAGTAGTATATGTTGCCCGCTTGTAAATATTTTGGGGTTCCTGCATATACACATCCCTTGAAGCTTTTATATTAGTACTTTGTATCCACCCATTATTTTTCTTGTTAGATTTACATACCCACCAGAACTGCTGAGGGTGCTGACGAGTGCCTCAGGCCTCCTCGTGGTAAGCAACTGGGTACACTCTTTGTGCTGCCATTAGTTTTACATCAGTTTGGCCTACCATATCAATGCCTATAGTTCATTGGCAGACGGTCATAGTGAACACGAGGAAGGTGAGGGTGCGATAAAGGTTGTTCGTGATTGGACTTGACAGGTTGATTATAGAATTTTGATCAACGCCAGTCTCCCACGGTGTGTCAAAAGCAACCATCCCCTCCCCCATCTCATGTTGAGCACCCTTGCTGACCCCTTCGCCTACTATAAGCTCACACAGGCCCAGCCCTAAAGCCTTCCTCTACAACCCTAACAACTAAACCCCAATGCTGCCAACCTTTTGATCATGCAGCTCCCCTACTTGTTCATGAACAAACGGATAAGAGGCAGTATAAGGAACACATTTCACCGATGGAGGCTAATTTTTCAATCACTTTTAGTTGTGACCAAACTTAACCATTTGACCTTCGGATTTGGACAATAGATAGAAGCCATTGATAATTGGAGACATATTAACACCACTTCAGAATTTGAACTCGTTTGGATGTATGGATTTCAAGATATAAATTCTAGAAGAATTGATTAATTATTCACCCATGTGTATATATATCGGTACAAGACCATATATGTCGGTATCACTCATTCGCCCCTTCTATACCTCAGTCTCGTTTTTAGTATCTGTACAATTGTAAGGATACTGGTATCAAGTTTTCTACACCAGTCTGCTTGCTTCATTTATGCTTGGCCTTAGTGATTGTCAGCTAAAATTATTGGCGCACCTTGTGACGCAAAGGTACATTTTATGCTGACATTTGTTGCAGTTGATTTCGTTGGGCTTAGTAGTCATGTTTTAAGAACTTAAATGATGTTTTCCAATGGAGATTTCTCATATTCTTTAAGGACTTAATCTATTTTTTCTATTTGATTATTAAATTGGATTTTTCCATTTTATGCCTGTGAATCAAAGACATGTGTAGACTGTAGAGAATGACTGTAGCAGAAATGAAAATTCTAAGGCGGATGTGTGGACCAATCGGGAACCACATGATCTAGCACTTGCCCCATGCACATCTGCTTACCACACAATTCACTCTTGGCCGCTCGACCGGGTTGGTCTAGGGCCTTTTGGTGCATGTCGAGTGCCTTTGGGTATATTTCACAAGTACACATTTGAGTTCTGCAAATTGAACATATAATCTCTTGAGCTATTTTGAAGCTTTATTTATATTGTAAATTTTACAAATTACCCCCATATTTGAGGATATATTCTCTCTAATCCCTATGTATTTTTGGAATAATTGGAAGTGCATATGTTCATTTTCTCGATTTCTACAATATATTAAAAGTTGGCAATGCTTGGAGAATAGTGAAATTAAATATGAATTAAATATTTAAAAATACCAATTTAACTTGTGTTATTCATAACTTGTCCACGTAATTGAATTTCAAGTTGGGGGTTTGGTTTGTGATAGCTCTATTAATCCATGAATCATCGTCATTATTCTTTTATTTTGACTAAAATCCTTGGTAAAATACTTATAAATAACAACAAATTTTCATTAATAAACATGCTAAGCTCATTTGTTTATATTGAATATTTTACACCTTTTTAACCAAAATAAAAGAATAAATGAGAAAAAGATCTAAAAAGAAAGAAGAATGCAAAATATGTAAATGTGTACATACTGATCCCAGACCCTGATACTAGATCAACATTGACTTGATCGATAAGACTATATAAAGAGAGATAAGAATCCAAACTTATAAAATTACCAGAAAACAAAGAACATTGTGTACATATTTTCCAT
Organism: Ottelia alismoides; assembly: GCA_037367405.1. Taxonomy (NCBI): domain Eukaryota; kingdom Viridiplantae; phylum Streptophyta; class Magnoliopsida; order Alismatales; family Hydrocharitaceae; genus Ottelia; species Ottelia alismoides. Next base: position 49,580 of record JAZKJV010002674.1, read on the forward strand.
ATTCACCGATGCATATAACTTCTTCTATTTTATTTATCATACATATCATCTCAAACTAATTTACTTTCTCTTTGGAAATTGTACATAATAATGTATACTAATTTCCAAAAATACAAACAAAATTATTTATTATATAGATATCATGGTACAACAAATGAGAAAGCCGTAAATCATATATTTAAACCTTCATATCTTCTTCATATGAATTAAAAATTCACCAAATTCATTTATAATATTTAAAATTAAATTATCTTTAAAATAGAAGTAGTTTCATTGAAATATGAGTTAAAATGTATCGATTTTTTGGGATGTTATGGTATATGTATAACCAACTCAACCATGGTCGGTCCCAAGGAGGGTTGCGCATTAGGTAGACGACGCACAATTCAAGAGAGATAAATTCTTGAAAATACCGTTTAGGAATATGTCTCAAAACAGTTTAGATCTTTTCAACATGGATTTAAGAAAATATTTAGATTTGGGGTTATGGCATTAGCAACACTTTGCATCTCTCGAATGCAATGAGAAGTTGGCAAGGGATGCTACATCGTTGTCAGATGTAGTTCAAAATTTACAAGGGTTCTCGCATGAGGAATACTTGCGAGTAAATAAGCTAGTTCCACTGCATCGCTGCCCCAAATGTAGTCTAAAATTTGCATTGGTTCTCGCATGATGGACGCATGCGAGTAAAGAAGTTAGTCCAAAAGAGGTTGCAAAGGAAGTACATATATGTAGTTGGAATATTGGTACTTTAACTGGTAAATCGATGGAGATAGTAGACATGATGCAAAGAAGGAAGATTTAGATACTATGTCTCCAAGAGGCAAAATGGGCTGGAGAGAAAGAAAGGGAGATTGAGAAGACTGGCTTTAAACTTTGATATTTAGGTAAAGATAAGGGAAGAAAAGGTGTTGGAGTGGTTGTTCATAAGGGTTTGAAGGATTGTATGGTTGAGGTGCAAAGATGCATGGATCTGATTATTTTCTTTAAATTGGTGCTCGAAGAAGAAAGTCTAAATATCATCTCAGTTTATGCACTGTAAATTAGTTTAAGATGAAATGATTAAACAAGATTTTTGGGAGGATTTGGATAAGATTATGTAAGGAATCCCACAAAGAGATGATTTTCTTAGGTGGAGATTGTAACGGATATGCGGGAAAGGATGCTTCAAGGTATGCTAGTGTTCATGGAGACCATGCCTTCGGGGATAGAAATGAAGAGGGAAAAGGCACTCTGGATTTTGTAATAGCTTATGATCTTTTCATAGCAAACACTCTCTTCAGGGGGGGGGCATTTAATTGCTTATAAAAATATCTCGACTAGAACACATATATCACATTGCGTTGAGGAGAAGATATTGCTTGTGTTGCAAAAACTATAAAGTAGTCATAGGAGAGAGTTTGACAATCCAACATTACTTGTTAGTCATGGATGTGCAAATAAAAGGGCTAGTAAAGAAAAGGAGGGTTTCCAAGGTCACTAGAACTAGATGGTGGAATCCCCAATTGAAGTAATCAAGCTTCGAGGAGAAGGTTTCAGAAGACTTACCTTTAGATTGTAATGGAAGTGCAAAAGAGATGTGGGAGGCAGTAACATCTTGTATCCGAAGGATAGCTAAAAAGATGTTAGGAGAGTCAAAGGGAGGAGCTCACGTCCAAAAAGAGGCTTGGTGGTAGAGTGGAGGGGTGCATGAGAAGCTCAAAATTAAAAGAGCATGTTTTAAAGTTATGTTTAAGGATAGAACATAGGAAATGTCACAAACTATAAAATAGTGAAGAATGAAGCAAAGAAGGCTGTAAGCGAAGCTAAGTCAAAATCTTATGAAGTTTTGTGCAAAAATCTCAACTCTAAGGAGGGCCATAAGGATAGATTCATGTTGGCCAAAGAAAGAGAAAGAAAGACTAAAAACCTTTCTCAAATGAGATGCATTAAGAATGAGGAAGGTCACATGCTTGTTACTCCGAAGTATATAGATACTAGATGTAAGCAGTATTTCCATAAGATTTTCATCGAGGAAGAAAATAGAGAGATCACTTTGGAAGATCTAGCTAGTAGTGAAAGTTACTTAAATCATGCAAGCTATAGATGAATGGAAATGAAGTAGAAGGGGCTTTGAAGGTTATGAGACCTGAGAAAGGTGTAAGACCTAATGTCATTCTTGTAAAAGTATAGAGAATTTAGGTGAGTGTGGTTTGACTTGGCTTACAAAATTTATTCAATGTTATTTGGTGAAGCAAGAAAATACCTGAAGATTAGAGGATAAGCATCATGGTCTCTCTTTATAAGAACAAAGGAGACATTCAAAATTATTCAATTAAAGAGGTATCAAGCTGATGAGACACACTATGAAAATTTGGGAATTTGTGATCGAAAGAAGGTCGGAAGAACTTCCCACAATAAAAGAAAACCAATTGGGATTCATGCCAGGTCACTCTACTATTGAAGCCTTTCACTTGCCGAGGAGAAAAATGGAGATTTATAGAGCTAAAAGGAAGAATCTCCATATGATTTTTATTGATTTAGAGAAGGCTTATCATTCTGTCCTACGAGAGATATTGTGGAGAGTTTTGGAAAAGAGACAAGTACATGTCCTATACATTAATCTCACAAAGGATATGATGGGGCTTCATCTTGTGTAAGGATATAGTATGGGAAGACTAATTTTTTTGATATAAACAATGGTCTGCATCAAGGTTCAACTTTGAGTTCATTTTTTTACTTCGATTATGGACGAGTTGACAACTCACATTCATGATGAGATACCTTGGTGTATGTTATTCGATGATGATGTTGTGTTGATTGATGAGACTAGAGATGGGGTAAATGAGAAGCTTGAGATCTAGATACATGCACTGGGGACTAAAGAATTTCATATGAGGCTAAAATTGAAAATATGGAGTGCACTTTTGATGGAATAAATGTCGAAGGAATCGAGGTGAAGATTGGTGATGATAACATTCATAAGAGATTTTTTTATACTTGGGATCTATTTTGCAACATGATGAGGAAATTGATGGAGATGTTACTAATAGAATAAATACAGGTTGGCTAAAATGGATAGAAGCCTTTACTATTCTCTGTGATAAGAAAATCCCTTTGAAAATCAAAGGAAAGTTTTACAAGGTTGCCTTGAGACCTACTATGCTCTATAGATATGAATGTTGGCATGTAAATCATGGACATGTGCAGAAAATGGCAGTAGCCGAAATAAAAATGCTAAGGTAGATATGTGGACACACACACACACACACGTAAAGATCGGATTCAGAATGATACAATAAGAAGTAAACTTAATGTAGCACCGATTGAGGATAAGATGTGCGAAAATCCGTTAAGGTAGTTTACCATTTACAAAGGAGGTTAGTCGATGCACCGGTGAGGATATGCGATTTTTGGATTATTGAGCCAACTAAGAGAGGGCAAGGAAGGCCCAAGAAGTGTTGGAATGAGACTATCCGAAGAGATCTTAGTTTTTTTTGATCTAAGTATGAGAATGACCTAATATATATTTGAATGGAGGCAAAGAATCCATGTAGCAGACCCTACTTAATGTGGGAAAAGGCTTTGTTGTTGTTTTTGTCGTATGGTATATGTATAATTCTCTCTTAATTATTTTATTCTTTATATGTTCTTCTTATTTATATTCTTTTATCATTTTCCTTATTTTATACTAAATATTTAAAATAAAAATAAAAAACACAAAAGTGTAACCTAACAAACAAAATAAACAAATGTATTTGTTATTTATGCATAATATACATATATTGTATGCGTGTATATATATTATTACCAATGGAAATATATTTATAAAAATATGATAAAAGTATATTTAAAATCCTTTAAATGCCTTTTCAATAAATAAAATACGTAAGTAATAAAATATGAAGAATAAAAATATACATATTTAATATAGGCATAATTTTTATCTATTTAAAAATATTTATAAATTTAAACTAAAACATTTTTTAAATTTATGTATTAGTTAATAAAATATAAAACTATAAGTTATTTGTAAAAAAATAAAAATATTTATCTTATTGCATATTGGTTATTTATACCTATATTTAATTTAATTATTTAAATTATACACTTTATTAAAATTCTCCATAAATTAATATTATTTAGTATTGTATATTTATTTCAAATTTCATGTAACTTATGGTGAAGCTTCGAGATTTATGGTGAATTTTAATTCCACGTCGTACCTTCCCATTAGCTACCAGAAAGTCTCTAACCTCTGTTCAACTTCCACTTCTTCGTCTTCTTCTTCTTCTTACTTCTTTCTCTTCATCTTCTTATTTCTCCTTCGTCAACCACCCTTCTCCTCCAAATACTCGTGGTCTTCGAGCCTCCAACAACCTTGCCACATCGACGATATTGCTGATGGTCGGATCTCTATCCAGGTTTAATGAACCCAGACCTTGTCCCTCACGCGCGCACACACGCATGCACGCACGCGCGCATGCACGCGCAACACGCGCACCCACACATACGCGCACGCCTGCACACACACACGCACATGCACACGCACATGCACACACGCACACATGCACATGCACACACACATGCACACGCGCATGCACACACGCACACACACACACGCAACACACACACACACGCAACACACAGAGGCCCCCTCTCCTCCAAAAAGCTCCTATCCACCATTTTGAGCACCATGCCTCCTAGCGAACTCCACACACACACACACACACACACACACACACACAGAGGCCCCCTCTCCTCCAAAGCTCACCATGCCTCCCAGCGAACTCGGGGAGAGAGATATCGAGTGATAGTAGTGAGTTTCTCCCTGTCGAGAGAGAAGACCATCTTACGAAAGCCCCCAAACCGTGATCTTCCCATTTCTGTATTTCATTTCCTTGAGTGGTATCATAGTAGGCCATGAATTGTTGCATCAACCCTGCCAAGCACCTCACATCGCTGCATCGACCACATCTCGCTGCTCGGGCGACTCTCATACCTCATCTTCTCAAGCTAGTTGAAATTCTGGGTGTCGTAAGGATCATTTGTCTCCATGGCCACCAAGTTGCTGGCAAAATCAGAATGCCTCAATGGTGTGAATTATGATATATGGAGCCAGAAAATCCAGTATAGACTTATGCATGACAATCTTGATGGTGTTATCGATACCCCTCCTCCTAAGCTTTCTAAAGAAGCCACCGATGAGGAAAAGAAAGCTTACGAGAAAACTTGTTAGCAATGGCATAAGAATGATAAGAAAGCTCGTAGTTTCATGTTGATTTACATGGAAGATAATCTGATTAGAGTTTATGAAAATTATAGAAATACGTACGAGTTGTGGAATGATGTCAAAGAAAAGTATGACTCCAAGAGGGAGGTCAATGTATAGTTTCTCTTACACAAATGCGATAAGTGCAAGATGAAGGAATCTGATAGTGGAATGGAATATGTTAATAAAATGATTATCATGATTAAGGACCTAGCTGTCATGAGAACTAAAATCTCAGAAAAGATGCAAGTGGCGACTATCCTAGATAGTCTGCTACCATCTTTTGATATTACAGCCACCACATTATGACTTATTGGGACCATTAAGTCAGATACTGACTTGCCATTTAAGTTAGCAATGAGCAAGTCTTGGTTGCGAGCAAGAAGAAAATATAGGTGTATGAAGCCGAGTAAGAAGAAGTGCATGCATTACACCGTGGCAAGAACTTAAGACCCTCCAAAGCTCAGTTCAAACGACGATGTGGAAAAACATCATGTGGAGCTTGTTCCAACTACCAGAAGTTTGGTCATTTCAAGGCCAATTGTCCATAGTAAAAGAGACTGGATCCGTCTAAAGGTTAAGGAAATAAAGGCCCTAACAAGTCAGAATTCACTGTAGTGGTTGAATGTAACTCTATCACAACAGAGTATGATGGCTGGTTGATCGACTCTGGTGTGACCTGGCACATTGCAATAATAAAAGAGTGGCTACTGAACTTCAAAGAATCAAAGAAGGGTGAACAGAGGATGTACATGATAAATAACATCTACCTCGATGACGGCAGAGGACTTCATGCACAACCTCTTGAAAGGATGTCAGATGACACCGAGCCAGTTGATGGGTGGCATGGAGATGGGGATCGATACGATAAAGGTGGTTGCAAGTAGAGGGATGTTGATGTAGTAGAGATGATTACAATGGGCGAAAGGCTGAAGGGTTGGAACTGAGAGGGGGGAAGGGGAGGTAGGGATGAAAACAAATGTAAATATATTCATATATGATATGCTATCGTACTTGTTTTATACATAATTTGACATTCGCATTCGTATTTGTTTTAAAATGGATACGGATATGTATATCACTTTGACATTCGCTAATATTCGCATTCGTTATCGTATATTCATTTTCGTACATAAGTATAATAATAGATTTATCTATAGCTGTGCTTAACAACATTTTATGATTGCATTCACCATTATTGATATAATTGTTGTGGAATTACTATATCTGATATATCTATTTTATCTGTAAACAATCCTAAACATGTATATTTTAGTTAATCCATTAAATATTTATGTTGTTATTCGTATCTGAGTCGTATTCGTTTTAGATTTGTATTCGTTTTTTAAAGATATGGTGATATATTTTTCACATTCGTCAATATTCGTATCCACATTCGTATTCGTATTTTAAAATCGGTAAGGATATGATTATACATATATTTGTATCCGTATCCGACCGCTTTCATCCCTAGGGGAGGTGATGCGATGGAGCCGATTGTCAACTTAATGCCCGGCATGGTGGAGACATTTGTAAGGAGAGGGAAGTTGATACAATCGAGGCAGTGTAAGTTGGCCAAGCCTGTGATTGTATCTGTTTTGATTGTGTATATCTTGTTGTGCCATGAGTATGAATATATCTTATCGTCTTTGGAAGAAAGGAGGAAAGTGACTCTTTGTCCCATTCTTTTGAAAAAAAGATGAAATAATCTTATGATTTATGTCAGTTGTTAGGTATAAATAATTGGATTTCTACACTTGTGTGCTCCTCCAAATTTCGGTGCATATACTTTGTGCATGTACCTTTTTTTTCAAGAACGTTTGTGCCATTATTTCTTTTCGTCAACGCTTATGCCCCTTCTTTCGTTTGGTCGTCTCATAGATGAACCAAACCTTGGCTTGTTCAAATCAAGGTCTTGTTAAGAAATATTTTATAATATTTGTGTCGTCGTTGCATCGAGGACTCCTCCCTCCACTCAAACATCCATGCTACAAGAGTCTGATCCCACCATGGCACCTGCCAAGGTCTTGACAAGGCTGTCATCATCAACTTCCTCGTCTGCCATTCCTTCAATATGGCTGCCACTTCGAAGGAGGTTATGGAAGAGGAGGCTGGGCAATCAGTGAGTAAGGCATTGACGACATGAAGCTGGTGATTATGCAATAGCCATAGAAAGCTTCAATAAAGCACCTAAATATCGCCACCATGTTTGGATAGCAATGAACCTCTCAAATGAAGTCCAGGTGTATCGCCTTTGAACCACGTTCTTGTATCCAACAAATGGCTAGACCTCCTCTTATTTAGCCAAGATGAAGGAGACGATCAGCATTGGTGTTCAATCACAACAAAAGAAGGGGCAACCCTCAAGTGGCTGCTCCTACAAGCTGTCACTGAGCAACTATAAATGTAAATGGAGGAGGGATGGATTGGCGACTGTAGAGAATAGCAATTAGTTTTTCCATATCACAATTAGGCACCCTAATCCTCTTTATATAGAGAGGATTAGGGTTAGGGTTTTACAAAGAGAGGGCTCCACACAAGGAGAAATCCCCATAATACCCTTTTCCTCTCAACACTCCCCTTCAAGCTGGAGCATATAGGTTATACATGCTCAGCTTGTTACAACATTTTTCGAACTGAATTCTAGCTAATGGTTTTGTGAATATGTCTGCCGTCTGCTCTGTAGACGTAACACCTTGTGTACGTAATTGTCCTTTTTGTATGAGATCTCTTGTATAATGACAATCGATCTCCACATGTTTTGTGCGCTCATGAAACATAGGATTGTTTGCAATGTATACTGCAGCTTGGTTGTCACATCTTAGTTCCATAACATCCTTGGGTCTGACGTGGAGGTCAGTTAGTACGGACTTGACCCACACAAGTTCAGCTGCTGCTTGTGCCATGGCTCTATATTCGCTTTCAGCACTGGATCGAGATACTACCGCTTGCTTCTTGCTTTTCCATGTGATTAGATTTCCTCTCAGATATGTGCAAAAACCTGTGGTAGATTTTCTATCTTGCAGGCACCCTCCATAGTCAGCATCAGAGTAAGCCACAAGATTGAGGTTGTTGTCTTTTTGGAATAATAGTCCTTTTCCAGGAGATTGTTTGATATATCGAAGGACCATCATGCACGCTTCAAAGTGATTAGTAGTGGGGGAGTCCATAAACTGGCTCAATCTTCCTACTGCCATAGCAATATCTAAACGGGTAATAGTAAGATATAGCAATTTTCCCACTAGGCGTCTGTATCTGCCAGCATCCTCTGGTGCTCCTTCTTCAAAGATTCACCCTTTAGGATCCATAGGGATGTGTGCTGGCTTACACCCAAGCATCCCTGTTTCTGTTAGTAGATCGGTGGCATATTTTCGTTGGGACATTATCAACCCACGCTTTGACCTGGCTATCTCAATTCCCAAGAAGTATCGTAATAATCCCAGGTCCTTAATTACGAATTGTTCTGCAAGACGAGTCTTTACTTTGGCAATTTCTTCGTAATCATCTCCTGTAAGGATGATGTCGTCAACATATATCAGCATTGCTACCGTGCCCTTAGGACTTCTCTTGGTGAATAAGGAATGATCAGACGTTGATCTTGTGAATTCAATCACATGTAAAACTTCTGACAATTTTTGAAACCAGGCTCGAGGACTTTGTTTTAACCCATAAATTGCTTTGCGTAGGAGACATACCTTCTTGCACTCCCCTTGTCGCTCGAATCCAGGTGGTTGTTGCATATAAACCACTTCATGAAGGTCACCATATAGGAAGGCATTTTTGACATCCAGTTGGTGTAGTGGCCAATCCAACTGAATGGCGACAGCAACAAGAATTCGTATTGTTGACATTCGAGCGACGGGTGAGAAGGTGTCAAAGAAGTCAATACCATAGGTTTGAGTAAAACCTTTCGCAACCAAACAAGCCTTGTAGCGTACAATAGATCCGTCTGGGTTGTACTTGACAGTGAAGACCCACTTGGAGCCAATGATATGGCCATCCGTCGGTGAATCCACTAGAGTCCAGGTATTTCTAGACTCAAGAGCGGACATCTCTTCTTGCATTGCTTTGAACCAGTGAGGATCTTGTAGTGCATCAATAGGGTTCTTGGGTATGACGGTGTTTAAGACAGCCTGCGCAAAAGTTTTGTAGGTTGGAGTAAGTTTGGATAGTGACACCGCAGCATCAATCGGGTGTCTGGTCCGATAGACAGACGGACATTGTCGAGCCTGGCGACGTTGAGCTATCGGAAGTTCCACCGAGTTCTCTGTAATATCATTAGTCTCCAAATTCTGAGTTGGGGAACATACCTGAGGAGGTGGCACGGGCTCAAAAGGAGAAGCGTGAGATTGTTGTGGAGTTGGAACTGGTAAGGGAAAGGAGAGGTCTTCGACGGAGAATTTTGGAGGAGGACTTTTTGTTGAGTTTAAAAAATACGGGATTGACTCGAGGAATGTGACATCAGCGCTTATGAAGTGTTTACGTGACTGAGTGTCGAAACATCGGTAGCCTTTCTGATTTGCAGCATACCCCAGAAAGACACATTTGACAGCCCGTGCAGCAAGCTTGTCCCTGCCCGACGCTGGAATATGAACAAATGCAGTCCAAATACCCGTGGTTGAATAGGAAAGATGGGTTTTCCGGGAAAAAGAATTTCAATAGGGATTTTGTCAAGTAGAGTTGTAGATGGCAGTTTGTTGATAAGAAATGTTGCTGTCAAAACTGCATCTCCTCAATAACGGGAGGGGACCTGAGAGGCAAGAAGTAATGTGCGTGCGGTATCCAGGATATGACGATGTTTACGTTCCGCAACACCGTTTTGTTGAGAGGTGTAGGGACAGGTGGTCTGGTGTATAATGCCCAGGTCAAGGAGCAGACTTTGGAGGTCATGAGCAAGGAATTCTTGTCCATTATCGGAGCGGAGGGCTTTAACAGTTCGTCCGAATTGAGTTTGTATATTTTTGATGTATCGGGTAATACAGCTAGTAGCATCTGATTTATTTGTCAAAAGAAATAACCACGCTACGCGGGAGAAATCATCAATGAGGACAAGATAGTAACGATGACCTAGTCGATCAGGATACCGACTGGGTGAAAAACGAGAATGCGAGAGCCGCTAAATAGCGGTCTGACAAGTCAGACTCACTGTCGCTGATGCGACTGCTCAAACTTCCTCGGTCTTCAACAATTAACCCACACAATCAATCAGAGAATGAACAACAAGGATTAAAATTTATTATACCCTACTAAAGATGTACAATGGCAAGCAAGTAGGGGTCGAACTCAAGAAACAAAGGCGTAGAGCATAGATAAAAATCCAAACCTAGGTCTAACAAGCTACTTAACCAATCTAGAATTTTTGTGGGTTTTTAATTTTATATATTTTTTATTTAATTTTTAATTTTATATTTTTGTATTTTGGTTTTTAATTTTCTGATTTTTATATTTTATATTTTATATTTTATATTTTCTTTTTCAAATAATAGAATATAAAAGCAATGTAATAAAAGGCAAGCTAGAGTATTTATAAAAATAGATAAAAATACTCAAAAATAAGCAAATAAAGTCTTTTTGGTCTTTTTATACCTTTTTACTGTTTTTGTGATTTTTGGGTAATTTTTTAGAATGTTTTTGGTATTTTTAATTAGCAAAATAAAGCAAACAGTGAATAAAGTGCAAGGCTGAAACTTAAAATGGAGAAATAAAATAGAAATCAGTAGCAAAAATTCTCCAATTTAATTTTCACTTAAAGATAATAAAATAAGGAAAATTTGAAAACCAAGATTATATTTTTAGGATTTTTGAGGAATTTTTAGTATTTTTATAAAGGTTTTTGGAGTTTTGCAATTTTTAGGAGTTTGGTTTTGTATTTTTTAATGATTTTTGGCCTGAAGTTAAAACAAACTAAAAGACACAAAATATATTTTTTTGGGATTTTTCTGAGGAGTTTTAATATTTTTTATAGATTTTCTAAGCTAGACAGTGCACAAAATAGATGTTTTTGATTTTTAATAAATATAAAAATAAAATAAAATCAAAAACTAAAATGGTAGCGTTAAAGTACACATGTCCAGAAGCTTAACCCTATTTTTGTGGAAGTTTTGGACTTAAAATGATAGGTTAAATAAACACAACAAGCATCCAATCAATACACAGGCCTGGCAGGGGTATGCATGCAATTATAAAAATATCCAGGGGCTCAGATGCAATTTCCACCAAAAAGGCACGCACAGCTCACGTGAAATGCCATTCACAGGGGCATAATTGTAATTAAAGAAAACCGGCTGGGCATACATGCAAAATTTCCAAAAACATATTATATATCCTACGCACAGGGACGAAATTGCAAATACACCAAAGTTCTGGGCCTCACTTGCAAAATAACCAAAAGTCACACGCCACCGTCACGTGAGGTGACGTGGCGTGGGTTGAAGTGCAAATAGTGAGAACGTGAGGGTCTGCATGCAAATATTACAAAACTTTTTAAACTACAACTGAAAGTTACTGGACTAAAAAGTAAATACAAAAATTCGTGGGTTAAAAATGCAAAATACCCACGAGGCGCGATCCAGCGGTCGATGGCGAGGCTTTTGGACACGTGGCACAGATCGGACGGCGGCGCGGCTGAGGGGATCGGACGGTTGGCGTTGCGTCTGGAGCAGAGGACCGATCCTACGGCGGGGAGAGGTTCACGAAGAACTCCTCCCCGGCGAACTTCGGGTGGCGATGGCGGCCGACACACGGCCGCCCCGACCCCAGGATCAAGGGCAAAAGAATCCTGGGATCCTTCCGCGTCGATTGGTGGTCTCCGGCGAGGCGGAGGCGGCGCGAGGTGCTCGGACGAGGAAGGTCGCCTGGAGGTGCTTCCCTGGAACTTCGAGGCTCGATAGCGCCTTCGTTGGACTTCTTTCCTGCAGGGTTAGAAGCACGGCAAAAGGGGGGTGCTCGGAGGGCTCTTCGATGGTCGGATGGAGGCGAGAGGTGCCTGGGATGAAGAGCTCCGGCGAGCGGCGGAAAGAGGAGCTCGATGGCTCGATCTGAGCGAGATCGAGGGACCTGGAAGGGTGTGGCGTGGTGACGGAGCGGAGAGAGACAGGATGGAGGTGTTTAGGACAACGGGGGATCACTGGAATGGTCGGGAACGACGGGCGGAGCTCAGCTCCGCCGTAGGTTCGATCGAAGATTCTCGGTGATTGGATAAACAGCGGGATAAACTGTTGATGGGCTAACTTAATATACACTAAGGCTACAAAAAGACAGAGAGAAGGGAGAGGGAGACTCACCAGAGGCAGCGGGCGAAGAAGCGCGGCGGCGCTCCGGCGAGGGGCTGAATCACTTCGATTCTACACCAAATCTTGCGAACCCCTGGTCGATTCAACTCCCCCTGTCACGAGGAGCACGAAGGAGGAGGGATTTGCGAGTGAAAGTGGCGGAAGAAGGATTGACCTTGAATCGAAGATGGGGGCACTCTTTTGAGGGGTTGACGGGCGGCGTGGAGAACGAGGTCCAACCGCCTCGGTCAGTGATCCACAGCCCAAGGAATCACTTGGGCGTGAATCACCATTGACCGAGGAAGAGATTCCATGAAGAGGCCATCACCAAATGGTGATCGAGGCCTCCTCGAAAAAAGGATGAAAGCAGGGTCAAACCCGCTTCTGACAAGGGACAGACCTCGGTCAGGGAGTTGACCGAGGTCAACCAATGGAGTGCTCTGGTTGGTCCACGTGGACCAACCAGAAAATTCCTTGGCGAAAAACCCTTATAAAATGAATTAAAAATAACAGATGAATTAATTAAATTCTGATTATAAAATGAAAAATATTTGTAATTTTATGAAGTATTTTATGGTGATTTTTTTATTTTTATGAGCTATATTTTTACAAGTTTGCATTTATGCCCTTTATAGTATATATATCTATATATTTTAGTCTTTTATTTTTAATTTGTGTATTTAATTTATTTATTTTTGATTATTATTTTATAAAATTATAAAGTACTTTTATATACACAGCTATATTTTTATTTTATTTTTCTGATATGTTTTGTATATTTAATAAAATACAAATATGTTTTGTATAGGTATATATATAGGTAATGTATCTATGTGTTTTATTTTTAAGTATTTTATTTTTGTTTTTTTATTTAGGTTTTTATTCTTATTTTAATGTACATTATTGTTATAAGTACTATTTACAACATTATAAAAATATAAAATTATAAAAATAATAATTAATTAATAAATTGAATATTTTATTCGGTATACTGTACAATGAGGGTCCAAAAGTCAACTTTCAAACCGTAGCTCCGCCAAATGCGAAACCACCACCATTAATTAGCTTATTTTCTTCTATATACAATTAAAGGTGAGTACATTGCATTTAGATTTTTATTTGTGAGATACGGGTCTGGGAAGTTGGCATTCTGGATTTTTATTCAGACCATAACTTTTTATCTGTATATTATTCCTATGTGAAATCAATTTTGTATTTTTCTTTATTAAATTATATACAACTTTCATGTACAAAGTTTCTTTATTTGATGTATAAAAAGTGGAACCAAAAATAGGTCCCAAAATGAATAAAGAATGAATAGAATGTATAGGTATTTTATCTGTATTTTGGCCCTTATCTCCCCCTACTTTATTCCTTGTCGAAATGCCTAGGTCTCGGGGTTTCGGGTCATAAAATATTTACAATATTTTATTCTTTTTTTCTTTTCTTTTCTTTATTCTATAATTTTGGCTTTAAAAACCGCATTTTATACAATATTTACATACATATACATGAATGCTAAAATGCACGAATTATGCCTATTTACACGCATTTACTAGGGTTTTTAAGGCCAAAATGATAGAATAAAGATGATGAAACGTGGATTCATCATCCCCCTATACTTGCCTTTGCTAGTCCCTAGCAAACACTTATGCAATAAGTGCAGAAAAAGAAAAATAAAGAAAAGAAAAAGAAGAAAGATGGACTAAGTTTAATGATCAAACTTGTCTTCTCAAAATCAAAGTTTGGAGCTTAAGTCAGACCCTTGGAATTTTAGTGCGGGCGGAACCTTATTGAGAACCGAATTTGAAATCCAACAGTCCCTGAGAATCCCAAAACTCTGCTCAAGTCTCCTCAATAGCCAGGTCAGAAATACTTCAACTCATACGCAAACTCTTACGACTATGAATCTGACTTGCACAGTGTAAGTGATGGTGGCTCTCCCCAACTAGAATGACAAAGAAACTGACTTCTCCAGTACGACAACCCAATGATTCCCCAATCCAGCAACTCCATCCTCGAGGGGTGGGGTATTCCCTTCTAAGTTCAAGTGGCAACCAGTCTCAAGAGGAGGGGGTGAAGAGAAGAATGGACGGTAGCCAGTGTAGCTACCTATCCTTGGATGCAAGACCAGTGTAGTCAAGTCATCCAGCTGCAGGCTCACATGATATGACTTTGGAACTCAAGCTTGCTTATTGACTTTGTACATACTTGCAGGCTTTTTATTTTTATACATGCCTGAACTCTTTTTTTTTTGAAATACTATTCACAGCAGCATTTACATAAGGAGTTTTTCCTCTTGAGCCAGTAGACTATCCCTCTTTTGAAGCTTTATTGCAACCCACAGCCTCCTGTCTTTAGACTTCCTAATCACTGGACGGGTTGGGGTGCACTTCCCTCTCTAGAGGAGGACAAGTGTTTCCACTTGTGTGCGTCTCATACCGGCAAATCCAATCCCCTCACCACTCCAACTGAGTTGAGCCATGTGAAAGGTGCAGATGTCCAAGTTAGGTCATTATCAACAAGAATCGTGCGTGTGCTCCGAAATACTCTACTTAGGCAGTCAAGAATCCATTGAACCAAGTCCCGTGATCCTCAAAGAATTAAGTCAACTAGACCTGAAGTACCTCAAACCCAGTTCCTATAAGGTTCCTGTTATTAGGTAGATTTTAAGGTCCAATCAAGCTCCAATCTCCGGATTTTACTTAGACTCGTTCAACTACCAAACTCAATCCGAAAAATGCGAATGCTATGCAAATGATATGCAAAATGCAGAAAATATTTTTGTGATGCAATTTTCAAAGATTTTGAACTTTTTATGGGTTTTTGAAAATATGATGCATGCATGTGCAGATGCATATTTTTTGTCTTTTTCAAAAAGATTTTTTCAAATGTTTTTGGATTTTAATTTTGCAAATGTTTTTGGGCTTTTTGAAAACAAAAAGATTTTGGCTGAAACATAGGTTAAAATATGTACACGGGAGTGCTTCTTATATGTACAAGAAGTGGATTTTAAGAATTTACAGGGTAAGTGGTCAATTTTATACACATAGATATATATAGTGGATTTTGGTGAGATGTAAGTATTCCTCAAACTTATTTGAAAACAATTTACACACAATTTTTGGAAAACTATAGTCCAAAATAATTTTTACAAACATTTTACAAACATTTACACACATTTTAAAATCATTTTGCAAAGGCTTTCAAACAGTATATACAGGTTTTTCAAATCATTTTTGCAACCATTTTTCAAACCATTTGCAAATCATTTTTCAAATATTTTATTTCACACAAAGAAAGTAAATTTTGCAAAACACACATTTTTACACAGGTTGAAAACATGTAACAAAACATTTTCAAAATAGTTTTCAATAGATGTTCACAAAGTTTTTCAAACTATTTTTCAAACATTTTGCAAAAAACATTTTCACCTGATTTATTACAGTAATTACAAAAAGAATTTGAGGAATAAAACACCTTTTTATTAAAGAATTTTTAGCCATATTTATTAGAAAAATACGAAAGTACGAGTTATGGCTACAGTATATACATAGTATATATGACCCCCCTATACTTAGCTTGAGCTATGTCCTCATAGATCGGAGAGAAAAGATAAGACATAACTCGTACTAAGTATAGGAAAATCTAAAGAATAAATGAATGAATCAATGAGAAGTTGACCGTCCCCCCTATACTTAGGATCAAATAATCCTAAGTATAGCAGACTGTATACAAAGCAAGGAGGGTCAAGGGTGGGAATGAACAGATCGTACTCAGGTTGTCTCCCCCTATACTTAGGGTAAGATATCCCTAAGTATAGACAAGAAGAGGAGACAATGGAGAGGATCGAAAAAATAGAGAAACTCGGGGTGCACACCCCCCTATACTTGGGACAAAGTGCGTCCTAAGTATAGAAAACTGTCTACAAGGGGTGGCACCTTTTTGATAGATACAGAAGATAGAAAAGGAAAAGAAGAAAAGAAGAAAGAGATGAGATTGGATACGAACAACTCGGGATGCACATCCCCCCTATACTTAGGATAAGGTACATCCCAAGTGTAGCAGTGATGAAAGGGATGGCATCAATTCGGTAGAACAAGATGAAAGAACTTGAAAAGAAGAAAAGAAGAAAAGACGAAAAGGAAAATCATTCAAAAATATTTTTATGTGCTTCGCCTTCCTCTGCCTGTCCCGGGCTGTTCAGCTCATTCTCATATATTACTTGAATGGAGTCAACAACAGCCATGAATGTGTCATGTTCAAGGTATGGCTTCAGAAGCTGTCCATTGACAACAAAAGGCTGTGCGTCAGATGACAGATTAGATATCAAGACGCTTCCGTTGTCACGCACCTGCCTAACCAAAAACGGCCCAGTCCATTTGCTCTTCAATTTACCTGGAAAGATCTTTAATTTCGCATCGAACAACCATACCTTCTGACCTGGATCAAAGGACTTGTGGCGGATGTGCTTGTCATGCCATGTTTTGACCTTTTCCTTGTACATCAGGCTGTTGTCATATGCATAATCTCTGAATTCCAGTAATCTGTTCAGATCCAGTTTCCTGTTCTGTCCTGCTTGCTTGGAGTCCAAATTACAGATATTAATAGCCCATAAAGATTTGTGAATAAGTTCCACGGGCAAGTTACATGGCTTGCCATACACCAGGCGGTAGGGAGACATTCCCAAGGGTGACTTGTACGCTGTTCTGTAAGCCCAAAGAACAGAATCAAGCAGCTGAGACCAGTTCTTACGATCCGGACGCACAAGTTTCTGTAGAATTGTCTTGATCTCCCTGTTTGAACATTCAGCCAAGCCATTGGATTGCGGGTGATAGGGTGAAGCAACACGATGCTCGATGCAGAATTCTTGGGTCAGCTTCTTCACCTCTCTGTTTATGAAATGACTGCCCCCGTCAGATATGAGGATCTTGGGAATCCCGAACCGTGCTATGATGTGATCTCGTAAGAATCGACAGACAGTCCGACTATCGGCGGCTCGGGCGGGGATAGCCTCCACCCATCGACTGACATAATCAACAGCAAGCAGAATATACTCATAACCCTGACTGTTAGGAAACGAGCCCATAAAGTCGATACCCCATGCGTCAAAGACATCTGAGATCTGAATGTACTTCAGAGGCATCGTATCTCTCATTCCTAGGGTTCCACCCATCTTCTGACAGTCAGTGCAACCTTTGACGTATTCATCTGCATCTTTGAATAATGAAGGCCACCAGAGGCCACTTTGAAGAACTTTTGCTGCCGTCCGTTTTCCTGAATGATGTCCTCCAGAATCTTGATCATGACATAAAGCGAGGACACTTGGAACTTCCTCCTGAGGAATACACCTTCTCCAGATGCAATCTGCTCCCTCACGAAACAAATACGGGTCTTCCCACTGGTAGAAATGGATTTTAGACAAAAATCTGTCTATTTTCAACTTAGGCCAATCCTGTGAGATTTTCTTGGCAACTAGATAATTCACAATGTCCGCATACCAAGGAAGTGAGGCGACAGACAGAATCGATTCATCTAGAAAGGTCTCTATGATAGGCTGCAAGTCCAACTCAGGAGACTCCGGTTCAGGAAGTCTTGACAGATGACCGGCCACTACATTCTTTACCCCAGGTTTATCTCTGATCTCCATGTCAAACTCCTGGAGGAGAAGGATCCACCGGATGAGACGTGGTTTGGCATCCTTCTTCTGCTGTAAATACCTAATAGCCGAATGATCAGTGTAGATGATAACTTTGGACCCAAGAAGGTAAGATCTGAACTTTTCCAAAGCAAAGACTACCGCTAGCAGCTCCTTTTCAGTGACAGTGTAATTTCTCTGGGCTTCGTCGAGCGTTCGGCTAGCGTAGTGAATCGCAAATGGTACATTGTCTTTTCTCTGCCCCAGTATAGCTCCGATGGCATAATCTGACGCGTCGGTCATGATCTCGAAGGGCTGAGTCCAAATCGGCGGTTGTAGGACAGGGGCCTGTGTGATGAGCTCTTTCAACTGATTAAAGGCAAGGAGCACACGGTCGTCTACAATGAACTCATTGTCCTTGCCGAGCAACTCAGTCAGCGGTCTGGCCAGTTTGCTGAATTTTTAATAAATCGTCGGTAAAAACCGACATGGCCCAAGAATGATCGGACTTGCTTGATATTTGTAGGTGGCTCCAGCTTAGAAATTACATCCACCTTGGCTGGGTCAACCTCTATGCCACGTTTAGAAACAACGTGACCCAACACGATTCCTTCGGTCACCATGAAATTGCTCTTCTCCCAGGAGAGCACAAGATTCACTTCGCAGCACCTCCGTAAGACTCGGTCTAGATAGTCCAGACATTGATCAAAGTAATCCCCATAGACCGAAAAATCGTCCATAAAGACCTCGAGAAAGCTGCCCACCATGTCGGCAAAAACTGCAAGCATACACCTCTGAAATGTGGCTGGGGCGTTGTAAAGCCCGAACGGCATCCGTCTGAAGGCATATGTACCAAAAGGACAGGTGAACGTGGTCTTCTCTTGATCTTCAGGAGTAATAGCAACTTGATTATACCCAGAGTAGCCGTCCAAGAAACAGAAATATTCCTTCGCGGCCAATCTCTCCAAGATTTGGTCGATGAAGGGCAGCGGAAAATGATCCTTCTTGGTGGCAAGATTGAGTCTTCTGTAATCTACGCACACTCGCCAAGAAGTTGGTACTCTGGTGGCGATCTCCTCTCCTTTGTCATTTTTCACGATGGTGATCCCTGATTTCTTGGGCACAACATGCAGAGGGCTCACCCATTTGCTGTCGGAGATGGGATAAATGAATCCCGCATCACACCATTTCTGGATTTCTTTCATAACCACCTCTCGCAGGTTTGGGTTTAATCTTCTTTGCAGTTCACGAGAGGGTCTGCAGTCTTATTCCAGAAAGATGCGATGCGAACAGAGTGACGGATTGATCCCATGGAGATCAGAGGTTCGCCAGCCTATCGCCTTGCGGTTGCGTTCAAGAACCTCCATCAGACGAGATTCTTGATCTTCGGTCAGATGTGCATTGATGATGACCGGGTACATGTTCGGTTCTCCTGCAAGGAAGGCATACTTCATATTGGAGGGCAAGGGTTTCAGCTCTGGCGGAGTCTGAGCTGCTTCAGTGGTGACCTCAACTATTAGTACATGTGGTGAGTCTTTCAACTGCGCAATGTCCACCATAGTCTGCTCTGTCTCTTCTCTCAGATCCTGACAGAATTCTTCAATAATTATATCTTCATCCGAAAATGCTTCTGAATCCGGCTCCTGGTTTTGAAGGCATATCAACCCCACAACAGTGCCTTGTAGTGCATCAGCGAGTTCCTCATCTTGATTGATACAAGGGAATTCGACTGCGGTCTCCTCTTCCTCCTCGGATCGGAGGAGTCCGTGGATCTCATTATCATCCAGGAATAGGTTGGTATCTTGAATCTCTGCTAGAAAATCGCAATCTTCATCATTCTCAATCACCCTTGCACATTATACAGATGCCGGTTCAACGGGCATTCCCTCGGACAGGGTCTCTACTCGGATAATTTCATTGCCAGCTCCAAAAGTGATTTCTCCTGTCCCATAATTCACTACTGCGTTTGACGTCCGCAGAAATGGCCTTCCGAGTATGATCGGGGTGAGGAGCAACGGAGCGGGGATGTCCATATCTAAGACCACAAAATCGGCTGGGAAAGACTTTCCCTGAACCGTGACGATCACGTCCTCCAACAGGCCCCTAGGCCGCTTGACTGACTTGTCTGCAAACTGCAGAATCATCTTTGTAGGTTTGAGCAGTCCCAGCTTGAACTCCGTGAGTAGTGAGGCTGGCATCAGATTGACAGATGACCCGCTGTCAAGAAGTGTTCACTCGAACTCTTGATCGAACATCTGGCAACGAACAAGGGGTGCTCCCATATCTGGCTTCTTGTCCGGGAGGTTGCTGATGGCGTTGACGGTGGCCATAGTGAGGATGTGCTTTTCAGATTTACCACCTTTGCTTCTAGAATTGTGGGGGGTTGGCCTGCACTTAGTTGTACATGCCTCCTTCAATCCTTTCTTGAGCGCTGGCATGTACTCAAGAGCTTTCATTAATGGCATATTTAACACCAAATTCTGAATGATTTCTATGATAGCAGGATCCGACAAAGCACTTTTCAAATTTTTCATTTTTTTGTGTTTTTTCATTGCTTCGGGAAAAGGAATATTTACAAACTCTCCTCCAATATCATTCAAAATAGTGTCCGTGTTGTTGTTTACAGGTAGATGACAAAAAGGAATGGATTCATCTACAATTTGTGGACCAAAAATGACAGGCTCGGCTTCAAATGCTGGCGTTGGACTCGCTGCAAGTGCTGTGCTCCTCCTGTCAGGAACTGGCTGTGATGCGGATGCAGGCGTCTCCAATGCTGGCTGGTCTCCACCGAGGTTGCTGCTATCTTTTTGTGTTTTTCTGTTTTCTTCATTTTTTTGTGGTTTTATGGCTCCTGGTGCTGCCCCCAAAATGCTGACTGGCCCTGGTATTGGCTGGACTGACGATTCCCCGTCAGATGCAATGTGCTTTCCTTTCGCCGTCGCCGATGGCTGGAGTGTCCTACCGCTCCTGAGAGTAACAACGTTAGATAAAAAACAATTAAATTCACCTGATTCAGGTTGGACACTGCCGGCTACCTGCTCCTTGCGTCGGAAATTGTTAGGATTGGCTTCGACCTGGGCTGGTATGACGGTTTTGGCTGCCGTCAGGTCGTCAATCTTCTGGTTCATCTCAGCCATGTTCTTCATCAACTGCTCCAAACAGGCCAGGGCCGGATTGACCGGCACGATCTCAGAAGATTCCCCCTGCTGGGGTCTGGACTGCTGATATGGCGGTTGAGATTGTGACTGGTATCCTTGTGCAAATTGTTGAGGAGGAGGATTGGAGGAGTACTGCGAATGGTGTTGATTGTATTGTGCAGCCGGTTGCTGGTGATAACCTTGTCCACGATATCCGAACTGCTGAGGCCCATGTTGGTAATTCTGCCTCCACATGTTTCCATGTGAGGGAGGCTGGTACTGGTATGGCTGCTGAAAGGGTCTCCCACCCTGCTGTTGCTGCTGGAAGGGCCTGTTGCCCATGTTCTGACCCTGAGAGTGTCCCTGAGGACGGGTCAGCTGCGCTTCGTTGTTCCAGACGCCATTGATCTCCTGGATCAGCGGCGGGGGTGGAGAGAACTGCTCGGAGTAAGTGGGCTGGTGCTCTGGTTGATATACAATCATCTGTGTCTGAGGCTGCGGTTGCTGCTCCGGGACCTGCACGTAGTACACGTGCTGGACTGGCTGGGGCTGCGGTGGAGTTGGCTGAGGATTTTGCTGCATTGTAGGCTCCTTCTTCTCAGCGTTCGGCTCGGCAGAGGTAGACACAGCGTTGCACATGTTTGCATTCAATGCTCGGACGAGCTGCTCCAGCTGCTGGGAGATCTGGTCGAGCTTCTCCAGACCTTGGGTCCTCTTCTCTATGACTGCCAGCTTTTCGAGGTCCTGTGACCTCTTCTCGATGATATCCACTTTGGACAAGTGGCTCCCAATGATGCTCAAGTTGGAGCTCTCATCTTTGTCCTCGGTGTGAGAAGCCATGTTAACTGGCTTGCTGATGGCGGTTGGTGTCTTCATGTAAACTCGAGACGAGGATTGGGCTGCTTCTCCCTCAGCCATTTCTTCGAAGACGTTCCATACTACATCCTCATCCTTGTTAAAATGGGAACCGCCGCAAGCTGCATCCACGAGCTTTTGGCTCTCAAATGATAGCCCCCCGAAGAAATGCTGTACGAGACTGGTTTTTGGTATTTCATGGTGGGGGCATTTTTCTTGGAGGTCTTTGAATCGTTCCCACGCTTCATGGATAGTCTCGTGGGGCTGCTGGCAGAAACTGGAGATCCGGGAATGCATCTAATTTAATCTTCCCAGGGGATAAAATTTATGGAGAAAGGCAGATTTCAACTCCTCCCAGGTAGTGACGACCTTCCCGAGATGGTCGACCCAGTAAAGGGCCTTGTCTTGAAGACTGAAAGAGAACGCGGTCATCTTGATCACATCCAGGGGGACTCCGGGGTAGTGAGTAGTGGAGCAGATGCGGTTAAACTTCTTGAGAAAAATATATGGCTCTTCAGTGGTGTTCCCATGAAAGGTGGGAAGCAATGACAGAAACTGCGGCTTCAGCTCGAAGTGGACGTGCATACGCGGAATTTGGATCCACTCAGTGATGCGCCCTGCTCCTGGGTTGTATGTCTGCTTGAGTGTGGGCTTGGGCTGCGGTGGATCTTCTTCTGCTGCTTCATATTCGGGTCCCACTGAAAACTCATCATTGATTTCATGGTCATTGGGATCGTAGTTTGGATCATCCTCCCGTCGGCCATATCTCGCATCGGCCCTTCTCCTCAGATCATTCAGCATGTCCTGAAAGGCTGTCTGGGCCAAAGCCTGATTGGTCAACTGCTGCTGAATGGCTTGAATGGAAGCCAGCAGTTGACTGTTGACCTCGCCCTGCGTAGTGTATTGTCCTTCCGCTGTGTTGTCTTCAAGCTCCTGCTGGGGCTGAGGTCCTTTTCCCCTTCCTCCTTCCATTTCTGTCTCTGCTTGGTTGACTGACTCGAGCTCTAAGTCTGCACATGGTAGAATGCCCTGATCAGTCTGAATTGCAGCACCAGATAGAGAGATACGGTCTGTGTCAAGGTCGACACAGAACTTTGTTAAGGATGGCGATGTGTAAGGAGTGAAATCAATGGCCATCCAAAACGGACAGAGTTCGGGACGAGAGTGGTCCCGGTTTATTGAAGAAGGCAGGGAGTCTGGAGGTCGGTTCATAGGGTTTGAACCGGTGTCTCGGGAATCGCCCTGAATTATTGGAGATGGCGAACGGATGGAACTGATGTGGGTGCCGACAGAGCCTCGACTAAACTGTCCATTCGCCGCCATCTTGAAGATCAAGAGGAAGATTGATGTGAATGAAAGATACGGGGGTCAACAAGAAACAAATGGATTGTAAAACAGTAGAAGGCTCACAATGAGCGAGGGTCAACAGGGGGAACACAAAATTGCGCAACGGCGCGATATTTTTGATCTTGACCTAAATGTGATTAGCAATCAAACACAAGACAAGGGAGTTCACCAACTCAACGCGTGAAGCCGTGAAGGTTCGGCTTTTATCTTTGTAATTTTTATCTTGATTTCAGGAATTTATCTTTCAACGAGTCCTTAGAGCGCTACGCCTATAGGAGCGAGAGTACTGCCGGAAAAGTATTCCCGTACTTGTCCTCCTCCTGTGTAACCTGTAACTTGCGCTTTTTAAGGTCCTTGTAACCCTTCCTGGATCCCTACTCAGCCAAAGAAATAGAGGGAGGAAGCCGATAGGCAAAACCGATACTTCGGATCTCGCTCGCAACGGAATCACCCGTGAGCGTGCAAGATCCTACTCGGACGCAGCCGGTGAGACAGACACTCCCGTGAAGGCGTGGCCTATGCTCGGTACTTCGAACAAGGTCGGCGCTCACACAATAGTGAGTCACCACTGGCGACCAAGGCCTACTCGACTACGTACGATAGTAGCGCCAATACTTCGGAAATCCAAGCGATACACAAGGCAGCCACAAGTTGGGTTTTGGGCTCTAATCCTTACGAACGCTCACCTCACTTGGAAGGAGACCTTCCCATGCAACCTGAAAACAAGTGAGGGTGTTACTCTCCCCAATCAATGAGTCCAATTACCAATTTTTATTTAGGTCAAAGTTTTCTTAGCAGTCCCTTTTTTAATTTTTTTTGTGTTATCGCTTCTTTTGAGTAGATTCAAACAAGCGCCTAACGATTTTGTATTTTCTTTATCCTAATGTATCCAAAATCAGAGGGAGAAAAGAGTCGGGAAAAGCCAATGCAAGTCGGCACCAAGATAGAAATCTCACCTTTGTGCCTATATGATGAATGCAAAGTGAGAAGACTTACAGTGAATCCCAGCTCTCTCCATGCGGGATGCAAGGCAGAAATTTATAAACCTAATCTATATGCCGGTTATGCAATGCGGAAATTGTCCTAGAACAGGCAACTGCTAGCGTGAAGAACCACGAGTTAATCGCTAACTCCCAATCCTAGTGTCCGGTCTAGGCTCACTCCTCTGCTCAACACATTTGAGTTAGGAGAAAGCGCTTGTGTGGAGTGAGCTCGCGGCGCACGGATCGAGAGCCAATGATTAACTACTTAATTAATCTAAGTCCAAATACGAACTATAGGAGCATGCAAGAGTTATTAGGGTGTTTGGACCTAGGTTACTCGAATCAAACAAGACATAATTCTAAGAGCTCAATCCACAAAAGAAATGAAAAAGAAAAACAAAACCGGAAAATGACGGTCGAGAAAACACGAAAAAGCCGCGGTGAGCCCCCGGGTGAACAAACACCCAGAAATTAGGCCCGAAGTGTTCAAGTGTCCAAGTCCTGTATTATTACAAATTAATCAAATACTCTCTCTCTCAAAAAATAAAAGCAACTCTCTCTCTCTAGTTCTCCTGCTCTCTCCTGCCGGCTAGGGTAGAATAGCCGGCTCCTCCTCCCAAGGCTGCTCAGGATCCCCTAGGAGATCCTCCTCGGTCGGCGGTCCCTCGCAAGAAAACAAAAGAGATGTCAGATCGTTCAAAACAAATGATAAACAAGAGACAAGTAAGCAAAAATGGCTAAGTCACTAAAAAGACCCAAAAAGGTACTCTACAAGCCAATGCTCCCCGGCAACGACGCCATTTGAAAAGCGAGAATGCGAGAGCCGCTAAATAGCGGTCTGACAAGTCAGACTCACTGTCGCTGATGCGACTGCTCAAACTTCCTCGGTCTTCAACAATTAACCCACACAATCAATCAGAGAATGAACAACAAGGATTAAAATTTATTATACCCTACTAAAGATGTACAATGGCAAGCAAGTAGGGGTCGAACTCAAGAAACAAAGGCGTAGAGCATAGATAAAAATCCAAACCTAGGTCTAACAAGCTACTTAACCAATCTAGAATTTTTGTGGGTTTTTAATTTTATATATTTTTTATTTAATTTTTAATTTTATATTTTTGTATTTTGGTTTTTAATTTTCTGATTTTTATATTTTATATTTTATATTTTATATTTTCTTTTTCAAATAATAGAATATAAAAGCAATGTAATAAAAGGCAAGCTAGAGTATTTATAAAAATAGATAAAAATACTCAAAAATAAGCAAATAAAGTCTTTTTGGTCTTTTTATACCTTTTTACTGTTTTTGTGATTTTTGGGTAATTTTTTAGAATGTTTTTGGTATTTTTAATTAGCAAAATAAAGCAAACAGTGAATAAAGTGCAAGACTGAAACTTAAAATGGAGAAATAAAATAGAAATCAGTAGCAAAAATTCTCCAATTTAATTTTCACTTAAAGATAATAAAATAAGGAAAATTTGAAAACCAAGATTATATTTTTAGGATTTTTGAGGAATTTTTAGTATTTTTATAAAGGTTTTTGGAGTTTTGCAATTTTTAGGAGTTTGGTTTTGTATTTTTTTAATGATTTTTGGCCTGAAGTTAAAACAAACTAAAAGACACAAAATATATTTTTTGGGGATTTTTCTGAGGAGTTTTAATATTTTTTATAGATTTTCTAAGCTAGACAGTGCACAAAATAGATGTTTTTGATTTTTAATAAATATAAAAATAAAATAAAATCAAAAACTAAAATGGTAGCGTTAAAGTACACATGTCCAGAAGCTTAACCCTATTTTTGTGGAATTTTTGGACTTAAAATGATAGGTTAAATAAACACAACAAGCATCCAATCAATACACAGGCCTGACAGGGGTATGCATGCAATTATAAAAATATCTAGGGGCTCAGATGCAATTTCCACCAAAAAGGCACACACAGCTCACGTGAAACGCCATTCACAGGGGCATAATTGTAATTAAAGAAAACCGGCTGGGCATACATGCAAAATTTCCAAAAACATATTATATATCCTACGCACAGGGACGAAATTACAAATACACCAAAGTTCTGGGCCTCACTTGCAAAATACCCAAAAGTCACATGCCACCGTCACGTGAGGTGACGTGGCGTGGACTGAAGTGCAAATAGTGAGAACGTGAGGGTCTGCATGCAAATATTACAAAACTTTTTAAACTACAACTGAAAGTTACTGGACTAAAAAGTAAATACAAAAATTCGTGGGTTAAAAATGCAAAATACCCACGAGGCGCGATCCAACGGTCGATGGCGAGGCTTTTGGACACGTAGCGCAGATCGGACGGCGGCGCGGCTGAGGGGATCGGACGGTTGGCGTTGCGTCTGGAGCAGAGGACCGATCCTACGGCGGGGAGAGGTTCACGAAGAACTCCTCCCCGACGAACTTCGGGTGGCGATGGCGGCCGACACACGGCCTCCCCGACCCAGGATCAAGGGCAAAAGAATCCTGGGATCCTTCCGCGTCGATTGGTGGTCTCCGGCGAGGCGAAGGCGGCGCGAGGTGCTCGGACGAGGAAGGTCGCCTGGAGGTGCTTCCCTGGAACTTCGAGGCTCGATAGCGCCTTCGTTGGACTTCTTTCCTGCAGGGTTAGAAGCACGGCAAAAGGGGGGTGCTCGGAGGGCTCTCCGATGGTCGGATGGAGGCGAGAGGTGCCTGGGATGAAGAGCTCCGGCGAGCGGCGGAAAGAGGAGCTCGATGGCTCGATCTGAGCGAGATCGAGGGACCTGGAAGGGTGTGGCGTGGTGACGGAGCGGAGAGAGACAGGATGGAGGTGTTTAGGACAACGGGGGATCACTGGAATGGTCGGGAACGACGGGCGGAGCTCAGCTCCGCCGTAGGTTCGATCGAAGATTCTCGGTGATTGGATAAACAACGGGATAAACTGTTGATGGGCTAACTTAATCTACACTAAGGCTACAAAAAGACGAAGAGAAGGGAGAGGGAGACTCACCAGAGGCAGCAGGCGAAGAAGCGCGGCGACGCTCCGGCGAGGGGCTGAATCACTTCGATTCTACACCAAATCTTGCGAACCCCTGGTCGATTCAACTCCCCCTGTCACGAGGAGCACGAAGGAGGAGGGATTTGCGAGTGAAAGTGGCGGAAGAAGGATTGACCTTGAATCGAAGATGGGGGCACTCTTTTGAGGGGTTGACGGGCGGCGTGGAGAACGAGGTCCAACCGCCTCGGTCAGTGATCCACAGCCCAAGGAATCACTTGGGCGTGAATCACCATTGACCGAGGAAGAGATTCCATGAAGAGGCCATCACCAAATGGTGATCGAGGCCTCCTCGAAAAAAGGATGAAAGCAGGGTCAAACCCGCTTCTGACAAGGGACAGACCTCGGTCAGGGAGTTGACCGAGGTCAACCAATGGAGTGCTCTGGTTGGTCCACGTGGACCAACCAGAAAATTCCTTGGCGAAAAACCCTTATAAAATAAATTAAAAATAGTAGATGAATTAATTAAATTCTGATTATAAAATGAAAAATATTTGTAATTTTATGAAGTATTTTATGGTGATTTTTGTTTATTTTTATGAGCTATATTTTTACAAGTTTGCATTTATGCCCTTTATAGTATATATATCTATATATTTTAGTCTTTTATTTTTAATTTGTGTATTTAATTTATTTATTTTTGATTATTATTTTATAAAATTATAAAATACTTTTATATACACAGATATATTTTTATTTTATTTTTATGATATGTTTTGTATATTTAATAAAATACAAATATGTTTTGTATAGGTATATGTATAGGTAATGTATCTATGTGTTTTATTTTTAAGTATTTTATTTTTGTTTTTTTTATTTAGGTTTTTATTCTTATTTTAATGTACATTATTGTTATAAGTACTATTTACAACATTATAAAAATATAAAATTATAAAAATAATAATTAATTAATAAATTGAATATTTTATTCGGTACACTGTACAATGAGGGTCCAAAAGTCAACTTTCAAACCATAGCTCCACCAAATGCGAAACCACCACCATTAATTAGCTTATTTTCTTCTATATACAATTAAAGGTGAGTACGCTGCATTTAGAGTTTTTATTTGTAAGATACGGGTCTGGGAAGTTGGCATTCTGGATTTTTATTCAGACCATAACTTTTTATCTGTATATTATTCCTCTGTGAAATCAATTTTGTATTTTTCTTTATTAAATTATATACAACTTTCATGTACAAAGTTTCTTTATTTGATGTATAAAAAGTGGAACCAAAAATAGGTCCCAAAATGAATAAAGAATGAATAGAATGTATAGGTATTTTATCTGTATTTTGGCCCTTATCTCCCCCTACTTTATTCCTTGTCGACCGAGTCATCGAAATGCCTAGGTCTCAGGGTTTCGGGTCATAAAATATTTACAATATTTTATTCTTTTTTTCTTTTCTTTTCTTTATTCTATAATTTTGGCTTTAAAAACCGCATTTTATACAATATTTACATACATATACATGAATGCTAAAATGCACGAATTATGCCTATTTACACGCATTTACTAGGGTTTTTAAGGCCAAACTGATAGAATAAAGATGATGAAACGTGGATTCATCACTGGGTCCCAAATATCCATATGAACTAAATCAAAAATATCAGTAGAGTGCTGGTTACCAGAGGGGGGAAATGTAGCCCGATGATGTTTCCCAACTTGACAAGCCTCGCAGTTAATAGTACTTGAGGATATGTGTGGGATAATCTGACACAGTTTATGTATTGAAGGGTGACCTAAACGCTGATGCCAGAGAGAAGTGGACGACTGGTTGACAGAGGTATAGGCGATCGATGGTTTTTCAAGGTGGTAGACGCCTCCTTCTTCACGGCCCGTACCAATCGTCCTCCCAGTCAGTATGTCCTGAAAAACACAAGTATTAGCGTCAAAAATTGCTTGGCAGCGAAGTTCTTTACATATCTGGCTGACCGTAAGTAAACTAAGCGGGAAGTCTGGAACT
Source organism: Ottelia alismoides (assembly GCA_037367405.1). NCBI lineage: Eukaryota > Viridiplantae > Streptophyta > Magnoliopsida > Alismatales > Hydrocharitaceae > Ottelia > Ottelia alismoides. Next base: position 79,065 of record JAZKJV010002674.1, read on the forward strand.
AAGAGAACATTATGCGGCTCAATTGTAGGGGTGAGATGCACATACCCAACACCTGTAACTGGTGATGATCTCCCATCAACAACTTGAACATTTTTCCCTTTCTGGGTTGTGCTAAGCCTATGGAATAGTCGAGGATCTCCACACAGGTGGGTGAAAGCCCCCGTGTCAATGAGCCATTGTAAATTTTTATGATGGCTAGCTGAGGCTAGAACTGTACCTGTCTGTGCGGTTGCGGTGATATCGCCAAAAGTGGTTGCTTCATTATGATTCATCTATGATAGCCGCTGCATAAGATCATCGAAATCCTTTCGCGGGATTTCGATTGATCCTCCTTCAACATCTGTAGTCGCAACTCGGGCCGATAGTCGTGGACGTCCATGTTTGCTGTAGCACACATCTTCGGTATGCCCTAATTTGTGACAGAAATGGCATTGTATGTGTGATCGTCCTCTTCCTTGACGACTGCGTCCTCATCCCCTGTAGCTGCCTCTGAAACCTCGTCCGGATGCTGCAAGAGCCGTCGTCTGGCTTAGAGTATCTGTGAGAGGGGTTGTAGTAGTCGGGAGACGGCACAAAGTGTTGTATGCTTCCTCCATAGTCGGCAGTGTAGGAGAGGTGATCATCTGGTCTCGCGGGGCTGCAAAAGTCTGATCTAGTCCGCCAAGGAAGATCATGGTCACCATATTCTGTCGATGTAGCCGTCGTGTGGGACATGTGCAGAGAGGAGCACAAACATTGTAACTAGCAATCATGGATTTGAGGGCGGAAAAATACTCCGAGAGAGGGCGGCCATTCTGACGCATATGCATCAGATCGTGAAAAGATTGATACATTTTGGTAGAGTTTTTATCTTGCCCATAAGTGGCTAGCAAAGATTTCCACATGTCATGAGCGCTTTCATAATAGACTAACTCCTGAGCGATCCTGTTGATGACGCTAACCATGATCCATGAACTTACCATGGCATTGTCCTTAACCCAAGTGGCATATTTTTCAACCTTGGTAGTTGGTTCTTCTTCGAGGAGGATATGTTCTTTATCATATCCGCGAACAATCATCAGGAAAAGGCGAGACCACATGGAGTAGTTTGTGGCATCGAATTTTGGTATGGACCCGAACGATGGCATTTTTGAATGTCCACCGCCATCCATTTCGGAGGTAGGTACCTCAGATGCCATATGAGCGTTTATCGTAGCTCTAGGGCCGAGTTATATGATATAGCTCTCTCTCGCTCTCGCCTTTTTTCTCTCTTTTTTTTTCTTTTTTTTATGTCAATACATAGGCAAAGAAAACAAAATTACACATGATTGTAGATCGAGATCGTGTGATGCAAAGAAAAAACACTTCTGCAGGAGATGGCCAGGGAAGCCCTTGATGTCGCGAGTATTGCCAACTGGGAAGGAGGGGGGGGGGGCGATGTCGAGGCGGTGATGTCGGGTAGTTGAAGCCGCAACCGAAGCGTGCTGGCGATGACGCGTCGGCGGTGGTGCAACCTAGGGACGAATGGTTTCGTCGGGCGCAGTGGTCTCGGCCGCTCCCACCACTACGTGGCGGCCGCAACGAATGGGGGATGGCACCAGCGGCCCCCGAACCCTAAGCGCGCGGGGCGATTGGGATCACGATGGCGCGATTGGGATCGGGGGGGACGGGAGGTGGTTGGGGGGGCGATCGGGCGTGCGGCGACTAGAGAAGGGAAGGCGATGGTGTGCCTTCGTCGTCGGAGGGAGGTGACGCTGAGAAGGGAAGGCGATGGAGAGGCTTCGTCGTCGGAGGGATGGAGGTAGTAGCGAGAGAAAGGGGAAGAGGGGAAGGGCGTGGGGCGGCGCAAGGAATGGGGAGGGGGGACGGACTCAGATCCCTAGGAAAACCTAGGGCTTTGATACCATGTAGAGAATAGCAATTAGTTTTTCCATATCACAATTAGGCACCCTAATCCTCTTTATATAGAGAGGATTAGGGTTAGGGTTTTACAAAGAGAGGGCTCCACACAAGGAGAAATCCCCATAATACCCTTTTCCTCTCAACAACGACAAAGATGCATATAGAAAAAAGTAATCGATGAAAACATGCTTGAATGAACTCCAATGATAGGAGTACACAAGCCTCCACACGATATATACCTATAGTACATACGATGGTGCTTGGGAACTGGGGAGGAGCAAGATCCTTCATTAATTTTTTGGAGTTTAGGCACCTGTAAGCCCAGATGTTATTGTTAATGGCAACATCCTTAAAAGGGCTTTAATAGATAAGATTAATGGTGGCGGCCTTTGAGAAGCTTAAATAAGTGGAGGAAGATATGGCTCAAGAAGGAGCAGGCGGGGCAGCAGAGGTAGACGAAGGGCATAGGGGGTTGAGGGCAGGGTAAAGGGGGCTGGGGGTGGTGGGGAGGTTGGTGTGGAGGGGGTTGGGGGCGGGAAGGAGGATCGTGGATGGGGTGGAGATGGTGGTGGGAAGGAGGACGGGCTAAGGAAGATGGTGATGAAGGATGAAGAAGAAATAAAATACACATATAAGCTTCTTTTTTCTTTCCAATTACGCTTGTGCCCATAAGTTAACATACACTTGGGGTGGGAATGTATGACAACTAACTCGAGTGATATAGCTTTTAATGGCTCACGATAGTAAGGGCAAAAGTGCTATTGCAAAAAAGTTAAGGTCACAAGTGTATTTTCAAAAACTCAAAGAGGCACAAGTCTAAAAATTCTTAAATATTTTCTCACCATTTAAACTGTCAATAAATCTATTGTAACTATTTTTGTATTACTTGAAATATAAGCTATTAAATATAGGGTTTTTATTAGTTGTACCTCTCTAAGATATTGCAATATCAGTTACTCCCCTCCTTTTTTTGTAATATTAGTTCAGCCCTTGACTTCTTCTACAACAATCACTTGTGCTCTTCGGGTTAGTTGCCGTCCATCCCCATCCCAAACGGACGCTAACTTTGGGAATACAGAGGAAATCAGATAAAAAAATGAGAGTAGAAAATGTCTTTCTTCTCCCTTTCTTCCTCTTCCTCCCATTCTTCCTCCCTCCTCCTCCCCTCCAGCCCTTCCTTCTCCGACTACCGCCTCCTCTGCCCCTCCACCTCCATCCCCTCTTCACCCCCCTCCAACACCTCCTCCCCCTTCTTCTATCCTCTTCGTCCCCCTCCAGCACCTCCTCCCCCTTCGCCCGCCCTCTTCCTCCCCATTTTAACATCTCCTCCCCCTCCGCTAGCCTTCTTTCTCCCCCTCCAACAACCCCTCCCCTCCACCCGAACTCTTCCCCCTTCTAGAACCTCGTCCCCCTCCATCAGTCCTCCTCCTCCCTCGACTGTCATCCCCTTCCAACACCTCCTTCCCCTCCGCTTGTCCTCCTCCCCCGATCGCATCGAATGCGTTGAACAAGTTGTTCTAGGGGATTCTATCGCCATTGAGGAGGGGACAATGGAGGAGGAGGAGGATGGGTTGGAGGAGGAGGTGGGTTTTTTCCCGATATGCCTCTCTTAACTACACCATGATTAAATCATGGTTTAGTTGAACTCATTGACGGCCAGACTAATGGAAGAGTACACACGATCATTGTGGAAGAAGTCTGGGGTTGAACTTATATTCCAAAAAAGAGAAGGGTATACCTAATATTGTAATTTCTTCGAGGGGCACAACTGATAAAAATCCTTAAATATAATATAACACTAGCTATGCAAATGAAAAACTTAAAGTATATTATATTCATTATATATAATCTAATTTTCAATGTATACTTTTTATTTTTGATGGTCAGATTGGGCTGGGCTATATTATACATGTCCATGACCTACTCATTAAATGAATGGGTTGACGAATGAGTTCGGTTTGGACCTGCCCATCAAAATTTCAGGCCCAAACATGGTCTATGAGCATGCTGGGCAAGCAGACCCTGTCACACTTAGCAAGCTTATTGACAAGTTTAGATCCTTTATTTAGTTGTCTATTTATAGTTATTTAGGTCAACCGGCCCTTCATGGCTCTTGTGATCGAGTTCATCATTTCGAGATGAAAATCCGGATAACCAAATCGAGTTAAATGCCACCTGGAAGATAGGAGTTTAAATATTTTAAAAAGATTGGGATTTTTTACTATTTTACCCTTCTTAGATTATACAATTTCACTTATGCCCTCCCTTTTTTACAATATCAGATGTGTGCTTCTATGTTCTTACAAATTTATCAGTTATGCCCCTACTTTTTGTTAACAAAGGGCATAACTGTGGCTTTTGTAAGAAGGCAGATGCACAAACTACAACAAAATTTGACTATAGCGACATTTTTTTTCTAAAATTCATCACTAAATTAGTCATTGTTAAATATAAGGATATTTACACTATAACTTATGTAATTTTGTATTCACATACATAACCCTCGATAACCACGCAATACAAGAGAATACTCAAATAGCTCAGTTTCACACCCAGATCCTCACAAATAACACGCGAAACCTCGAATAGTCACTCCGTCTCACACCCATAACCCTGACTGTTATGTACGTAATTACGAAATTACTCAGGGTTATGGGTGTAAATATCTCTTAAATATATAACGATGATATTATTCGTTGAGAAATTATTTTTATATAAATTTAGCAGTGATTAGATTTTTTTTGAAAAAATAATAATGGATAAGCATCTCTACATGACCTGTCGCTAATGACATAGTGATGAATATTATATTCTCGTTAATTTCAAATATAAAAAATAAATTTTCAATGAATAATATTGTCGGTATAAATTTAATAACGACCGATTGAGTGAGTAATTAAAAAAACGTCATTATAGTCCAATTACGTTGTAGTGACAATTGATATTGCAAAAAAAAGGAATATAACCGATATTATAGAAGTTAAAAAAAGGCACAATACTAAAAAAACCCTAGGGAGACATTCCGGATATATCTTAACATTTTCTCTGAATCAGTTGGCGACATGAGAGGACCTTTTTGATATAATAATCAAATGTCAACCAAACAATTACTTAACATATTGACATCATGAGCATATTAGGCGACGTAGGTTGCATTATGTGCTATGGTTAGCGGTATAAAAGTATTAGGACGTGGGGAATCATTCATTAACTTAAGGAGAATTATATTCTAGGGCATCACATCTAGATGAAGACACATACCAATACCACCTCGGAAACAATGACCTACATTGACATATTGCTCTGATTCTCGACCGATCTTAATACGATTTAGGGCATGTTTGGATGAATGTAATGGAGAAAAATTCCAACGAAAAAAACATTTTTATATAGCCATCAAAGAATTAGGTTATGGGAGAAAGGAGCTTGTACGCATCTCCGACGATGAGCTATATTTACATCATCATAGAATAAAACGAAGGGGTCGAAACCATGCAAACACAGATTGATGGTTTTGAATCTTTTCCCGAAAAAATCTTCCAAACACTCTGAGCTCATTTGTGTGGTGGGGAGGGGGTGGGAAGGAGTAACCTGCCCTTGAGAGGGATGGTAAGATGGATATCCTGATTTAAATAGTAGGTGTTTGGATAGAGGGCGTATTGGGTTGGAGTTGGATGTGATATGAGTTGATGTGATGATTGTCTGTAATTATTGTGATTACGATTGGATTATGATTAATGAGAAAATATTGTTTAAAGTAATGATTGTGAATCTTCTATAAATATTTTTGTATTGGAGAATTTACAGTATATACCACATAATTTATTTACAAAAAAATTATATTTTTAAATAGATGGATATGTATCATCGTTAGAATCTTGTATGCCCCGTCCATCCAATTTCTTTGCATTCTTGAATGCATAAATACTTTTATGATTGGGAAGGTGACAACCTTTTTATTACACATGCGTCACAGATGAATCCCCATTTCATCATCTATATTCATTTGTTTTAGCTTAAAATCCCTTATAAAATACCTATAAATATCAATAATTTTCACTTCTTAATAGATTCTAGATCATCTATAAATATTGTATATTTATGACTATTTTAATCTAAAGTAGATAACTAAAGAAATAAAACAAAAGAAAGAAAATAAAAAGACTATATATATGCAATAAATATGGGCTGACCTTAACCCCGAGAGTAGGTCAAGACTTGACCTAATCGACAAGGTATAAAGTAGGGAGAGATATGTCTGTATCTATAAAAATTCAGAAAACCATTGTTCATATGTATATTCATCATTGCACATATTGCACATATCTTCTACTATTTTATTTATCACTAAAATAACCTCAAATAAAAATATTTTCTTCTCGGAACATGAATACAAAAAGAAGTTATAATAAAACTAATTGCAAGAAGAATCCTTATACAGAATAAGAGAAACAACACTCTGAAAAAAGCCGCAAAGCAAAACTTATCAGATCAATATCTTCTCCATTAAAAATCAAAATAAGCCAAATCATTTTCATTGTATTCAAATATAAATAAGCTTTAAAACGAAAATAGTTTCATAAAAATCAGAGTTAAGATGTGAAAATTAGTCTTTTGGAGTGCTATTGTATATTGTATCTATGTTGTACATTGTATTATTTATTGTATTTATTTATTTCTTTTTATTTTTACACATATTAAATTTTTAATATTATGTAAATATTATATATTATTTATATAAAATAATAATAAAAGTTATAAAATAAAAATAGACAAAAATAAAATAAGTACACTTACCCTATAGGTATCGTGTACCTATATTGTACATACTCTTATTTATTTAGCAAAGCAAAATAACTCACAAAAATAAAATAAGAATATATTTAAAATATTTAAAGTATTATGTAAATTAACAAATTATTAATTTAGGTAATTATTTGTAAAAATAATTAATTAAAAATTGGTTTATTATATATATATGTATATGTATTTTTACCTACGAATAATAATTTTCCTTATTCATTTAACTTATTTAAATTATAAAAATCATTAAAAATAAAGTTACTAATTTATTAACATTATTTATTTTGCAAACCTTTTGATTTAAAATAAATTTCTATTTATTTTATATTTTTTTGTTTAATTTACTATTTTTATCCTTTTCTAGTTTGTCTCCATTCGAATCCTTGGATCTAATTAGCTGAATCGGGTTCATTGACCAAGGTCAAAGGACTCGAGTCAACTCTCTCCCTTGACCCTCCTACCTGAATAACTTGCATGCCTATTGATTCACCTGTAATTGAGAGACAACAGTACAGTCCACCCAGGGTGAGACCACTATCGCTGTGATGGCTGCTCACGAAGGCCGATAAATCTAGACAACAATCAACATGCAACTAGAATAATTCACAAATGCAAATCGAGGTGTGGAGTCAAAATTTATTATAAACCCTATAAATAAAAGTGTATAGTGGACAAGTGATGAATCCATGATTCATCGCCTTTATTCTTTCATTTTGGCTAAAATCATTGGTAAAATACATGTAAATAATCATTAATTCCAACTAATTATCATTCTAACCACAAATATTAATATTATAATATTTAACACTTATTTTAACCAAAATAAAAGAATAAAAATAAAAATAAAAATAAAAGAAAAGAAGACTGTAGATATAAAATATATACAGACTGATCCAATCCCTGAGACCAGGTCAATATTGACTTGGTTGATGAAATAAATAAGCTGGGGGAGATAAGGATCCTTAATTATAAAGATATCCAGAAAATCAAATTCAAAAATATAATTAAACACCTTTTTCATATTGTAATATTTCACCTATTTTATTTATCACTTAGATAATCCTAAATCAAAATACTTCTTTTATAAAAGTTATTCACAAAAATATATATTATTTTATAAAAATATCAGAAAAATAATTCGTCATAAAAATAAAATATCACAATGAACCGTAAAAATCGCAAAAGCTGACTTCCGAGGTTCATAACTATTTATAGAAAACTCCTAACGGACCAAATTCACTTTTAAACTTCGTTTTATACTTCATATTATTTATTAAAAATATCAAACAAATATTAGAATAAAATCTGTGAGTTTTGGAGTTTGGACCCCGTTGTATACTTGTACTATACGTAGAAACTTCCCGAATTTTTAATTAATTAACTGTAAATCCGATTAACTTAATTTCTTTTCTAAAAATCATCAATATATATATAAAGAAAAATATAATTAAGTCAAAATACCAATAAAACCTGAAGCCACGAAGCAGCTACCTAAATTTTGCGAATCTCATAACTCGTCTGTATGAACTCCGAATTGGGCAAACTCAATTTTAAAATTTATATTATTCAATTATCTACAAAATGACATTGGTTTCGCTGAAATCGAAGTTAATATGAAAAATGTAGGTTTCTGAATTGTATTGGTAAATTATACAATGTACTGTAACTTTTATTATTATTTAATATGTTAATACTTTATTATAAAAAAATTATTTATTTATTTATTTAATTATATCTTTATTTATTTATTAAATTATTTAGTTAATTATTAATTGCACATTTAATCAATTAATTAATTACTTAGGTATATTTTAAAATTTATTTAATTCTTAATTAAACAAATTATTAATTACTAACTTAGTTTATTAAAGTTATTAAATATTTAATTTAATTTAGTTTTTATTTTTTCTTTCTTTTCTCTTTTCTCCCTTTCTCTCTCTCTCTCTCTCTTCCTTTTTCTCTCTCTTCCCCCACCTTCCTTCTTCCCCATGCTGCCCGCTTTCTCCCTCTTCATTCTCTCCGCCAATCGCCTACCTCCTCAACTGTCGGCCGTTTGCTCAACCTCCCCGTCGTCGGCCAACTACCTCTCTCCTCCTTTATAAATAGAACGCCAACCTTCTCCAGGAGGGATATCTGACATTTTTTGTTTCCTTTTGACCCAGAGCCTTAGCCACTGTAAGAGAGGGTGACGGCCTCTTCTTTGTCCGTCGAGTGAGTGGTCATGGAGGAGAAGCGCGGCGAGATCGTTGCCGACACGTAGCCCCGTTCCGTCGAGCGTCAACCTCCGTGAGTCGCCATCACGTAGCAGGTCACGACCCATAGAGCTCCGCCCGAGCTCCATTTCCAGGCGATTACCTCCGTTCCTTCCTCACTTTTTGGGTTAGCCCTTCTCTTCTCATCCTCTCTCTCTTCTCTTCTTCGTCACTCTCTCTTCTCTGTTATTTCTTTGCAAATCCAAAATCCGATCACCTCATCACAACCCGACTTCGATTCCATCTCTCTATGCCTTCTTCTAGTCCTGATCACCTCAATTCCATTCAGATATGAGCTGCGATTGTCATCCTCCACATTCGTCAGAGGATCCTCCTCCATTCACCTCTTTTCCTGTTTGAAATTGGACCGAGACATTTGCCTCTAGTTGTTTAACCCCCTTGCAGGTCTTAACGCTGAGGAGGAGATAATTGGGAGGTCAATCCATCTGGAGATTCGCATCTGAGCTCCCGTTGATATAGTCCGCTTCTACTTCTAGCTTCGCATCATCGATGGGTGTCTGTTCAACGAGATGCCCCACCGCTTGAAGAACAGTTGAATTTGGAGGTGCAGTTCAAATAGCGCCACGAATCATCGCCGCTGTACTGATCAGTTCTGACTACCTACGCATCTCTTTCGATCAACATCTAGAAGAGCCTCATCTGGAGGTGCTTGAAAGGAATTTAACGACAAGCAACATTTATTCCTATCGATCGAATCGAATAGACGCCGGAGATCAGTAGCACTTGCGTTGTGCATTTGAGCCACCCTGCCGCTCAAGAAACATCACGAGAATTTGTCGCATACATTTGAAAAAAGAGGGAAGAACTAATTCCATTTCCAGATTAAAATTAGGTTGTTCATTCAAAGTTCGCATCGAATGCACCGAAGCTATCCATGCGTCCCAGCACGCGTTGGCTCCAACTTGGCCTCACAGACCCACCGCTTAAAGACCTCACGTGCACAATATGTGAGGTGAGGGGTAAATTGGGGCAAATTTGCAAATCAATCCTCCACATTTTAATTCTATGAATAGGTCCTCCGGCTGGAGCAGACACGTAATCGCACGTGTTCTTTGTGGGAATTACACACATATCCTTATAACGTGGTGATATTGCAACCAGGTCCCTTGTAGGTGGAAAACACGTGAAACACACGTGACAACTAGAATTTTTTATGCATGACCCTTGCATTTTCTGATTTGTCCCTTCAAGACAGGTTGGCTGCTACAACACGTGCATGAGCACGTGAATTTCTGGGCCTTTTGCGAGCATGCCCTAACTTTCTGCTTTTATTACACTAATACCCCTAGCCTAGCAGTATATACTTATACATACTCTATAATACATAATAAACAAAAATACTAAATACAAAAAATAATAAAAATACATAAAAATACAAGTATTATACTCTCTATAGAATTAAATAAAGTTTTAAGAAATAAAAATATTTTCCATTTTAATAATTCATATAAAAAGACAAAAAATATAACAAACTTGAAAAACATGTAAAAAGAATATAAAAACACCTCTAAAAATCCTATAAAATTACCTATAGCTTATTTTACCATATTTTGCATAATAAATCAAAAAGAAAATAAACTTTAATATTAAAATAAAAAAATTAAAATTCATTAAAAATTTCAAAAATCATAACTAAATAAATAAAAATCGTCCAAAAACGAACAATATATCATTTTAAAGATAATTTCATATACTTTCTACTGAAAATCAAATAAAAATATTTTCTCATTATTTTTACTCTTAAAATCCAAAATAGAAATCAGTTTTGAATTAAAACTTAATTGTCAACATTAAAACTAAACCAAAATCAATAAAAATCTTAAAACCCCCTTAAATTTTAAAAACAAGAAAACAAATAAAACATAAAAATAACAAAATTAAAATTAAATAAAAATAACAAATCATTTTATAAAATAATAAAAATTACAAAATAGTTAAAAATAAAAAATATAAAATTCAGAAAAAATAAATAAAAATCTTGAAAAATATCTAAAAACTAAATAAAAATAGAAAATCCATTAAACCTTAATTATCTACCGTTTAACCTTAGTTTTCAACAGTTTGCCTCCCTGAGTTTTACACTCTCATACTTTCATTATACATCAAATTTTAGGAGTATAAATAAAATAAAAATAAAATGATTAACTAAAATTAATCTTTTCTGGTATAACTCACCTGGTCGATATAACGATCGTAGTTATCTTCCGATTAGGTACTGTTTTTTAGATGGCGCCGTTGCTGGAGAGGCGGCGCTAGGGTAGACCATAGAATTGGGTATATGATTTTTCTCTTTGCCATTTTATTTACTAACCTCACGGCCTTTTGTTTCCGACTTATGTAATATAGTTTGAACCGCAGGAGACAGAACCGCAAAGCCGATTAGCTGTAATTTTTGTAATAAAAATATAAAAAAATGTTCGTAGGAAGGGGCCTCGTAAAGGTATCCCGACTTGTACCTCCATCTCTTCTTCTCGGGATATGTTTTCCTAGGGATGCACTCCTTGGGGAACTTGGCACCCACCGCGGTTTTCTCGCTCGTGATTTTTCTCCACGATTTTTCCATAGTTTTCGAGGATAGGTGCTTGTTAGGATTTTTTGATTTTTCCTTCTCTAGGCAACCGTAGATAGATGCTTGCTTAGGTCGAATCACCTAGATGCTTGTGATCTAGGATAAAAACAAAAAGGCAAACATTTATACTTCTTTACATAATTACATACCACATATGCATAAATAAAATATATACGTTCATAACTACCTACCAAACTACTTACATACATGCATACATAAATACATGCATATATAAATTCTTATCTACATACATACATACAAGAATGCACTACATACCTACATATACACACAGCTATGTACTACGTACATACATGTCCAAATACATGCATACCCACAAATCCATGCATACATACATGCACACAATCATAATTGCATAAAGGTCACACAAACACACATGCCTATACACATACTTGAAAAACCACCCAATTACTACTCTAAAAGAAGAATAGTGTCGCTGAATCGATCGGGTGAATTTTTGCAGAAAAAGATTAATTTTTGGTTAATCTTCTTATTTTATTATATTTATACTCCTAAACTTTGATGTATAGTGTCAAGTAAGGGAGTGTCGAACCCAGGGAGGAAAACTGTTGAAAACTAGGGTTAAACTATAGACAAACTAAGGTAAAAGGGTTTCTAATTTTTTATTTATTTTAAGGATTTTTCTGAATTTTTATTCGATTTTATTGAATTTTATATTGTTTTTGTAATTTTATGTATTTTGTGATTTTTAATTATAGAAAATATTTTGTAATTTTTATTTAAGTATTTATATGTTGTATTTTTGTTTTGTATTTTTACAGATATTTAAAAGGTATTTATTATTTTTATGGGGTTTGATTTATTTTTAATGTTGAAAATGGAACTTTTATTGAAAACTGTGATGTATTTTTGATTTTTATATTTGAAAATAGTGAGAAAAACTTTTTATTTTTTATTAGAAAGTAGATGAAATTATCTTTACAATGATATGCTATGCATTTGAGGGGATTTTTATTTATTTAGTTATGATTTTTGCAAATTTTTATGTATTTTGAATTTTTTATTGATTAAATATTTGATTTTTTTGTTTTTGGTTTATTATGTAAAATATAGTAAAATATACTCTAGGTAATTTTTGTAGGATTTTTAGAGTGTTTTATATTTTTATGAATTTTTAAAGTTTATTATATTTTTAGTGGTTTTATGATTTATTAAAAATAGAAAATATTTTTATTTTTTAAATTGTTTAAAACTTTTTTGTACTGTATATAGTATATTACAAGGTATTTTTAAATATTTTTATTATATTTTTATATTTTATTTATTGTGTATATGATATATATAGGCTTTATATACAATACGGGAGTATGGCTGTGATTTCTAGAAAATGAGGGCCGCGAATATTAAATAGCATAAAGTTGAGGACTTGTACGTAATAAATCCACCACACACGTGCATGAGCGCGTGTAAGTTCCAACTCGAGGTCACGTGAGGATTCACGTGATCTTCAGTATGGAGGACCTGCTTGGGAATAACACAGATGCAAGGTATATAAATGCAAAAACGTCCAGAAGTCATGTGATAGCTCGCGTGCTCCTCCAGCAGATGGACCTGTTCGTGATTATGGAAATCAGATAATTTTAATTAACCCAGATAGTTTCTTGTCTCACATGCGAGTAGGGATGAGCATTGGGTAGGGCTGGCCTAACCCAGCCCGGTGTCTGGCCCGATAAAGCTTGAGCCCGGCCCGAGCCCGAGCGATAAATGGGCGAGCTTGGGCTTGATTTTTGGCCCGATCCAATTTTCGGGCCGGGTTCAGGCACGCTTGGGCCCGAGCCCGAAGCCCGTGGACCGGCCCGAATATAGGCTCGAGTGTAGGCCCGTATATACGCCTGATGTTTTTTCCATATGTAATTTATGATGTCTAATATCACATTTGATCTTCCTTCTTAAATTGCCATTATTCTATGCTATTTAGACATCAACTATGTTCATGTTTTGAAGAAATACATATTCAATTTGTATATTTACATATTAAATGTGTATTATATTCACGTTTTAAATTTTTTTAATATAGCGGGCCGGCCCGACCCGAGCCTGACCCATGTACTTGCGGGCCGGGCTCGGGCTTGGGCTGCAATTTCTGAAATTCAACGGGCCTTGGTCCAGCCTGTAAGCCCGTAAATGTAAACCAGGCTCGGGCTAGGCTAGGTTGGACCCAGCCCGATGCTCATCCCTACATGCGAGGCACACGAGGTAGCTTAGACGGCGGGGCTGCTTTGACTAAGACGCGTGGCGAGAATCTCGCCGTTCGATCGAAGGTTGTTCGAACGGCCTTGGCTAAAAGCCCCAAATGGAAGGGCGATCGACGAAGCTCTCCTGGAGAGGTGGCTTAGATTTGTAGAAATAGGCTCGTTGTTCTTTCCTACTTCAAGTCAAGCAGCGGTGAATGGAGGCTCTATCGACCACTTCTTCATGCGCGATTGCTTGTGAACAACGTAGCTCAACAATCTCAAGGTGCCGGCTGGGTTTTGGAGCTTGAGCGGAACTCCGACGATCAGTCAGTGATGTTCTCTATGGCGGCACAAGACGACGCTCGAGCATGCTACGAATATTTGCAGGTGGCTATTCTCCACGGATGTGACAGCAACAGAACTTATCTGTCTGATCGGAGATGAAGATTTGCGGGCGATGACGATTGAAGATGATGAACCCTTAACAATGCAGGTTTCTTTGATGCATTACCTCCAGATATGGCATCTTTTCTAGCAGTGTTCCATGTTATTTACCTAGCCTCCAGATGATCCTCAAACTGTAAGTATAGGTAACGACTTGAGGTCGACGCCTCGGTCCATAACACATATAAGGAATAAGTGAGTGGAAGAGGATCCTGTGAAGTGAAGGAATAGATCCAGTGCTTAAATCCGTGAAGATCTAATGTGAATAGGCCCATGAGGCAGAACAAATATGGCGAGATTCGAAGATGGAGATGGATGGGCGCTGAGAGTTGGATAGAAATCTGAAGAAAATCGATAGGAACAGGAGAATTTGAGGAGAGAATGGAGAGAGATTAGAAGAGATTGAAGAAGAGGAATCTAACCTGGAAGGGGAACATGGATGGAGGAACCTCGCCTGGGGAATCTAAAGAGGAAGAGCTCCAGGTAGTCACGGCCTGCGATGTGCAGCAACACGGAGGTTGTGTGCGCAGTGGAGATGGATCTCGACATGGAGGTTGGGCGGCATTAGAGAAGAAGAAACGGGGAAAGAGGAAGGAAGAAGAAGACATGGGAGAGAAAAACTAGAGTAAAAAATAAAATAAAATTTAAATAAAATAAATAAGATATAATTATATAAATAATGATGTATTTAATTAGAGAAATTAACTAAATAAATAATTATTAAATAATTAAGTAAATAAATAAATAATTATTAATAAATAACTAATTAAATTAATAGATAAATAACTAAGTAAATTAAATAATGAATTAATTAAATAAACAAATTTAATTGTAATAATATAGATCACGGTACATTGTACAACATACCAATACAGTCCCCAAAATCACGTTTTTTGTATTAACTCCGATTTTAATGAAATCAATGTCATTTTGTAGATAATTAAATAATACAAAATTTAAGACCGACTTTGCCCAATTTGGAGTTCGTACGACCGAGTTATGAGGTCGGAAAATTTAGGTGGCAACTTCGAGGCTTTAGGTTTAAAATGTATTTTAACTTAATTATATTTTTATATTTTTATTTACATTTTTATAAGATTTGTAGAAAAGAAATTAAGTTAATCGTATTTACAGTTATTTAACTAAAAATCCGGGAAGATCCTACATATTGTACATATATACAACATGGCCAAACACTCACTGGTTTTATTCGAATTTTTTTTGATATTTTTAATAAGTAGTACTAAGTATAAAACATATTTTAAAAGTGAGTTTGGTCCGTTTAGAGTTTTCAATACATAGTTATGAACCTCGGAAGTTGAGTTTTGTGGCTTTTTCGGTCCATTACGGTTAATTATTTTTGTGTTGAAATATTTTTCTAATATTTTTATAAAAGAATATATATTTTTATGAATAATTTTTATAAAAGAAGTATTTTAATTTGAGGTGATATAAGTGGTGAATAAAATATGTGAAATATTTACATTGTGTAAAATGGGTAGATCATATTTTTGGTCTTGATTTTCTTGATGTTTTTATAGGCTAGGATCCTTATCTCCCCTACTTATTTATTTTGTCGATCCGGTCAATATTGACATAATCTCGGGGCCAGGATCAATTTGTATATATTTTATATCTACATACATCTTTTCTTTTATTTTTCTTTTTTATCTTTATTCTTTATTTTGGATGAAATAAGTGTTAATTTTATAATATTAATATTTGTGGTTAGAATGATAATTACTTAGAATTAGTGATTATTTACATGTATTTTACCAAGTATTTTAGCCAAAATGAAAGAATAAAGGTGATGAATCATAGATTCAACATTCCCCTATACTTTACCTTTGCTAGTCGCTTATCAAACACTTGTTCTATAAATAAGTGCAAGTAAAAAGAAAAAGAAAAAGGAAAATATCATGAAAGGCCGTAACCTGATATATCGGCGTTATATCAGCGATATATCGGTATCGACAGGTCATCGATATATCGTCGATATGTCCGATATCGGGTATCGATAAGCAAAAAAGGCGAGCTGAATCCCGATGTTGGCGATATGACGTCGATATATCAGCGATATATCGGTATCGACATGGTACCATATCGATACCGATATCGATATGTCCTTCCATGGAAAATATAAGAACTTAGAACATGCTTGTTTCTTTAAATCGAATCTTACTTCACTCAACATCTGGAGTTTAGTTTCAAACCTCTGGATTAATAATGTGTCGGGTCTCTATTAGAATTAGGATTTAAACCTCGACAACCCTCAAGTTCCACAAATCCTTATCCAGGTTCACCTTAACAACCAGCTTAGATCCACCTATTTATCACACAAACTTTTCAGCTTTGAAGGCAATTTGTACTATGTGTGAAAAGTTTTAGCTCTTCGTGCTCTAGAGAAGAGAAGAAATCACCCATCCGGTTACACACTCCATTGGGCCCTCGTCCAGCAACTCATTCCTCGAGGAGGGAGGTATTTCCTTCTAAGGTCAAGTTGTGCTGTGTCTACAATCGAGTAAAGGGGAAAGAAAGAGGAATGCGAAGATAACTGGAGTGTGATCAGTGTAATCACATCTCATGTGAAGCCTGGCCAGTTTAGCAAAGTCTCCACTAAGACACGCATGCTTTTCTGAAGCTCGTACCATTGTGGTCATTTTGGTATTTGATGTATTTAGCTTCTTTTTGGTAGAGATAATTATTGCGTTGCATGGGTCTTTTATGACTCGACAGATATAGCATATTTTCATTTCATCTATTTTTTGGGGTCTTGGAAAAAATTGTGCCAGCAGATCCTTCCCTAATCCGAAGCTTTATTTCAACCCCAATCTCTCCCATCTTTAGATATCACCATCGTTAGACAAGGATGGAAATGCACCTCTAAAATGGATTACCCTTCGCAGTCCCATGCAAGTCGAGCTAAGCGCAGAGTGCATGAGTTCAAAATTGGTTCAAATGGAGAAGAGTTAAACGGATGACACCAGGTATCCTACTTAAGCACTTTCAAGTTGAATTCCGAACATGGTCTCATGGAACCTAAAGAATTAAGTCTAAAAGACATGAAGAGTCTCAATTCCAGTTCCTAATAAAGTCCCTTTAGAATTAAGTAGATTAAGGCCTAAACCAAGCTCCATCTCTCGGACTTAAATCCATCCGGTTCGAAAATCAAACTTGTTCTGAAAAATGCTACTGAATGAAACAATTCTTTGTTTATGAGGTACATTTTTTCGGATTAAGCTTTTTACGTGATTTTTAAAGATTTTGCAAATTTTTTTTATTGAATTTTAAAACTCTTCAATTTTAGGGGTCTTTTTGAAAAGTTAGTGGATTAATTCCATTTACATAAATTTTACACATTTTTTATATTTTAAAAATATTTTATACACATTTTATATACAGAATTATATGACTTTTATACAAGATTTTACAAGAATTTTATTTACCACTTTTATAAGGATTTTATCAATGAATTTTACAACATTTTTTATATACAAATTTTAAGCCATTTTTTAATATGTCATATTTACGATTTTCTTGCGGCATTTAAAAACCCAAAATATACAACCATACTTTTAGAGAGCCATATTATTAAAAATACAATAGTACGAATTATGGCTTCTAAAGTGTATATAGCATATATATACGACACCTCTTATACTTAGCATGAACTATGTCCTCATAGTGACCAAAGAAACGACAAAGGAAGACATAACTCGTGCTAAGTATAAATCAGTGAAAAGAATCTATATTACAATGACTCAAAGAGTAACAAATAAAGAATAGAAGTCAATCATCTTCTTTATACTTAGGATCAAGTGATCGTAAGGACAATAGACTCAAAATCGAATATGATCGAAGTCAAGAGAATGTACATACTCAATGGCTCAGCTTGTCCCTCCTATACTTAGGGTAAAAGATCCCTAAGTATAGAGAAGAAAATCAAAAGATGGGGGACAAGCGAGGGAGCAGATGATACAAAAATCAGCGATGATCAAAAGACGACATGAGCGATATTACCCCTCCTATACTTGGGGTAAAGTACACCCTAAGTATAAGCAACGATAGGAGTAATAGAACAGAACGATACAAACAACAATGGTGTCTACACTCCCCTATACTTAGGATAAAGCACATCCTAAGTATAACAAAATTTTAGATGAAACCTAAGGATGTAAGACAAACAGAAAGAATATAGAATAAAAATCGGAAAATATATACAAGTGATCTTTGAAAATCAGGTATGAGATGTATGGTGTAAGAGTGAAGAGATCATCTCATACAAAATAGATGAGGGCAACTTCAACGGTCGGAGGTTCATTATTGAGAAAGGATTTTAACCGCTGACCGTTGACTCGAAAGGTTGAATCAGACGACAACTCAGATACATCGATGCTACCATTGTCGTACACCTTTCGCACAAGATAGGGCCTTTCCACTTGCTCTGAAGTTTCTCTAAAAACAACTTTAATCTCACATCGAATAGCCATACTTCATGATTCGGCTCAAATTGCTTGTGGCTGATGTAAGAATCATGCCACTCTTTCATTCTCTCTTTATAATGAAGGCTACTCGTGAAATCTTCATCTCGCAATTCTTCTAGATCTGCCATTTCAGTCTGCCTTTGATCTCCCAAATCATGCAAGCCAAAGATCACTTCTTTCACTGCCCACAAGAATTTGTGTTTGATCTCAACAGGTAAGTAGCATAGCTTGCCATAAATGAGTTGAAAGAGAGATGTACCCAATGGAGTTTTGAAGGTTGTTCTATAGGCCCAAATAACCGAGTCAAAAAGCTGCGACCAATCCTTTCAGTCTGGGCGAACAACCTTCTGCAAGATCATCTTGATCTCCCTATTCGAAACATCGTCTAGACCATTTGTCTGAGGGTGATACGGAGTAGCAACCCGATGATCTATAGTGAACTCAATAGCAAGTGCTCATACCTTATCGTTGATGAAGTGGCTACCCTCGTCTGAGATCAAAACTTAAGGGACCCCGAACCGCGTAATGATATGCTTTCTCAGGAACTTGCAAACCATGCTCGCATCAGCGGCTCAAGCAGGAATAGCCTTTACCTAACGACTCACATAATCCATAGCGAGAACGATATACTTGAACCCTTGACTTTTAGGAAACAGACCCATAAAGTCGATACCCCATGCATCAAACACTTCACAGAAGTAGATCGAGTGCATCGACATCATATCTCTATATCCACAAGTGGCCATTTTATGCCAGTCAGTACATCTCTTTACGAATGCGTGGGAATCCACAATGAGTGTAGGTCACCAAAGGTTGGATTGGAGCACCTTCTGTGCTATCCTTTTCTCTGGATGGTGTCCTCCATTTTCTAATCTATGGAAATACATGAGGATACTCTGGTATTCCTCCTGAGGAATACACCTAGGCCGGACGGAATCCGCTCCTTCATGATAAAGGATCGGATCCTCCCAATGGTAAGACTTGGCTTTCGCAAGGAAAGTCTCAAATCTCTGTCTGGACCAACTTTGTGGGACTTTCTTAGCAACAAGAAAGTTCACAATGTCGGCATACCATGGCAGCGAGGCGACAACAAGAATTGCCTTGTTGGGGAAGGTCTCTGTGATTGGTGCATCAAACTCAGAAGTTTCGGGAATTTCTAATCGGGAGAGGTAATCCGCCACCACATTCTTGACTCTAGGCTTATCCTTTATAATAATATCGAACTCCTGGAGTAGAAGGATCCATCTGGTCAGACGCGGCTTCGAATCCTTCTTGTCCATTAGATATCGGATGGTGGTATGATCAGTAGTGACTTTTGATCCTAAGATGTGGGATCTAAATTTATCTACTATGACTAGAATTTCTTTCTCTGTTACAATGTAATTTTGCTGCTCGGAATCCAAAGTCTTGCTAGCGTAGTGTATGACATATGGAAGGCCATCCCTCCTCTGTCCCAACATAGCCCCAATGGCGAAATTGAAGGCATCCGTCATGATCTCGAATGGGAGAGACCAATCAGGTGGCTGAAGTATAGGAGCCTCTATAACCATGTTCTTGAGATTTTCCATTACCGAGAGACACTTATCATCGACGATAAACTCGGTGTCTTTCGCAAGAAGATTAGATAACGATCAGGCAATTTTACTGAAGTCTCGTATCAAACGTCCATAGAAACCGACATGCCCAAGAAAAGACCGTAACTGCTTCAGATTGGAGGTGGATTGAGTTTATTTATGATATCTTGCTTCGCCCGATCCACCTCCATGCCCTTTCTAGAGATGATATGACCAAGGACCGTCCCCCAGTCAGCATAAAATGACTCTTCTCCCAAAAAAGTATGAGGTTCACTTCCATGTACCTGTGGAGCACGCGGTCTAGGCTAGAAAGGCAGAAATCAAAATCATCGCCATCGACCGAGAAATCATCCATGAATACCTCCAAGATATTTCCCACCATGATCGTGAATATTGAAAGCATGCACCTCTGGAATGTAGCCAGAGCATTACATAGTCCAAAGGGCATCCGTTTGAAAGCATACGTTTCGATCAGACATGTGAATGTTGTATTTTCCTAGTCTTCAGGAGCAATGGCCACTTAATTATATCTCGAGTACCCGTCGAGAAATCAATAATGGCTCTTTCCGGCTAACCATTCTATGATCTGATCAATGAACGGTAGCGAGAAGTGATCCTTCTTGGTCGACTGATTCAAACGTCTGTAGTCCACAAAGACACGCTAAGAAGTCGGTACTCGGGTAGCGATTTCTTCTCCGTCCTCATTGATCACTATAGTGATATCTGTCTTATTGGGTACCACATGCAAAGGACTAACCCATTTTGAGTCGGAGATGGGATAGATAAAATCGATGCTCCACCACTTGGATATTTCCTTCATAACCACCTCTCGAAGATTCGGGTTCAGCCTGCGCTGAAACTCACGAGATGGCTTGGCGTCGTCCTCAAGAAAGATGTGGTGGGAGCACAGAGCCGGACTAATTCCATGGAGATCAGCTACTGACCACCCGATCACCTTGCAGTTCTTTTCAAGAATCTCCATCAACCAGGATTCCTGATCTTCGATCAGATTGGAAGAGATGATGACCGGAAATATTTTAGATTTATAAGTAATGAATCGGTATTTCATACTCTGAGGCAACGGTTTAAGCTCAGGGGGAGAAGGAACAGGAAGAGCGGGTTTGATTAGGGCCTGGGTATAGGGTGCTAGATCGATATGCGTAAGCTCTGCCTGCTCTGACTCAGAAAGGTCTAGAGATTGCTGGATATTCTGCTCTGGTTCGGTTTCCAGACTGGTTGTAGGCTCTGTTGATGGAGTCTGAAGTGATAGAAATTCCGCAAAACACTGTCAATCATCATCTTCAGAATCTGAATGATCTGCGGTTGACTGACAATTTGATAATTCACTTCTGACTCAAAGGGATATATAATGTATGAATGATCTTAAAACATCTCAGAATCATCTCCATCAAGATTCTCGCTATTTGGCTCTAGGATTGTGCTCTCCAACCTCCCATCATCGGATATCTGAATCTCAACTTCTACTGAAGGTGTTATAAATGATTGGGTTCTAGATTCGGCCAAGACAGCTTCATCATCTATTTGTACAAAATCACAATCTTGATGACTATCAGATTTGTCATCAGATGCTCTCTCTGATTCAGCTGATTAAGATTGCTGGTCTTGGATCGTCGCTATATGTATACTTTGGCCCTGGACGTGAAAGTTCACCTTCCCAATACCATAGTTGGAAACAGCCTTTGCTGTCGCCAGAAAAGGTCGTCCTAGTTTGATCGGGGTATCAATCACACATTCAGGGATCGCCATGTCCAATACGATGAAGTCCATGGGGAATTGCAAACCCTGAATGGTGACGATAACATCTTCGATTAAACCCTTAGGCCTCTTGACCGATCAATCAACAAACTACAAGATCGTTGGCTTGGTCAAAGAGCTCCAAAATCGAACTTATCGAGTAGGGAATAAGGATGGAGATTAATTGAAGATCCGCTATCTAATAGAGTCCGAACAAAAGTTTGATCGAGGATCTCGCATCTGACATACGACGCTCCCGAATCTGATCCCTTAGCTGGGAGATGGTTCTATATAGGATGGCATGTTTCCTTGGTCAGCACATGGATCTCAGAACAATGGTTGCGCTGCCTCTTCTTTTTGTGGATTGTAGTTTGTTCTTTTAGGCCTTTCTGAAGAAGAGGGATGCATGCTAAAGCTTCCTAAAGAGTGAGTTGGATCGTGAATTTGTTGATCATCTCTTTCGTCAGATCATTCATTTGGCTCTTTTTGGTGTTTTCTTTTTTATCGCCTTTTCCTAAGCAGAGTGCTTTGGGAAAAGGAATCTGTAATCCTCCTAGTTAGTCTGTACAATTGGAGGATCAGAAGAAGTAGAAGGAATTGTTTTTGTAAAACGAGGACTTGCTTTCTTTGAATCATCAAAGAGAAAGAGAGAGATTGATCAACTATCTTTTTATTTCTTTTTCGATTTCTTCTCTTTTGTATATTTTTTGTGATTTTCTTTCATCATCACTATATACAAAGAAAGGTAAAGCAGCTACGTCGACATTCAGCTCTGCTACTCTTCAAACTTGGTGGCTTCAGCACCACCATCTTCATCGTCAGAGGATGCGGCTTCAGTACCGCCATCAATGTCTTCTACATGCTCGCTTGTGTTATCCAGAATGCACTCTTCAAGCCTAGTAGAGTCTCTGCCTACTAGAATCCTACTGCTCCTAAGAGAAATGAAGTCAGCATCATCACAATAAAGATAATCATCGGAAAATACTTGTGATTAGAGGGTAGGCTCGGTCAAATCTAGCTGCTCTGATTTTCACTTCAGATTATTTAGATAAGACTCTATCTGAGTAGGCAAGACAGACTTCTCTTTGACTATATCTGTGACATGAGTTTTAAACTCATCAATTTCTCGCCTAAAAGAGGTATGCTGGTAAGTAATTAGGTTGGCGAGGTATTTTAATGCTAGGTTATCATGTAAAGGCCCATGAGACCCAGACGAGTCACCTCGATGATACTGAGGCTGCGGTTGAGCTGGGTGCTGCTGTGGAGGATAATGTTGCTGATACTGAGTCTTATAAGTGCTTTGCCTCCACTGAGGTTGCTGGAAATGACGAGGATCAGAATGCTGTTGCTGCTCTCTGTTCTGCCCCATTAGTGCCTATAGTTGCTGCTGGGAAGAGGCAACTCCTGTTGACCAACAAAATCAGGGTGATCGCGTCGGATCCTTGGTTGCTGCGGCTGGTTGTACCAAATCCCAGTGACCTCAGTCAATGGCTCAGACATCTCAGAATAAGCTAGGATCATTGATGCCAAGGATAGATCGCTCTGATACACCACCATCTGAGTGTCAGATGATGGCGTCTGCTGAAGTTGCGGGTACGCCGAGGGTTGATGTGTTGGCTTAGAATGCACATGGTATATGTTGTACTGGAGGCCTAGGAAGTATGCCTTGATCTCAGCTTCCTGAATCAGCCTATGATATGGAAGAATTTTTGGAGTCAGCTTGTATCTCTTGAAGGCACATAATCTGTGTCTTCAAATCACTTAGGCATCTCTCAAGCTCGTCGATCTTATCGAGCTTGTCTAAATTCTGGCACTTCTTCTCGATTATCTCCATGCAATCCAGCTTCTGACAAATGATCCCCATATCAGCTGATGAGGATTCGATTGGAATCGAGATAGCAGAAGACAGATTCCCTTCAATCTGTGCCACTCGGGAATGCTGATGATAAGTAGGTGGCTTCGTCTGGTTGAAGACATGAGTCCGGGATATTGTGATATAGTTATATACCATTTTCTCATAAATGGCCGATACCTGATTCTCATGCATAAAAAAATAAGATCCACCGCAGGAAGCATTCACCAGTCCTTGTAACTCTGGTGTCAGCCAGCTAAAGAAACTCTGTACAAGAGTTGGCTTGGAAAGTTCATGATGGGGACACCGATCAACGAGCTCTCTAAAATGGTCCCATGCCTCATGGAACTACTCGTTCTTGATCATGATGAAGTTACTGATCATGACTTTGGCAGCATTCGCTCGACCAAGGGGGTAATACTTGTTAAGATATGCGGTGCGTAGCTCCTCTCATGTCGAAACATATCTCCCTAAATGTTTCAACCAGTAGGCTGCTCAATCAATGAGGGAGAAAGGAAAAGCGATCAACTTGATCGTATCCTCGTTCACATGTGCACGTGTTTAGTACTGCAGATAAGCTCGAACTCCTGAAGATGCAGATGCGACTCCTCAATAGAAAGCCCATGAAACTTGGGCATCAGTTGGATCGTCCGAGGACGGAACTCAAAATTTCCGTGAATGACAGGGAGACGGATCCACCGATGAGTCATAGTAGCTCCTGGGTTGTAGAGCTTCTATATTGTTCGGTTCGGTCCCAGTGGCGGTCTCTCTGCTCCATCAGGTTGTTCTTGATCCTCAGCTTCTGGATTATCAACACCAGGATTGTCTCGTTGGGCTCGCAACTAATTCAGCTCGGCTCTGACGTCGTTCATTAGTCTACCTTGCTCCCTAATCTGGTTCTGCATCGTCTCGAGGGAAGCAAGTAGACTACTATTGATCGCAGCCTGATCTATGACAACAGAAGTGGTATGCGATCCCTTTTCAACCATGTCTTCTATAAAAGAGAAAGAATCTAGGTCAGGCTCTGCTAGGCTAACATGTAACTGCTGATGATCTTCTAGAACTGGAGGTGATGATGAATGAGAATGAATAGGAGAAGAAATCGATGACGAGCTTCCAGGGTTATAGTCACGCCTGGATTTAGCAACTCAATTTGATTTCGATTTGGGACGAGAGACATCCCGAACCGATCTGGATGAATGGGCAGGTTCGCGAGTGAGTGGATCGGTCAGAGTCGATTGAAGCGATCACCTTCCCATCATCTTGATAGATTTTGTTGATCAAGATCTCGAAAGATAGGACTCACATAGCAAACAAACGCAAAGCAAACTCCGAGTTTACCAACGCAACACTGGTGATGATCGTAAGAGTTCGATCGTTTATATTTTAAGTTTTAGGGTAATTTGGCAAGAATGTTTTCACAGATTAGCACAGACTGATAGGTGCCTAAGCTTTCCCTCAAGACAGTCCCGAGTCCTTATAGAGAATCACCTCCTCTCATCCAGTATGGAAGTAAGTACGGACCGTTGCCGGCTGCCCGTGTTACTTGAGGACCGTGCCTTACATAGTGTCCTCTAAACCTTCCACTCTGCTAAGGAAATCTGGACCATTTTGGAAAACTTGAGAGTCCTTACTGAAGAGTATAGTGATTAACTATATGACCACAATAGTCTCTTGAAAAAGCTCAAGCTCCGGTTCTACCTTATGTGCCGTCTCTCACTCATAGATCTAGAGAGAGTACCTACGATGCAATTGCGGGGGTTGCTCTCCCAAAACAAGTGGAGTCCTTACTTTTTATTTTAGAGTTAGATAAAGATTAACATTCCTTGTTTTATTTCCGGTTATATCTTTTTTTGGTTATTTTCAGAAAAATCATCTAGTGTATTTTTGTCTTTTTGGGTATGGTCCTAAGTACAAGCGACTAGGTGTTTCGACCTAAGCAAGCACCTAGCTACGGTTGCATAGGGAAGGGGAAAAATCGAGAAAATCCTAACAAGCACCTATCCTTAAAAATCCACAGAAACCGTCGATACAATTGCAATGCGAAAAAGCCACGGCGGGTGCTCTGCTTCCCCAGAAGGAGAGCCCTTGTGAAACCGACCCCGAGAAGAAAGGAGGGAGAGGTATAAGTTGAGATACCCTGAAGAGGCCCCTTCCTACGAAACACTTTTTTAATATTTTTATTGCAAGAAAATTACAAGAAAATTAGCTTTACGGTTCTCAGCTATGCGGCTCGACATGTGCTGCACAAATCAGAATAAAAAAGCTGTGAGGTTAGGAAATAAAATAGCAAAAAGAGAAATCCTAAACCTAGGTCTATGACTACCCTAGCACTGCCTCCCCGGTAACGACGCCATCTGAAAAACCCCAATCTACTACTCTAAAAGAAGAATAGTGTTGCTGAATCGATCGGGTGAATTTTTGCAGACAAAGATTAATTTTTGGTTAATCTTCTTATTTTATTTATACTCCTAAACTTTGATGTATAGTGTCAAGTATGGGAGTGTCGAACTCAGGGAGACAAACGATTGGAAACTAGGGTTAAACTATAGACAAACTAAGGTAAAAGGGATTCTTAATTTTTTATTTATTTTTAATGAATTTTCTGGATTTTTATTCAGTTTTAATGAATTTTATATTTTTTCTGTAATTTTACATATTTTGTGATTTTTTATTATAGAAAATATTTTGAAATTTTTATTTAATTACTTTTATGTTGTATTTTTGTTTTAGTATTTTTATGGATTTTTATAAGGTATTATTTTTTATAGAGTTTGTTTTATTCTTAATGTTGAAAATGCAACTTTTATTGAAAACTGTGACGCATTTTTGATTTTTATAGTTGAAAAAAACTTTTTATTTTATTTATTTTTATTAAAAAGTAAATGAAATTATCTTTAAAATGATATGTTGTGCATTTTTAGAGGATTTTTATATTTTGAATTTTTTTATTGATTTTAATATTTGATTTTTATTTTGTTTTTGGTTTATTATGTAAAATATACTAAAATATACTATAGGTAATCTTTGTAGGATTTTTAGAGTGTTTTTATATTTTTATGATTTTTTAAAGTTTGTTATTTTTTAATGGTTTTATGATTTATTAAAAATAGAAAATATTTTTATTTTTTAAACTTTTTTGTATTGTATAATATTATAAGGTATTTTAAGTATTTTTATTATATTTTTATATTTTTTATTTTATTTATCGTGTATATGATATGTATAGGGTTTATATATTATACATGAATATGGATGTGATTTTTTAGAAAATGAGGGTCGCGAATGTAAAATAGCAGAAAGTAAAGGACTCGCGTGCAATAAATCCACCACGTACGTGCGTGGGCACGTGGAACTTCTAATCCAGGGTCACACGAGGCTTCACATGATCTTCAGTATGGAGGACCTGCTTGGGAATAGAACAGATGCCAGGTCTATAAATGCAAAAATGTCCAGAATTCACGTGATAGCTCGCGTGCTCCTCCAGCAGACGGACATGTTCGTGATTATGGAAATAGTACTGGATGTTTATGCAATCAACCCAGATAGTTGCTCGCCTCATATGTGAGGCACATGAGGTGGGTTAGACAGCGAGGCTGCTTTGGCCAAGACGCGTGGCGAGAATCTCGCCGTTCGATCGAAGGTTGATCGAACGGCCTTGGCAAAAAGCCCCAAATGGAAGGGCGATCGGTGAGGCTCTCCTGGCGAGGTGGCTTAGATCTGTAGGAGGAGCCTCGTTGTTCGTCCCTACTTCAAGTCAGGCGACGATGAGCGACGACTCTATCGACCAGTTCTTCATGCACGGTTGCTTGTGAACAACGGAGCTCAACGATCTCCAGGTGAGGATTGGGTTTTGGAGCTCGAGCGGAACTTCGACGATCAGGTCGTTGATGTTCTTTAGAGCGGCCGAAGATGATGCTCGAGCATGCTACGGATATTTGCAGGCAGCTATTCTCCACGGATGAGACGACAGTTGTTATGATCTATCTGATTGGAGATGGAGATTTGCGGGCGGCGACGATTGAAGATGATGATCCCTTGATAGTGCAGGTTTCCTTGATGTGTTTCCTCCGGATATGGCATCTTTTCCAACAGTGTTCTAGGCTGTTTACCTAGCCTCCAGATGATGATCAGATTGCAAGTACAGTTATCGGCTCGAGGTCGAGGCCTCGATCCATAACGTAGATAAGGAATAAGTGAGTGGAAGAGGATCTTGTGAAGTGAAGGAAAAGATCCAGTGCTTAAATTCGTGAAGATCTGATGTGAATAGGTCTATGAGGTAGAACAGATATGACGAGATTCGAAGATGGAGATGGATAGGTGATGAGAGTTGGATAGAAATCAGAAGAAAATCAACATGAATGAGAGAATTTGAGGAGACAATGGAGAGAGAGATTAGAAGAGATTGAAGAAGAGGAATCTAAACTATAAGGGGAATGGGGATGGAGGAACCTCGCCTGGAGAATCTGGAGCGGAAGAGCTCCAGGTAGTCACAACATGCGACGTGCGACGACACAGAGGCCGTACACGCAATGGAGATGGATCTCGATGCTAGCGATGATCACGCCCTGCCTCTCTCTCTCACGCTCAACGTCAAGACAGGAGATTGTACCCTCACGATCTCGGTGCTCAAGAGGAAGCTATGGAAATGGCAGATAGTTTTGACCGAAGGGGAGGGGATCCTAGTTTTAGGTGATGGGGAGTCGGGTCACTGGGAGGCGGTGAGGAGAACGGCAGACGGTTGAACAAAGACCGACCACTGGGTTCGTTAGCGGCGGTTAGCGGAAGAGGAAGAAGAGACGAGGGGTTGGGCAGCGTTGGAGAAGAAGAAACATGGAAAGAGGAAGGATAAGAAGACAAGAGAGAGAAAAAGTAAAGTAGAAAAAAATAAATTAAATAAAATAATATATGTTAATTAATTAAAATAAATAAATAAGATATAATTATATAAATAATGATGTATTTAATTAGAGAAATTAACTAAATAAATAATCACAAAATAATAAAGTAATTAATTAAATAAATTAATAAATAATTAAATAATTATTAATAAATAATAAATAAATTAATAGAAAAATAAATAAATAAATTAAAATAAATAACTAAATAAATTTAATTATAATAATATAGATTACAATACATTGTACAACATACCAACACGGTTATGAAAACCACGTTTTTTGTAATAACTCCAATTTTAGCAAAATTAGTGTCATTTTGTAGATTATTAAATAATATAAATTTTAAGACTGAGTTTTCCCAATTCAGAGTTTATACGACCGAGTTATGAGGTCCGGAAAATTTAGGTAGCGGCTTCGAGATTTCGGGTTTTATCGGTATTTTAACTTAGTTATATTTTTATATACATTTTTATAAGATTTTTAAAAAAGGAATTAAGTAAATCGGATTCATAATTATTTAATTAAAAATCTGGGAAGATTCTACATATTGTACATATATACAACATGACCCAAGCGTCAAAACTCATCGGTTTTATTCGAATATTTTTTTCGATATTTTTAATAAATAGTACTAAGTATAAAATATATTTTAAAGGTGAGTTTGGTCCGTTTGGAGTTTTCTATAAATAGTTATGAACCTAAGAAGTTGATTTTTGCAGTTTTTTCGGTCTATTATGGTTAATTATTTTTGTGTTGATATTTTTATAAAATAATATATATTTTTGTGAATAATTTTTGTGAAAGAAATGTTTTGATTTGAGGTGATATAAGTGATCAATAAAATAGGTGAAATATTTACATTGTGTAAAATGGGTAGATCATATTTTTGGTCTTGATTTTCTTGATGTTTTTATAGGTTAGGATCCTTATCTCCTCCTACTTATTTATTTTGTCGACCCGATCAATATTGATCCGGTCTCGGGTTCAGGATCAGTGTGTATATATTTTATATCTACATACTTCTTTTTTTTTATTTTTCTTTTTTATCTTCATTCTTTATTTTGGTTGAAATAAGTGTTAATTATATAATATTAATTTTTGTGGTTAGAATGATAATTAGTTGCAATTAGTGATTATTTACATGTATTTATCAAGGATTTTAGTCAAAATAAAAGAATAAAGGCGATGAATCACGGTTTCATCAATACCTACCTAAATAAATACAAACATATGAGAACATACATACCTACATACATATATAGATATGTGCATACCCATATATGTATAGAGACACTTACCCACTTATATATCCACATATATACATACATATCCACATACATACAAACATGTCTATATACACAAGTGTAGACAACCCTATATAGATACATATCCACCCACATAACTACGTATACAACCCTATATAGACACCTACCTACCTATATACATATATACATGCATGCATACATCATACATACATACGCACGTACGAATGTACATACATACACGTGTACACGTGTGTGTGCCTGCATGGGTGCGAGCATGAATGCATACATACATACGTACATACATGCACACCCACACACCCACCTCTCTAAATGAGCATATACTTACAAACCTTGAATGTTTGGGTAGTTTGAATTTGTAAACTTTTTTGTCTCATTTACTTGGTTGTTTAATTATCCTGAAAATTTTATAAGATGTAGTACTTGACAAACAAGCGATACCGCTCGAATGTAACAACACTGGAGATACTTTGATTTCGATATGGAGCCAATTTGATATATTGTTCTAACCTATTTTACCCTACCCAGTACTTACACACATCAAACGTTGCAAGGTGTACATGACATTTCCTAGCTTGTAAATTTAAGACCGTGGCAACTGTGAAAAATTAAAAAAGCATAAGATATGATGGGGTCATCGATCACTTCTCACAATATATGGCATATGCCTCCTATTGTGTAGTGCCACACTCTACTATTATGGAAGGATGCGTATGTGTGCACGGGATTTTTATGTGATTTCATACAATAACTTGAAATGCATTCTACATGCTGGGCCTATCCAACCGATAAATAATAGACACCTACTTTGAAATTAAAGTAGGATTACATCACAAATGCATTTACATTACACATTGAGATTGATTTATATTAACAGTACCAACTACATAACCATTATAACTATCATTTACTATTAGATCAAATAAACACTAACATACATATATTAACACTCATGTACACACCAACATACACAAACTTTAATTACACAAACACATACACACGTACACACTTCAACACCATACATAATCATGCATACATGATTAAAGACTGCACAAATACATGTATATTTATATTTTAAACCATTACATGTGTTAATTAAAATAGAAGAAATGAGGTATTTATTAAAACACTTGATAAAAATATAAAAACAAAATATGAACCTTTGGATCCCATCATTTTGTCAGTTCTTATCTCTTATGCAATTCAACAAACACTTACATTGCATTTGAAAAATCACAAATTACAAAAAAACAACAATTAACAAAACAACAATTAACTAGATAGATTAAAGAAGGAAAAGAGAAGAAATATACCTAGGTAGTGGGATGGGTGGAGGACAACAAATGATGCCGGGGCAGAATCACAAGGGCATGAGAAGATGGAGGAGGATGAGAAGGTGGAGGAGCGAAGGAGGTGCTCAACGGGAAGGAAGAGAAGGTGGCAGAGTGGTGGAGAAGCTCATCGGAGAGGAGGGGAGTGGCAAGTTGGGGGAGGGAAAGATTGATAGGTTGCGTTGGGGGAAGTGGGGAGGGTTTCCAATGATGGTAGAAGGGGTAAATGAGAATATGTCTCTAATTGAGACAATGCAAGCACATGTAGTACCACCTTTGCTAGGACAAATTTGGAACTAGTAGTGGTCACATTATGAAGCACGAAATTGACTATTTCATTTTGTGGTCACACATTCAAATAAGCGGCCACAGGTTGTCGGTTTGTGGTCGCAATATCTACTGCGACCATAAACTTACAGTCTTAGTCTTGTGCTAGTAAATCAACAATTTTCTTGTAGTGTAAGCATTAAAGAACTCAACTTGAGATTGGAGAAGCTCTGCTTGTGCGACGCGTTGGTGTAGAGAAAGAGGAGGGGGGACTTTCTCCTCAAGCGCCCCCTTCATCCAACTGAAATTGTTCGATCACCATCATCATGTCGAGTGGAGAGCTACTTGATCACCACTCGATACTCTCTCATTTACTGCTCGTGGAAGCGATACTTTGAGCATCACCAATCACATGATCAAAGAGACTGTATGTGCATCTAAGCCGCTCTTTTGAACACAGATCACGTGAGATACCTCATGTGATTGTGATCCGGTATTTGCAGGAGAGCCCACTGTCCTTTCCAAAATTACGCATTAGTCTTTCCCACTACATTTTTTTTGAAAGAAAAAAGGTCCTTCATCGTATAGATGAGTGCCTAAAAACTTCACCGTTAATCACCAATAAAATACACACCTGCAAACAGGTCAAAAAAAAGAAACTACAAGTTCCAACACTCTGTTAACGCTTGAGCATGCGTAACAATGTTCTCTCCGTAGCACCGCTCCTGACGGAATATCACACCATTCCTGGCAAGCCATATCACCCAAATCATAGACAATACACTTGATCTCTCTGTCTCCGTGCCATTCCATTCTGTGCCAATGGACTTCCAGAACTTAGATACACCATCTACACAAATCATCTGATTCCCAAAACACTCCCAAGCCTTCTTTGAGCTCTCACACCTAAAGAAAAGGTGATCCGCATCTTCCACCTCACCCAAACACCGCATGCATGCAGGATCAGCTGACTGAACAAAGCACGCGAGTCTGTCCCCGGTTAGGAGTCTTCCTCTTCTACACAACCATAAGAATACCTTCACACGCGTCGGAACCTTCCATTTCCAGATCCTTCTACAATCTGACACGCATCCTCCGGGGTCAAAAACCACCGACCCCTTCAAAGCCTTGTATGCCTTGCCAACTGAGAACATCCCATCACACCACGTTCAACAATCTCACCCCTCAGAGAGTCCAGAAATATTGTATAACTCTGCCAACATCACCAATAACTCTTCTAGTCTTTGATCAGAAAGCTTGCATCTAAATCTAGGGAAAAAAGATTGCCCATCCCACACATTTGCCATAGAACAATCCGGATCCATTGCTAATGCCATTAACCGCGGAAACCTCACGCTCAACGACCCACTTTCACTCTAGTCGTCCTTCCAGAACTTAAATCTAGTGCCACCCCCAAGGATCGGTTTTAGAAAGGGACGAATATCCTGCACAACACAACATATTCCTCGCCAGAAATACGAGGGAGCATTCTGATGAGCGACCCGAGCGAACGAGGTAAAGGTACTAAACAGGTCGTTGCGACCTCTATCACTCAGAGTCACTCAATCAAGAAAAATAACCACTCAGAATAGATCAAATCAATCAAAACAAAGAAGAGCGGTCTAGCTATGGGATTAACCTGGTATAGCTCCCAGGGTCGAACACAAGGAGCACGGATTGGCCTAGGGCCTACGAAGTAGTAAAAATAAGATAAAATAAAAGAGGAGTGTTTTTTAGTGGTTTTTAATAATTTTTGTATTTTTTTGGATTTTTTTTTAAAAAGTGAAGAAAAGTAAAGAAAACAAAATCAAGCCAACTTAAGCAATTTATTTAACACACCAAAAATCAAGCAAAAATTAAAGAAAAATTGTTTTTATGTTTTTTAGGTTTTTAAGTGTTTTTGGTGAATTTTTGATATTTTTCTAATGGGTAAATTATTTTCTAAAAATCAAACAGTGCTAAAAATGCTGGGTACTGTCCAGCAAGGCCTAAAACTCAAAAATAAAATATTTAAGAGTCTCAACAAGCCTTGGAGGTAATTTTCCTGTAATCTAGAAAGGATAAGGAAAATTTAGGCACCCTAATTATTGTTTTTGGATTTTTAAATTATTTATTATAATTTTTGTAAGTTTTTAAGTGTTTTTCAATTTTTAGGGTTTTTAAGAGATGAAAAATAGCCAAAATTGGCTAGAAAATCAAACAACAAGCAAGAAACAGTAGCTAATTTTTTTAGAATTTTTAGAGGTGATTTTATATTTTTTTGGTATTTTTAAACCTAGACAGTAGCTAAAAAGGAGGTTTCTGAATTTTTAAAAATACTAAATGAAATCAAAAATGTTCTCAAAAATTCTCAAAAATCCAACAACATGGCAGGAGCCATGTGTCAAATTTTCATCGAATTTGGAGGTGGTTTGATATTTATTCAAAAATCAAAGAGGGGGCACTGTGCAAAGGGACGTAAGTGCAAATACCCTGAAGTCTGAGGGCCAAGGTGCAAAAAGCCCAGCAAGTCACGCACGTGGCGCGTGGCTGGGGCACTCAGGGGCCTTTTGGTAAGAAAAACCAAGTTCCAGGGGCTTTTGATAACTCGTACCAAAAACCCAGGGACTCGGATGCAATTTACCCACTAATACACGCACATGTTAATAAAAATGCTCACAGGGGCACAACTGCAAATACCAGAAAATATTCCTTCATTCAATAACAACCCAGAACTACAGGATCAAAGATGTAAAATGCCCAACTCAGCACGTGGCGAAGCACGTGGTCTCATACACACGGGGGCATACATGCAAATAAAACTAAGCACAGGGTCCACAATGCAATTTGCCCTACGTAGATAAAAGTTCTAAAATATTTACAGGACTAGAAATAAAAAAGACAAACTAAGAGGGGGCCCTAAGTAAATTACCCCTTTAATTCGTCGACGGCTCGATGCGCGCCACGTGGAGGATCGGTCGGCTCAGATTGGGTGGCGCGTCTCTCTTCAGCTCTTGGGCCCCGATCGACGGTGCTGGAAAAGGACACGGTGGAAGATCGAACGGGTATGGCCTCAGGTGTCTCTCTCCGCTACTCGATCGGTCCTGATCAGCCCCTAACGATGATCGACGGCTGCTGCTCCTCGAAGAATGGACGGTGGCGATGCAGACTGGGAGCGGGGGCTGATCGGACGGTGCTGGAGGATGGTGGAAGAACACTCCACCGGCGAGCTTCGCCGGCCTCGTGCGTGAGCTGCAGTCCTCCTCAGCTGCTCCTGATGATCGGGGAAGATAGGCGACGGCGTCCCGCAGCTGCTGGTACTGTCCGATGGCCCACCCGAGCCCTGGAGGGGCTCCGCGAGCTCGGCGGCGGTGGGCTCCTGGACCTGATGTGAGGGGGCTCAGATGCCCTCCTTCTGACCTGCAAAACACGCCAGGAGCTTCGCGGGTTGAGGGCAAAGTGCCTCGACCCGAAGAAGCGGGGTGACGGTGGCTGGTGGGTCGGTGCGAATGAGCTCCGGCGAGCGGTAGGTGGTGGAGCTCGACTCCCAGCTCCGGGGCGAGCTGGGTTGGATGAGTGGGCGTAGAACGTGCGTCGGAGGATGGCGAAGGTGTGTGGGGGTTCCGATGATCGAGATATTACGCGAGATGGCCGGAATCAGGGGAACACGTCGGAGAGTCGATTTGGGCGAAATCAGAAATTCAACGAAATGGAAGAGCTAATCGACTACCTGGGTGGAGCGGAAGACTGTGCTGGAGTGTGGCTAACTCCCGGTCGTCGCCTCGAAGGTCGTCACTGCCTGAGGCTCGAGCTCCAGCTAGGTGGCGGAGCACGGCGGCGCACGGCTGCCGGATCGATGGTCGGGCACCCTCCTCCTCGCTGCAACACGGCAGACGGAAGCTGTCACCTTGCTGAATGCAATGGAGGTCACGGGAGTGAAGGTGGAGAGCCAAAGATGGAATGGGGAGGCGACTGAGCTCGGGTTTTATATGGGTGCTGGTCCGGAAAGGGAAGCTCGGGTCCGGCTCGATTGAGCACGGACCCCTAGGCAAGGAATCGGGCGAGGATCCCGGATGCACAGAGGATGATTGGAGTGCGGGGTATGCGGATTTGGCGGTCGGATCTGGTGGGGGTAATTGGAAGAAGTCGGGTCGAAACACAGATCCGCGACTCTGTGGTCCAGGGGGAGGTGTTGACCGGGGGTCAACAATCCCCCGTGGACCAATCAGAGCCCGCCAAGGCTTGAATTCTTATTTGATTTTTTTGGGGCCTTAAATGGCCGAATTTCCAAAAACTTAAAACATGAAAAATATTTGTTTTAATTTTTTTCTATTTTTTTGTGATTTTTAATTAATTTTTGGAAATTAAAATAAGGTATTTACATAGTAGCTATACATAGGTATATATACACTATATTGATTTTTGATTTTTGATTTTTAATTAGTTATTTTTATATATTTTTATTTCTATTTTATATTTTATTTATTTATAGAATAAAATGAGGAATAAAAGGCTATTTTTATTTTATTTTTATTATTTATATACATAGGTTAAATAATTATTTATGTACACTATATACATGGTATATGTACAATATGTTTTTGTATTTTTAATTTTGTAATTTTTATTTGATTTTTGTTTTGTTTCTTTTTATTTATTTTATGTACAATATATACCAGAGAATAATTACAAAAAGTTTTGAAAATAAATAACTTTATTTACAAGGTGAAATAAATAAAGAGAGGTGGTCTATGTACATGGTGTAAGGGGAGTTTTTGGTCTTTTTGATTTTTAAATTTTTATTTTGTTTTTAATAGTTCTAAATATATACAAATATTTACAACATATTTTTGGATGAGGAAAATATTTAATTTATTTATTTATAAAAATATACATAAGTGAGCCCCTATCTCCCTCTACTTGGCTTTTATGCGGTCAGGCCCATGCTGAGCCCTCCCTTGGGTTAGGTTGCTCAATATTTATTCTAAATATTTCCCTCTTTTTCTTTTTCATCTTTATTCTTTTATTTTTGCACAAAAACATGCTAATTATCTATATTTACAAACATGCATGCTTTTGCTAACTTATCCTATTTACACATATCTACATGCATTTGCATAGGTTTTTGTAGCTAAAATATAAGAATAAAGAGTGATGAATGGGTATCATCACATTCCCAATGACCCCATCCTCGGGGAAGTGACGAACCATTACCATAGATCTTCCTTATCAGAGTACATGCTAAGCTGTTGCAATCACCCAAATCTGAGTAATCCACTTGCTGATCATCGCCTTGTTCATCTCCTCCAAACTACGAACTCCCAAGCCACCATCATCCCTCGAAATGAAACAGTTTCCCAGTCCACTAAAGGCGATCCACTAGATCGTCTGATGACGACCAGAAGAAGCGTCTCATGATGCTCTCAAATCTTTTTCTAAATCCCAACAGACAAGAGTCTGGATGACAAAGAAGAAGATTGGAATTGCAGAAAGGACCGAATGCAACAACACTAATCTACCGCCTCTGGATAGACAAATAGATTTCCATCCAACCAACTTCTTCTCCAGCTTCTCAACCACTGG
Organism: Ottelia alismoides; assembly: GCA_037367405.1. NCBI lineage: Eukaryota > Viridiplantae > Streptophyta > Magnoliopsida > Alismatales > Hydrocharitaceae > Ottelia > Ottelia alismoides. The sequence goes on from JAZKJV010002674.1 coordinate 116,257, forward strand.
TAACCAGTCTGCCAATAACATCTTCCCACTTACCAACGGTACCCCAAGGTATCGTAATGGTAAGTTCCTACGAGGGGAACGCAACCAATCAACACAAGTCTCAATCTCCGCATCCTCCAAGTTGAAAGGGACAAACTACGATTTGGCTCTATTGAGTCTTAAACCAGAGACATCACCAAAAATGTCGAGAACCACTGACAATCCCCTACTGCTCTCCGCTCCTCCTTCCGCAAAAAGGATTGTATCATCAACATACTGAAGTAGAGGTATCGACAACTCTTCCTTAACAAAACCCTTGCAAAGTCCACCAGTCACTGATCGATCAATCATAATAGATAGGGCATATGTCGTAAGAACAAAAAGTAGTGGAGCCAGGGGGCAACCCTGGCGAACTCCACGCCGCGGATGGAAATATCCACCCTTGGGTTGACCATTGAAAAGGACGGTGCACGAAACAGTAGTTACACACCTCTTCATCCACGAGATCCATTTGTCTGGGAAACCCCGTCTGAACAAGAGAAACCCATATAAAATGCCAATTTACACAGTCATACGCTTCGAAAAATCAACCTTCCACAATACTCCCTTTGTGTTCCTCCCTACACCAATCCGCAATGATTTCCGAAGCCATGACAACGCTGTCCATGAGCTGTCTACCAGGAAAGAAAGCACTCTGGGAAGGTGAGATGATTCTGCCTAGAACTCCCCTCAAATGATTGGCCATAACCTTTGCCACAATTAAATATATTGCACTGGACAAAGCAATCGGTCGGAAGTCCTCCACCCTTGTCGCCACTTCCTTCTTAGGTAGTAAGAAATAAAAGATCTGTTAAACCGATCATGCTATGGAAGTGCTTTGAGAAAATGCAAAGAGGCCCTTGTATTGAACCCCAATTGTCTGGCAAACCATTTGTCCAATTGCGATGAACTTTTCTTTTGTTGGATTCCTTATTTAGCCCTCTTTAATTTGAGCTATTATGAACACTTTTTTGGAGCATTTGTGAGTTAGATATAAATTCTTAAACGAAAGGTATCACCAGAGTACTAAATTCAATATTAATTTGTAGGCACTGAATTAAAAATTTTATTTTTGAATACATTTTGATGGTAATCATTAGAAAACTTTTGACATAAATCTCATTCAAATCTATTATAATCCGTGCCACGTGGAGATTAAAATGATATTTCTTGTCTGAATCTAGTGGGGTAAGATTGCAATATTCTTGAACCAAGAGTACTGTAGGATAGCCTATGGCATGTGTTTTATATGGTTATTTGTTAAAAAAAAGAAAATAAAAACCAGATTTAGCTGTTTGTTGCATTTTCATTTTGAAATAATTCGTCCAAATTTAAAAATTCCAAAAAATAGGTTAGGACATATTTGCATTGCACTTCCACTCATGTTTTTAGTTTTTAAAATAGTTGAATTTGGAACTTAAACATACAAAAACACCGCAAAATTGCAATAATAACAATAATGAGAAGAATTCCAAAAATAAAAAAATCGATATTTTGGAGATCTTAAAAACTATTTTTTAAAGAAAAATAAAATTAAAGATTTTAGGGTTCATTTGATACCAAATCCCTGTATTTCAAAGTGAGTGATGACTCCCATTTAAACCTCTTTAAAAGTTTCATTCATGTTTTTTTTATTTTAATATATTTCTGTACATAAAAATATCTAAAAACATGTTAAACCATTAAAAAAATATAAAAAAAACGTTTCATGTGTATTTTTTTACCGATTTTCTATCACGTGTATTAATAACCAAACCCACTTTTTCTTCGCATTCTACTTATTAAGTAAGACATTTTCTTTTCTTCTATCTTATTATAGAAAATAAATTAAAAATTTGTAAAATAAAATATAAAAATTCAAAATAAAAAACTTCAAAAATACAAAAACATATATTCACCACACTTAATCCTTATACACAATATATTGAGTAAATTAAATTAGGATTCAAAAAATTTTCTAATCGCTTTACCACCTCGTGTTCGACCTCAGTCCACAACCAAGTAAATAAATACACCCTCACATACTTCACTTATATACATATACTTGTGTGGATTTTTGACTTATCATTTTCATCCCAATACTACAACGGTAAATAAGCCCATTAGGTCGAAAAGTGTGCGCTGTGGTTGATGCAAAGGGGGCTGTCATTAGAGCAATGAGGTTTTGACGGTCGATGCGATGGGGGTGGTTGCAAGCAGAGGGAGACCAATGTAATAAAGGAAGTTAGGCGGAGATGTAGTATTGACATTGCAGTGAGGATTGTTAAGGGAGGAGGGCGATGTGTGGAGCCAATTGCGAAATAGGGGGGGCGATATGTTGGTGGCTATTAGGTTAGGTGAGGCGATACAATGGAGGCCGTTGCGAGGGTAGGGTAGCAGATGTGGAGGAGGTCATTGATAGGAGAGGGTGGTCGAGCCTATGATTTTGTATCTTTTTTCATGATAAATTGTGTGCATTTTGCTGTGTTTGCATATCGATATATCTCATACTCTTTGTTGAAAATTGAAGATAAATCGACTCTTCGTTGTATCTTTTAAAAGATTTTTTTTCAACGAGGGGAGTGACTCTACACTATCATAATTGGTAAATAAACTATTTGGAAAGGGTTTTTCTAACGGCTTGGAAAGAGGGCTCATTAGGAAAGACTTTATGCAACCCTTACATGACGTTCATCCTAACAGGTAAAAGACACAATCCAATGGTTTCTTTACCAATAGGGAAAACCATTTCCATTGTAGTGAATTGTAACTTTCACATCTAATTTTTGTTTTCTACAGCTTAGTATCGTTAAATTTATCTCGACAACATACTTCCACTGAGCATACTTCTATAGTACCATCTAACTCTTCGATCGCCATCTTCTTCGTCCTTGACATGGACCTTGCCATGGAAATCACCCCACTACTGTTGTTGTATCACATTTTCTTTCACATGTTTTTGCATTAGCTAACTGAAAGCTTTCGTGCATAACCATCGCAAGCTTAAGTATAAAAATATATAATAATGGGTTTTTATCACTTGTGTCCTTCTTAACTTCGACAATATTAGTTACACCCTTCCTTTTTTGTAATATCAATTGTGCATTTATTTTCTTATAAAATCCATAGTTTTGTCCTTTTGTAAAATCAGTTATGCCCCAACTTTACTTTAACAGAAGAGCATGACTGTGAATTTTGTAAGAAGTTACTGACACAATTGGTATTGAAAAAAGGGAGAGGAAACCGATATTGCAGATGTTAAGTGGCAGGGATGAAGCCAGGATTGTCGATTAAGGGGGCCAAACAATATAGGGAAATTATTTTTAGTATATACTGAGATTTTTTGCTTAATATGCCAAATTTATTTTGACTTCGGCTCATGCCATCTTGAAAAACACTAAAAAATTATTTTTAAACATATTATAGTCTTTTTTTAAAAAAAGAAAAGAAGGACTTGAGTAATTGTCAACATATTTACTACATTAAAAGTATGACTTGGGTACAAATAAATTTTCATACAAAAATTATCATTGTAAGCAACAATTCCTCTTCTTTGTAATTTGAAAATGTCTTGAAAGAAAAAAATAACTGTGTTATATTTTCCATAATATAAAAATAAAAAGATCGAAAATACCATTATGTTACGCTATTTAAAACACAATCTCCTCAACTTTGAATCATATTCATCTATAATTGACTTTGAAATGACATATAGGATATTAGGGATGCATACATATTGCGATGCATCAGTATCCGATACACCACATTATCTGTTTATATATTTTGACATCTATAGTCGTATCCCTTCTAAAATGATATGGTTATCAAATGTAAATTGTGAAAACAAATCTCCTTTTAAAGCTCACAGATTGTTAGCATCATTATAACAATTGATTAACAAATAAAAGTATCATTTCATTCTATCACTTCTTCTATGATTTAGCAAAAACTTCAACATCTACTCTAAAATCAATGGTAGCCACACGATATAAATAAATTTATTGAGAATTTGATAGTGTAGAAACTAAATATGAATACCTTTAAGAGATTACCATAATAAAAAATAACAAGCTTATGTTATCAAGTTTTTCATATACATGTATGAATAATTTAATTTGCATCTATCAATTAATCAATTAAAAAAGGTAAAAAAAGGCTGACGGTTACAAAAAATTGAGAAGGAGAGATACGGAGGAACGGGGAGGCGCCATCTCCTCCCTCCATCCATGTTAAGAAGGTTACAAGTGATGAAACCCATGTAATAATCCTATCTATGTGTGATAAAAAAGTGGGTAGGAGCATCAAAATAGAGCCTCCCAGCATACATTGCATAAGTGAGGGGAATGAGACGAGGTGATAACATCAAATATTTGTCCCATCCACCAATCCTTTGCCTTTGCCTTTGCCATTGGGAGTGCCTTCCTTGGGTGGGAGTCTGACCCAATCACCACTCCTTTAGCTTGAGATGATTGACGTGCTTATCCAAAGGGAAGCATCCACACGTTCCTCCCACTCCCTCTTGTTCCATCTAATCACTATTTCCCCAATTATTCTCCCTCACCTCCACAACATCCTGTATATCATCCACCATCACCCCTCCTAAGCTCGTCCACGACACCCATTCCATGTCTAACCCAGCACTTATGAAAGCTGATTAGCATCGCATTCGCGCTGTTAAGCGTGCGAGAGTGGCCACCGTTGCGCTTCTATGGTGTCCTAGTCCACTTTCGGACAAGGCTAGAGCACTCGGGATAGAAAGTAAGGGTGGAACCGCGACGGGGAGAGGGGAATCCATAGTGGATGGAAACAATGGTGTTTTCAAGTTGTGCCAAAGCAAAGATTCCCTTCGAAAAAAAGCACCGATTGATGATTTGAATGTTTGAGTAAGCCCCTTGGAGAGGATGAGATGTACATATCTTTCTTTTTTTCCCTTTTCGATCTTCGATATAGATGCGCGGAGAATTTTGCGATGGTCACCCAACGAATCGTGATCATTCGACCGAAGACTAGCCTGTCACGTTTGTTGGTTAGCGACGGAGAGTAACGATGAAAGAAGCAATACAATCAAGCATACGCACAATAGAGAGATTTTCGATCAGTTTGGTATCGAGCACTCATTCATCGCCCTTAATTGCAAATTTTGATTTCCTTGAGCTGTAAAATACCCATTTGATTTTCTGCAGTGGGACCGAAATTTTGGCGTGATGAAATCTAGGTTTAGCAAGTTGAGTATTATATATATTGTTATAAAATATTGTATCGAAAGTTGGTGTGTAACCATAACATTGGGCTTGTTTAAAGAGTAGCTACTTGATAGATAACGAGAATCTATTCCCCATTTTGCATAGTTTCCTTAAACTAATCACGAAAAAGTCAACCTAATTAATCAGATTTAAGTACCACGTGATGCTTCCCATTACATCACTTAGCATTAGGGGAGGTTTCAATTGCACTGGTTGATTCGCGCAGAGAATGAACCGATTAATTAATAGAGAGAAGAATGAAAGAATACCACAGTATAGTATGGGTTAGAATCAAACTACATTGTGACTAGTTTTCAAGGATTTGTATTTTATTAAATAATTTGAATTTATTTTTGTTAAACAATTGGTTCAACCGAATCAAGCGATCCGACCGAATTTTGATCGTTTTTTTATTTTTTGAGTAAAAATCTGTTGGTTGAACCGTTTCTCCACCGGTTATTGGTTTAACTAGTTGAACCGGTCAGTTCGATTTTTAAAACCTTAGTTTGAACTCAAACGAAAAATTTATTTCTAGTTGCTGTCATATATGGATCATTCGCAACGATGATTTCAGTCATGATTTCAAGTTCAGTTTCTTTCGAAAAAAATAAAATGAAATATGGATTGGATTTCAAGTTACCGCTACACGTTTTTTCACTATTGTAGTAATGCTGTCCAGTTAATTAGTGCATCAGCATTGTTACAAAACTAAATGCAAACCCTTGTTTCCCATTTTATACTTTAAAATGAATACTACCATTGTCTATAATTTTGTAGCAGCCGTTTCCATGATCATGCATAATTCTCGAAACCATCCAATTTTCCATGACAATAACTGCAACGAAATACATGGCCTTGTTTTAAATTATAAATAGTAGGATATATAAAACAATCAAGGAAATTTTCTGAATACCTGTGCATGTATTTGATTCAAAATAATTCATCAAATTATATACTGAATATTTATTATTGGACTTGAATCTATGGTTCCATATATCTGTTAAGGTCTTTCCAATTTGAGCTATTGTGAGCTAATACCTGTAAATCTCGACTCTTTCTTGGTGCTTAATAATAAACAAATCTTAGAGCTCATGGTGGGAATCTAAAACATACATAGAAATCAGCTTGATTTGAGTAAATATCATTGTAAACTACAAAATACTTGCACTTGCATAGAGTGCTAAATTGAAATAATCGATCTTGGCATAAATATACCACAATTTACTCTTATGGATCCTGAGTAGTCTCTTTCTGATGTTACATGATTTAGTCATACGCCAAAATCTTTTTGAAGATCGCTAATGTTAATTATACATATGGTGATTATCGTTCCAAATGTGATAACTCACAGTGATTTGATATACAGAGTTGGGTGTTGTAAGGGATTAGGTATGCATCCTTGGACTCCGGGTAAAATCCACGAATGTCGCAAGCCCAACAGACGAGTTGGGTGACACATTGGTAGTTAGTGTGGTTGGCGTTCTTGTCTGAGTAGAATTAGGTGTGTCAGCATCAAATTTTACTTCCATTATTAATATTGTTAGAGGTGTTCTAGGAAGTAGCTTGTAATTGGAGAATCTGGGTTACAATCTTTTCCTATTTTGTTTTGCCCTTGGTGGTTTAACCAAGATGGATATACGAAAGTTCCTACCTAGCGGAGGTCTGCTTGGCAATGGCTTGTGCATTTTTATAACAAATCATCCACGATTGAATAGTAGTTTTTGCATTTTACACCATTGTGAACTCTGACAGGTGGGAACCTTATGTTCAATGTGGTAATGTTCTTAAATGAATATTAAATTAACAAATAAAATCAGTGAGCATGTTGCACGATGTAAATTTAAGAAACTTTATACATGTTAGTTTTCATAATAATCATATATACCACGGAGAGTTGACTAAAACTTGCTTAGTTACCCATACACTAGTGTTTAGAGTATGTCTAGTTTATGGCAAGTATAACATTACTCTCTTGTGAACCTAACATGTATACTTAAGCTGCAACTACAACAGTTGCAGTTCAGAGGAGATTGAACTTTTTGCCATTGTAATTGCACTAGACATGGTATGTATTTCTTACATTAATTCATTTGCTTATTTTCACTTTTCTTTGGAAGACAATGTAATGGCACATTTTAAGAGCTTTTTCTATGCATTTTATAGGTATACTATGTATCACATTTAGTGGAAATGGACTTTTTGTGAATATGATTAAAAAGAATGAATGTGATTTACATTTCATTTCATATTATTCCTCCTGTTTTAATATATTCCGAATGTTAACATAATGTGCATGACCCGGTTTGTTAAGTATCATAGATTATAGACGAATTGAACCATAGGTCCAACACTCTTGTGCCATCGATTTTAGTAACCAGAGGGATGAGACACCTCGGATTGTATTAAGCTACTGAACCAATCCCGAACAAGAATTTTGGGCTCGATAGCTTAATGAATCGAGCTCGAGAGGAGCCCTAATCGATAACTCGATAAGGGGCTCGATAAGGAGTATATATTATATATAATACACAAACAAAAATCAGATCCATTTGAAACTGTAATGTTGTCTATTTTTATTTGTATTAGTTTTGCAACATTATAAATGGTGGGTGTACTATGTGATTTATGGAATGATAATGTGGTTTATGGAATAGCAATGGTGGGTGGACTATGTTGTAGACTGGACTTCCTAGACTTTATCTATGTTTTTGTAGATTATCATTAGCAACTTTTTATTTTTTATTTTTTTAGAAAATGAAATATCAGAATATATAATTTAATTTAGTTTTTGTTATACAACTTATATAGTGGCCTACTGGTAAGAAACACATTTTTCAAAGAAAAGGTTGTAGGTTCAAGCCTAGGGAATACACCTTTGTACCAAAAAATGCTTATTTTCCTTAATAAGCCTGACTTGGCTTGAGCCCAGCTCGACTTGATAAGTGTCTCGTGATCGATAAGGGCTCGGCTAAAGCCTTGTCAAGCTCGAGTTGGCTCGATAAGAGGCTCGAGCTCACTGAGCTCGAGTCAGTTTGGATGGGCTCAAACGAGCCTGATCCCAGCTAGGATTATCAAGCCCAAGCCCGAGCTAGGTCCTGGCTCCTTGGGCTCGATAGACATACCTATGCGCAAGTAGTTGAAATGCCACAGAGTCAGAGGATGATGGCCTTATGCTCCACACAAGGCGGGAGCACAGTCGATGTGTCGACCATTCACAAAAATCAAGTGATAAATTCAACAATCAACCCCCACAATATAAAAATGAAGCAATGAAAGCAATGTGTATGGATCAAAATTTATTATATCCCCAAAATAAATATGTATAATGGACAAGCAATCTGGATGTCGAACACATAGAGACAAGTCGGTGTAGTAGGTAAATTTATTATAAATAAATAATGAATAATTAATATAGATGAATATGTATAATATCACTCAATTAATCAACTAATTAATGTTTTTGTGGGTTTTGCTTTTTTATTATTTTTTATTATATATTTCCTTAATTCTTAATTTGATAATTTTTTTATTTTCTTTTTATAATTTTTTTGATTTTTATTTTCTTTTCTAAATAAATAATATAGATATATAACTATATATATATATGTAATATGTATAATATAAAGAATATGCAATATAAAATATAATAATTAGATAAAAACCAGGAAGCAAACCAAAAAGTAAAGTTATTTTTAAGAGAATTAAAAATTTTATAAGTATTTAGAATAAATACTAGTAATGTAAAATATATATAATTATATATAGGTATATTATAAAATATGGGATATTATAACCATAAATATATCTATATGTAGTAAACAACTGGAAAATAAAATATTTTTATGTTTTTCTAATATTTTTGTGATTTTTAGGAATTTTTGATAATTTTTAGGTATTTTTAAATTCATAAATAGTCAAAAACAATGACTAGATAAATAGGCTGAATAGTTTTGAGATTTAAAAATAGTAAACACATTCAAAAATTCTTAAAATAAATTTTAATCTGTATATACTAATATATATAATAATTCAAAATAGAAACTAATTTTTTTTGGATTTTAAGGAATATTTTATTTTTATAAGGATTTGGAGCTTTTTATTTTTTAGTGATTTTTTCTATTTTAGGGATTTTTGGTATGGAGGTACAAAATACTATAATAAACAATTCCTAATTTATTTGGAATTTTTAAAAATGGTTTTATATTTTTTTTATATTTTTCAAGACTAATAGGGAATAACCGTGCACTGATTGATTTTTAAAAATAGGAAATGTGCATAAAATGCAAAACTAATTATATACGTGAAAGAGAATGCAAGTACGCACCTTATCCTATTTTCCATAATTTTTGGAGCACAGATGATAATTTAGAAAATGAAAAAAATACATAAAAATTAATTGAACTACTGGGGGTATATTTGCAAATAAAATAAAGGCAGTAGCTAGCAAGCAAATTTTCCAATAGTTTTGAATTAATATTCAAAGTTTTAATACTAAACTTTAATTACAAAAACCCACAAGAGTATATATGTAAAATGCCTAACTCTCATGGGTAAGCTGAGCTGGCAAGGACCTAAATATAATATTCAGGAAATACGGGGGTTTACTTGCAAATTTCCATAACATATTACATTGGCATAAAATATTACAGGACTAAACAAAAATAAAATAAAAAGTGGGTGTATATATGCAATTACCCCCAAAAAGGTACGATCAGATAGCGTGGGTTCTTTCACTTAATGTGTGGTGCCTCCTCGTAGTACGATGATGCTTCACCTTCAATGTCTGAGATCCTCAGATGAGATCCGACGATGGAAGCGTTGCTCGAACGGAAGGTTGCTGCTTGCCTAGATCGACCCTCCTGATCAAATGACTACGAAGGGTGTTGGACGAACTCGGTTGAAGGTCCTCCTGGGCAACCTTCGTCTGGTTGTATCTCCATCGTTCGGGCACGTAGAGGGTTGCCACAAGGCTGAATATGTTCCTGGTTGGAACCCGCAACGGTTTCGAGTTAATTTATTATAGATTACTTTTTACAAGTGTAAACATAGGTATATTTACCTATATATTATATATTTTATTTTATTTTGTATTTTACATTTTATTATTTTATATACATAATTTATATATTTATAACTTATACTCAAATGAATTTTAATTTTATTTTTCTGAAGTAATATGTATATTCAAATAAATATGTGTAGTTATTATATATGTGTATGTCTATATATCTCATCTATGTATTTTTTATACATATTTATTTTAGTGTATTTTGAAATAATTTTATTTTATTCTAGTTATGTACATATGTTATAAATAATATTTCAATTATAAAAATATAAAATATCAAATAATATAAAGAATACATAAAATATATATTTTATTCACGTACAATGTACAATAGGGGTCCAAAATCTAACTTTTACATCTTAACTCCAAATTAAATGAAACTACCTTTATTAAATAGTTAATTTAAAGTTATATATAATTAAGGTGATTTTTATGAATTATGATTTCATATAGAGGAGATACATGTCTTAGAAGTTGGGATTTTGGATCTGTATTCTAAGTGTAGAAAGCACCTCATGCAATATTTTTGTGTGAAATAATTTTTTAGTTTTTTTTGTATTTTTATCTACAACTTTCATATACAAAGTTTACTTATTTGAAGTATAAATAATAAAAACTAAATAGGTCCAAAAATGGACTTATTGAAGGATTAAAAAATAGGGTTTATTATATTTATTGGCCCTTATCTACCCCCTACTTTATTCCTTGTCGACCCAGTCATCCTGATACCTAGGTCTTGGGGTTTAGGGTGATCCAATACCTTTGGCATTTCATTTATTTTTCTTTTCTTTTCTTTATTCTTTTATTTTGACTTTAAATACAATATTTTATAAAATATTTATATAATAAATAATATCTGTTATTTTATGCAAAATAATGTTATTTACATGCATTTAGCCAGGGTTTAAAGACTAAAATGAAAGAACAAAGGTGATGAAATGGAGATTCATCAGTAGTTTGTGTAGTGAAAAAGACTGATAGATTTAGTTAGGTTGAAACTTTGAGTCGAGAGACTCAGGTCGTGATTTTTAGATGAGGATTTCCATGTATAATTTATGTGTCATTTGTGGTTGCATTATTGATCTTTTTTATGGTTGAATAATATTACTTGACCATTTCGTTTATTTAAGGTTTTGTGTTTGCAGCGGTACGAGCATTCTAGTTAGACTCATAATTCTCATATTACTGGTAAGACGATAAGTGACATAAATGACTTAAGAAGTTTTGTATTTCAGAATTTGACACATGGGACCTTGATGTAACAAAAAAGGTTTAAGGATGGTAATCATTATGGATTATGCAAAATGAAAATATTCTTATCTTAAAAGAATTACATTAAAAATGTCTTTGAGATGTTTGGAATATTCATAGAAAAAATGTTGACTTCTCCATAATGCAAAGAAATAACATACGTCGAGAATTCCCCATGCTAATGTAGTTATGAGTCTTGTGTATGCCATGCATAAGACCATTTACCATTTATGTTATGAACATTATCTATAGACTCATGGGAGATCTTGGGAAGGATCATTGCAGGTTCTTGAGCAAATTTTCATTATAAAAAAGGGACATCTAACATCAACCTCATTAAGAAAGTGATCTAAATGGATTGGTTGTTGGATATTCATGTTTAAATTATGTTGCATATGTTATTGGGAGAAGATCAAACATTTCTTGGACTTGTTTAATGTCGAATGTTGACGGTAATCCCACGTAAGGAAAGGTAGTGGTGAGATCTCCAAGTTTCTATTATGCTTTTAGAGGATTTAATTCAAGGAAGAGATTTCCTAAATCCTACATTGTCTATTTAGAATGGTACATCACAAAGCTTGTTATGCGACCTTACTTGCCATTGATCAACGAAGTCCATCGCCTGAAACATGGATCGCGTTGTAGGGGTTCGAGGGAAATGCCCTTGAAACAACATTCATTTCGAGTCTTTTTTGTTCGTATGAATGGATCTGCAAGTTAAGAGGATTGCTATATATAGGGGCACCATATGAATCTCCTTAGAGTTATGATTAATTCTCATCCTCTGTGTTATTATTCTACCATCCTATCAAAGAGATATCCACTATCGTAGCTGAGGACATAGTCCTGTTAATGTTGAGCCACCTAAATCTCATGTAGCGGTTGTTTTGTACATTAATAAAAACCACTATTGAAACGACCGCTACATGAGATTTAATAAAAACCACACATACATAGACGGCTACTAAAGTAGGGGTTCTCACATATTGAAACGTAATCCAAGACTCGTATGGACATCCATCTCCAAGGTTAGTTCTCAAAAGCTATGAACACTAGTAGTTTCATAATTACCCCCGAACTTTTTATAATTCATAAGTACACTTATGATTTTGAATAATTGTTTCGTTTTACTCTCATAATCTTCCGTTTCTTTAATCCATTCACACCTACTCTCCTAGATCATTTTCAATTTATTACAAGAATCAAAATCATAAATAAAATACACATTACAACATTAGGCAATCATTCGGACAAATTATTAATATAATCACACATGAGTCATAATCCTGAAAAATCTGGTTCCACCATCTAAATAGCGAAACATACAAATAACTGCCCACCACATTACCCCCAACAGAAATTTTATACCCTTGCATCCAAACACAATCCTAGGATTATTGCTTATCTCCAATGTGCTCGTCTACCGATGTTGCTATTGAAAGCTACAATACATGATACCATCTCTATATCAAGTACATAGATCGACCCTCCAAAATACTCTTGGGAGTTCGGGTGGCATGTCCAGTACCTATCTTCCCTATCTGAAATCTAAGCCAATTCGGGCGATCAAACACACCAGGTTCCAACCCAACCAGTAGATTAAACCAAGCTCGAACTACCTACCCTTGTATTACAATCCAAATAAAAACGAGCGGAAACCTTGTGTACACCTCCTACTAAACCCTGGAGCCCACGTCAACCGTCGATGGGAGTATCCCACAGACACGTGGCTCCCATCCGAACTCCGACCTCACGGACCCACATCGCCCCCACCCTGAAAACACCACCCGCGGGGCCACAGGTGCCACCACCCAAATGCAATGCCCAAATCTACACCAACATCATTGGAGCATAAAACCTCCTCACTTTTTCTTTCCACAAAGCATGAGATTGGCCACCACTTCATTTCCATCTCACTCCCCTCTTCTCCGCACTGTGGCAGCCAACTGTTGGCGAACCACCACCACTCCCTCCTATATACCCACCCCACATATCCTCCACCCATCATCACGACCTCCACCACCCATAATGGCTCACCTCACAGCCACCGCCACCGCCACCTTCCTCTTCCTCCTATTCCTGCTCCCACACCGCTCCATCTCCACCAACAACCAATCCGCCTTCTTCTCAGCCGTCCACCGCCACCTCCACGGCCCCTACCTCTCCCTCTGGAACTCCTCTCTTCCTTTCTGCAACTACCCTGGCGTCACCTGCGACTCTCACGGCCTCGTCACCACTATCGACCTCGCGGACCGATCCCTCTCTGGCTCCCTCCCTCCCGATCTCTGCCTCCACCTCCCCGCACTTCGCATTCTCCGCCTCGACCGCAACCATCTCACTGGCAATTTCCCTCCGGAAATTCTCAATTGCTCCTCGCTCGAAGAGCTTGGCCTCAGTTCCGCCGCTCTCTCCGGCCAGATACCGGACCTCTCCTCGCTGCGGTCACTCCGCTTCATTGATGTCTCCTGGAACTGTTTCTCCGGCGACTTCCCGATGTCGGTGTTCAACCTCACCTCCCTGGAATGGGTCAATTTCAATGAGAATCAAGGCTTCCGCAATTGGCACTTGCCGGAGTCGATCTCTCATCTCCGGGACCTCAAGGTAGTTATCCTCTCAACGTCGTCACTCCGTGGAAGCATACCGGATTGGATTGGCAATATCACGTCTCTCGAATTCCTCCAACTCGCCGGGAATTACCTATTTGGTCACATCCCGGCTACAATTGGCAACCTTGCAAACCTCCGGCACCTTGAGTTGTACTACAACCTGCTGGATGGACCGATCCCCGATGAAATCGGTAACCTCACTGGCCTTGTGGACATTGACATCTCCGTAAATAGGCTCACAGGAACGATACCGGAATCCATTGCCTGCCTCCCGAATCTCCAAGTCCTCCAGATCTATAACAACAACCTCACCGGCGAGATACCGGCGGCGATCGGGAACTCCACTACGCTGACGACTCTCTCCGTCTACGAAAACAATCTCACTGGGGAATTGCCTGCAGAGCTCGGCCTTTGGTCAGATATCGTGGTGCTGGAGCTCTCCGAGAACCGCCTCTCTGGGGGGCTTCCGCGGCACGCATGCGCACACGGGAAGCTCCGGTACCTCCTCCTCCTCGGAAACCACTTCTCCGGGGAGTTGCCGGAGGAGTACGGCAAATGCGAGTCCCTTCTCCGCTTCAGGGTCGGATATAACCGTTTAAACGGCTCCATCCCAAAGGGGCTATTGGGTCTCCGCCACGTGTCCATTCTTGACTTGAGCTTCAACCATTTGGAAGGGTCCCTTTCCGCCACTTTGGGCTCAGCCGCCAATCTCTCGGCCCTCTTCTTGCAGGGTAACAACATCTCCGGTCCAATTCCACCGGAGATCTCCCGCGCGGTAGATCTCGTGAAGCTTGACCTCAGCGGCAACATGCTCTCGGGTGCGATACCGCCACAGCTGGGCGATCTCCAGAAGCTCAACTTGTTGTCACTCCAAGGGAATAGATTGGTGTCAAGCATACCGCCGACCCTTGCGAAGCTGAAGTCCCTCAACGTGCTCAACCTCTCTAGGAACCTCCTCTCCGGTAAGATCCCGGAAAGCATGTGCAAGTTGCTACCCAATTCACTGGATTTTTCGTACAATCGTCTCTCGGGCCCCATCCCGCTTCCTCTCCTCCGCGAGGGCCTAAGGGAGAGCTTCGCAGGGAATCCGGGGCTGTGCACGCCGGTGCACCTCAACTTATCGGATTCGATCCTGCCGATGTGCCCGCATTCTAATTACATCCAGAAGCGGCTCGATGGAATCTGGGTGGTGCTTGTTTCAGTTGGGTTTGGGGTCACCGGCGTCCTGCTGATCGTGCGACGGTTGTTGGCAAGGAGGCGTGTCGTCGTTGAGCACGACGGGCTGTTCATCTCACCTTCCTATTCATACGACATCACCAGTTTTCACAAGGTAAGGTAATTAAATGGATTACGATTCAAGTAGAACGGAACTGATCTCTTCACAATGCAATTAAGCAGGAAAAATAAGTTCATAGAAATAAAGATTTACTGGCATTTAATGAACTGTGATTAAATGGAGAATAATCTATAGACCAAATTTACGTGACAACAATTCCAAAGAACCCTACAACACTTCTCTATAACAACGACACGCATTAAGAAATTCACGATGCCTTTTGTGATTGGATTCGAGCACCTTAAAAAGACTGAAACTTAGTCATCAGCTTGACGCTTCTTATAAAATATTGTTAGAACAATAAGTTAACTAGTATAACATGACAGATTCTTTTTTGCTATATTTTTACCGTTCATGCAGGATAAGATCACCTTCAACTCGTTTCTAATTGGAAGATATTCTTTCAGCTTTCTGATACGCCCTAAGCCACTTTTGCACATGTAAAAGCTATGCTTTAATTTTTGAGATGATAAGATTCGAATCTGATTTACTATGTAAAACGGAGTTTTCGTACAAAAAATCAGACTGTCGCTTACATGGAGAATTATTGCCTAAACACAATTATTGTACAGCATAATACTTAATGCTTAAGAGTTAATCGAGTGATTTATTTACAATCAACAAGGTAACCTTCGATCAGAATGAGATCGTCAAGTCATTGATCGACAAGAATATCGTCGGCCACGGGGGCTCCGGTACTGTCTACAAGATCATACTCAGCAGCGGCGAGTGCATTGCGGTGAAAAAGGTGGCCACACCGAGACCGACGATGAAGACCATGACATTATCGCCAGTTGCAGTGAACCAGTTTGATCGGGAGCTGAGGTCGGAGGTGGAAACATTGGGGAGCATAAGGCACAAGAACATAGTGAAGCTCTACTGTTGCTTCTCGGGCGTGGACTCGAACCTGCTGGTGTATGAGTACATGCCCAACGGCAACCTGTGGGATGCGCTACACGGCGCATCCCCGCAAGCGATGCTCGAATGGCCCCTGCGCCACGCGATTGCGCTGGGCGTCGCACGGGGGCTGGCGTACCTGCACCACGACCTGGTGCTGCCGATTGTGCACCGGGACATCAAGAGCTCGAACATATTGCTGGATGCAGATTACGAGCCGAAGGTGGCGGACTTCGGGATCGCCAAGGTGCTGAGGGCCAGAGTGGAGGACTCCACCACTGTTATTGCCGGCACGTATGGCTATATGGCTCCAGGTATCTTCTTCTTCTTCTTTCCCAGAATCATCAGATATTTTCATAGAAATTTTAAGGACGTTCACGTACTCCATCGAATTGCAATCAGACAGTATACTATCATCTTCTTAAATGAATAAGATTGCTGACGGATGTAGTATATATAATAGTTATTGATCGGGTAAAGGATAGAGAGAAGGAATACACAAGCTTTATTCGGAAATAACTGGAGTTTTCTAACTCGAGCATAAATAAGGAATAAGTGGTGTCTTTATTACGGGAGTAAGCCTTGTCTCATTGAAACATCAGCAGCCACAATAACAAATAAGTCTTTTCCTACACTAAGTTTGGTCAGATACATGGATTCTTTGCCTCCATTGAGATCTATATATGGATTCCTTAAACACATTAATTTCATGTTGTTGCAAGGAAAGGAGCATTGTTTTTAATCTTGTATGTTGTTGTATACATTGTACGATCTCTGCATTAGCATAACATAAAGACTACCTTCCTCCATGGAGGTATTCCTGAGGTGGTCTATAAGCAGCGATTACCTAAGTTTGTGGTATAGGAGTGTTGGTGAGTATACCAATTAAATAAAAACCATAAGTGGTCTCAATTAGAGTATGCATGCCTAGTTCTAGAAACTCTTACGAGTTTATGAAAAGCACGAGGTTAGCTAGTTCCTCTTTATTGTTGATTACTTTGTCTCACAAACATAAACACATTGAGATACTTTCACTGGATAGAAGTTAATCACAACAAGAAAGATTTGCCATGACTTATACTTTCATTGGATAGAAGTTGATCACAACAAGAAGGATTTCCCCATGACCCGCAAGGAAATACGCCACTGTTAACAATAGGAGATCGTCATGCTTCCAACCAAACAACACACATATCTACAAACCCAAGGCAAGCCTATATAAAGGAGAGGAGTATCTCCTAAATAGCAAGCAATTTTGAATTCTCTGCTGTTGAATCTGACCATTACTAGATATACAAGCTAATATTTCCTTACATTGAGAAATTGAGTCAGTTCGTGGACAACCTATGCATACTCACTAGGATGGCCCATGTTTCATTAGCACACAAAAATATACGGAGATTCACACCATTAGTGCTCCTTTGATAGAGTAGGTTGTCGACTTGTTTACCAAGGCAATTCCTCAATATGCAATATGCATTTAGGAGATGTTGTAGCTTGCAAGTTGAGTACGATATAAATATCTACTCCAACTTGAAGAGGAGTGTATGATTGTAACAAAAGTACCACACACACACAGGAGTGATCCTGTGAGAGCAAAAGACTCTGAGAGCATGAGAGTAGTGATTTTGAACCACTAGATTCTGTTTTCTCTCTCCTGGTTGAATCTAGTGATCCAAAATCACCGCTCTCATGCTCTCACACGTTTTGGCTCTCATAGGATCATTCCTATATATATATATATATATATATATATATATATATATGGGGTTGATGGAGCTGCCCCCATGGCTGCTCCGCCTCATTTTTGGACAAATTTTTTATTTTTTTGAAAAAATTATCGCCATATATATTCACCTCTATATCCCTCCTATATGCCATTCGAATTTCGTCAGAAACAGAGACTCCTACGGCCTCCATCTAGATAGGATCGATTTAAAAAATCATGCGACCATTAAAAAAATGACGTCTGGATGGAGGCCGTAGGAGTCTCTGTTTCTGACAAAATGCGAATGACATATAGGAGGGATATAGGGATGAATATAGATGTTGATATTTTTCCAAAAAAATAAAAAAAATGTAAAAAATGGGGCTGGGGGCAGCCTCATCTTCCACACACACACACACACACACACACACACACACACACACACACACACACACACACACACACACAGGGATTTTATCACTTGTGCCCCTCCGAGATATCGCAATATCAGTTATGCCCCTATCTTTTTGATAATATCAGTTGTGCCCCTCACTTCTTCCCATTTTATCACTTGTGCCCCTCGGGTTAGTTTCCATCCAATCCTAATACAAACGGATGTTAACTTCAAGGATACAAGTGGAATTAATTGAAAAGAATGGATTGAAATGTCCAACTCTTCTTCTTCCTCCTCTATCCTCTTCCTCTCCCTTCTCTTTCTTCTCCCAGCCACCTTCTCCTCCAATGGCTCCTCTCGACCGCCCTCAGCCCATCTCTCCACCCCGAGCTCCTCCCCGGCTCTCGCACCTCCGTCCCCCAGCCCTCGCACCTTCGACCCGGCTCCTCCATGGCCCCCTGAGCCCTGACTCCTCCACCTCCCCCGGCCCTTGCCTCCTCCCCCTCCCCCGCCCCCCCGCCCCCTCCCGCTGCTCCTCACCCCGCCCCTGCCCTCGCCGACCCTGCCACCCCCGCAACCCCCTCCCGCTGCTGCTCACCCCGCACCCCGCGCCACCCCCGTGCCCCTCCTCCTGCTGCTGCTCCCCCCGCCCCTGCCCCCGCCACCGCCGGGCCCTCCCCTCCCATTGCTGCTCACCCCGCGCCCCCTCCCGCTGCTGCTCACCCCGTGCCCCCCTGCGCCCCCTCCCGCTGCTGCTCAACCCGCCCCTGCCCAAACCGCCACCGCCACCCCCGCGCCCCCTCCCGCTGCTGCTCACCCCGCGCCCCCTGCGCCCCCTCCCGCTGCTGCTCAACCCGCCCCTGTCCCTGCCGCCCCCACCACCCCCGTGCCCCCTCTCGCTGCTGCTCACCCCCCGCCCCCGTGCCCCCTCCCGCTGCTGCTCAACTTGCCCCTGCCCCCGCCGCCCCCCTCCCGCTGTTGCTCCCCCCGCTACCCTCATGCCCCCTTCCGCTGCTACTCAACCCGCCCCTGCCCCCGCCACCGCTACGCCCTCCCCTCCCGTTGCTCCTCACCCTGTCCCTGCCCCCGTCCGACAGCACGTCATCCTCCATGACCTTGACACCATGGCGGCTCGACGCTCGGATGGTGATGGAGTAGCCAGAAGAATCAGGAGAGTGCGACAGAGCTTCTATCCTGCCCTGTGAGGATGAAGCTTATCCCATTATTCTGACCATCATACCCTTCATAACCACACCATGGTTTGAAAAAACCATGGTTTAGTCAATTCATTGACGCTCAATCTGACGGAAGGGCACAACTGATGACGGAGAAAGAAGTGAGGGGCACAACTGATATTACCAAAAAGATAGGGGCATAACTGATATTGCGAGATCTCGGAGGGGCACAATTGATAAAATCCCCCCCCCCCCCACATATATATATATATATATATATATATATATATATATATATATATGAAAGGGATCCTGCTCCATTCTCATTTTTCTCACTTCTTTTTATTTTTTTTTGAAAAATGCTTCCATAGATTTTGTTAACTATATCCCTCTAATATGTCATTCAAATTTTGTTAGAAATAGAGACTCCTATGCTATCCATCCAAAATAGAAAATTTTAACGATCTCAGATTTGTAGTAATCGACCCATTTTGAATGGAGGGCATAGGAGCCTATGTTTCTGACAAAATTTGAATGACATATTAGAGGGATATAGTTATGAAAATCCATGGAAGTATTTTCAAAAAAAAGAAGTGGGGAAAAATGAGAATGGAGTAGGTAAATTACCTACTCCATGGATTAGGATCCCTTTCCTCATATATATATGTGTGTGTGTGGGGGGGGGGGGTGGGAAGGGAAGCTACACCAGGGGGTGCAACCAACTATCTACACCCAGCCATTTTTCTTATTAGTTTTTGATTTTTTTGAAAGAAATCTACGGGGATTTACTTAGTTTATTGAGTGGAATATGCATTTCAAATTTCATGCAAAACAAACATTCTTAACATGCCCATCTAGATAGGGTCAATTTCAAAAATTTCGAGACCATTAAAATGAGATAGTCTTGAGGGAGATGAAGTGTTGAATTTAGTAATTTGACATGAGACCATGGTGTTATATGGTGATTTAAATCCCCCTAGCTCAGAATTGCTGAAAATGATCTCTTTTAGATGAACATGTTAGGAATATTTGTTTTGCACGAAACTTGAAATACATATTCTACTCAAAAGTAAGTAAATCTCCCAAATTTTCATTCAAAAAAAGTAAAAAATAATGGAAAAATAGGTCGGGTGTAGAGAGTTACCTCCACCCCAGGGTACAGGCTCCTGTCCCCATGTATATACACACATGACTTCCTACAAGTTCAAAAATCAAATATAATACTTGCAAATAAAGTCAAGGAGAAAATCAGATAAAAAGGCCGCTCCACTGCCACTTTTTTATCTAATAAATTAACAAGTCGGGAAGAACACCATAGAAGTATCTTGCATGCAACAAAGGGATGTTGTTTGTTGTTGGATTTCATGGCTTCGGAGTGCCATGATCCTTCTCTAATATCTGAAACAATCGATCGAGTTTCGTCAGGCATAATCATTGCTCAATCTCTCCTGTTAATAGGACATGAGATGTGATTTCCTTGCTTATGTTTTTTTTTCTTGTTATATCATTTCCCTTTATATAGAGACCTAATATTACTTGCTTAAGTTTAACGCCAACTCTTTTTTCACCCTACGGCTAATGCTTAACTAATTTATATGTTTTTTCCTAATATCGTGCAATATAACTATTTACTATCTTGGTCATATAAAGTTATCGATATCACATAGTGTATATTCTACAAACTGCTTTTTTTACGTCGCTTTCCTTTTGGGAAACTTACCATTTCATTATAACGTCAGAGGAACTTTAATTGAGTGGGACATTCCCAATTTCCCATGCTTCTTCTCACGTAACTTCATCGGTGTGTATTATCTTCTCCATCCTTTATTTTTTCTTTTTATTTTATACAGTTAATTTCTCTGTAATAAAGAGATGACGTCAAAACAAATTAGATTATTATCTAATATAAGTTCTTCTTCTCTCAAGTCAATTCTAGTACATACATATCCACAAAATTATAACTCGATCTTTGACATCTAATAGAGTATGCCTACTCCTCCAAGGCGACTACCAAGTGTGACGTCTACAGCTTCGGAGTTGTGCTGATGGAGCTCGTCACCGGGCGGAAACCGCGCGAGGCCGAGTTCGGCGACAACAAGGACCTAGTTAATTGGGTGTCCACCCGAGCTGCCAAAGAAGGCGCTGCGGAGGTGCTTGACGAGCGCCTCATCTCTAAGGGGGCCTTCAGAGAGGAGATGGTGCAAGCTCTATGCATTGCGCTGCGGTGCACCCGCAGCGTGCCGGTGCATAGGCCGACCATGAACGACGTGGTGCAGCTGCTGATGGAATGCGACTCCCGCGACAAACCGATGGAGAGCAATGCGACAATCTCATTGTGACAAATGGAGGGAAAGAGTTTATAGGACGTTGATACTGGTATAAAATTTTGCATGCATATGTATGGTACTAACCCTGTACATGTATACTGACAGTTCAACATGTGCTTAGTAGGTTCTGAACTGCTTGTTTACCAACCCGTGTCCGTGTTAGATTACATCAAATGTATAATTCCTAGCACTCAAGTATATCCGTCTTAGCTCATATTCGATCATAAAGAATTAGGTTTCGGAAATATGATCATTTGGGTTCTGAATTGTAATTTTCGACGTGCCGGCCATGCATCGTATCAACATTCCAATCCTGTACTGGAATATATAAGCTGCAGGTTCTCTATTATGTTAAAGATAAGTAAGGTCGGATCTGCTTATCTGTCTCACATATTACTAAACCCAGCCATCATTGTACTTAAATCTTAAATTAAGAACTGGCATCGGCATATCTTGGAGAGGATACCAACAATATTTCCTATAATATATCTCCACCTGAGCTAAAACTTTTCCTATATGTATGCAGGAATATATACACATCTCCTTTCGGAAGTCTTCAGCTTGGTATTCACGCAGGGCATCTAATACAAAGTCTCGCCATCATCAGAGAGCCTCATAAAAGATTGCATTCTTTATGCTTTTGGGTATTCGATCTGTGCTGCCTTTTCCTTTAAAAGTGATGTCTGCACTCGTGATTGGGGCATGTTTTGTTCCATGTTTGCTCATCAAAGGCAGCGAAACAAATATTGGTGGGGCGCAGAGGAAGTGCCGCCACGAGGGCATTGTTTAGGTTGGGATATACGCCTCCACTTCTTGTTTGTGGCATTTGATGGATTTGTGTTTAGATTCATCAGGCAGAAGGGAACGGATCCCTGCTGTAGCAGCCCGAGCTGCAACGCAGAGGATACGTTGGATGGTGATCGGACGGCCCCCATAAGGGGTCGGGATGGTCGGCATGCATACCGAGACCGTCCCATCCTCATCCAAGGGATTCTCTACGTCACAGCAGGGGCTGTAATGGCAGAGGATCCTAGGAATCAGATTGTCTGCTATAAGTGGATTGCAGCAGACTGCTGTAAAGACGAGGATGAGCACCACATGAATCGTGATGATCCAACGGCTTTAACCCTATTGGAAAACATTCCCCAATCCCTCCTCACCTAACACCCTCATACCTGAAATCCTCCCTCCTCATCGAAACCCTCCTCGCCCAACTCTTCGACGTCGTGCATCCTTCCTCGTTGCGCATCATGTTGGTTATTATCCGTTCCCCCAAAAAACAAAGGAAAAAAGGAGGGAGGTTATTGAACAAGTATTCCCTTCGGGTTCTATTTGCAATAGGAGTAGGACTTGTGTTTCCTATTCCCAATAAGACCAGGAGGAGAGAGAGGAGGCAACAGTAGTATACACAAGGCCCCATGCATATCATTAGGGATCATCTTAACTCAAGCATCTCTCCGTCTCTTATCTCTTAGTTGTCTCTCCCAAAGCAAGGAGAGAAGTAGCCCATGCAAGACGTGAAGAGCAAGTTCACGCAAGGCGCAAAGAGTTAGCCCGCAGGGACGCGAAGAGAAGTTGCATCCGCAAGGAACGTCTACGCCGGAGGCACGAGGAGCAGCCGTCAGGGAGGTCTGTTCTTGAGGAGGGACATCGCATGATGAGTTAAAGCAACACTATCGTGTTCTCCAAGTACAAGGTGCCAGTCATCTGATTTTATTCTTGTAGCTGAGCCTCAGTTTTGTTGGGCAACAAAACTCAAGAGACATTGTGTCCTCTCATTTTTCCGGCCTAATGGATTTTGTTGAGGATTGTCGTGCCCCGTGGATTTTTCCCTCTCTCACATCGAGGATGGTTTTCCCATGTAAAATTTCTCGTCTCTCTGTGGTTGCTTGATTATTGTGTTACAATTATTTTTCTTGATTCCCGTGTGGGGAACATTCCGCTGCGAGTCATATTTTGCAGGACAGGTTAAGGGAACCGTGTGATTTCCCAACAAGTGGTATCAGAGCTCGCGTTGTTGAGATGGGAAAAGATGACGAAGGCACAATGATCAAGCTGACGAGTACGGATCAGCAAATATGAAAGGACAAGATAGAGGACATCTTGTATTGTAAGGACCTCCATGATCCGGTGGAAGGAGAAACATTCAAGCTCGAGAGCATTTCCGCAGGTGATTGGATGAAGCTGAATAGGAAAGCAGTCGCCACCATCCAGAAGTGGCTGAATTTATCAGTATTCCACCATGTCGCAGAAGAGACAGATGCAAAGAAACTATGAGAGAAACTGGCTGAGCTCTATAAGTAGAAGACGATCATTGGTGACGCGCCCGAGCGATACGGGTTAGGAAATCAATAATCAAAGGTCGCTGCGACCCGAATCACAAGGCACAATCAACAAGAAAAAGAGACAGAACCATTCGATCAAAAAGATAAATCAATCAAAGCATACAAAATGTAAGCCGTCTCCGCTATTTATTTGAACATGATATAGCAACCAGGGTCAAACACAAGGAGCACAGAAATGTACGACGCCGTCAAAATTCAGAAAATAAAATGCATATTTTATCGATTTTAATTTTGCATTTTTTTTATAATTTTTAATTAAAGAACTCAATCAAGACAATAAAGGAAACAAACACACAAGAAGCTTTTTTAATTTTTTTAAGGCTAAAAATTCTCAAAATTCAAAATAAAAATATTTTTGGGGGTTTTTCAAATTTTAAGATGTTTTTGTTGTACTTTTCTAGGTATTTTCTAATGTTTTTTGGATTTTATAAAAATAAAACAAGGGCTAAAAATCCAAATAGTGCATAGCCACGATAATATTGCAAATTTAAAATAATTAAAGTGGCCAAACATTCTGGGGGAGCAATTTTATGATAAAATAGATAAAAAGATCTATAAACAGGAACTGAAATTGTATTTTTTTATTTTCCTAGAATGTTATATGTTTTTTAGAAGTTTTTGAGTCTTTTGCAATTTTTAAGGTTTTTATAAAGGTTTGAACAAAACAACTACCATAAGCAAAGCATACAAAAACACACAAATAATAATTTTTGTGGATCTTTTAAAGTTGTTTTTCGAATTTTTATGTATTTTCTAATATAGACAGAACACTTTTTAAGGGTTTTGAATTTTTTTATAAAATAATATATGAAGCCAAATTAATCTCAAAAATCACAATAAATATTACGTGTTAGCATGAGCTAACAGTAATTTTTATAGAATTTTTGGACTTAATTGGGTATTTATTTTATTAACTAAGAGACACACAAACAGTAGGGACATGCTTGCAATTACCATAAAACTCCATTCCAAATAATAACACTCGTGAAAAACTTAGGGCCAAGGATGCAAAATGTTTTGTGAATTCAAGCACATGCACAATAAACCACACACAGGGTATAAATGCAAATATTAGAAAGTTTCCATTCAACGACTAACCGTTTACAAGCTCGGGATATAACATACAAATAACTCAGGAAAATCGCGGGGGACGACGTGTGATTTCACACATAGAGGACTAAAATGAAAATACCAAAAGTAAGAGGGGTCTAACTGCAAAATATCCAAACTAAAATAACTGCAACAAATTTTTACAGGACTTGGAAACAAAAACAAAACAGGAAATGGCCTAAGAGGAATTTACCCTTTATTAAGCGCGATCCAATGACTAAAGGCGGTCCACTTATGAATGGACGGTGGAGATGCACTAGTACCACTTCGACAATGCCTAAGGGACCTCCGACCCATCATCTCGATCTGGCGAGTAAGGCGTATGAGATCTGAATAACAAACATGATCAGTCAAACAATATCCCTGATTCATCTACGCACGCAGTGCTGATGACCGTGAGGTTCGGTCTTTTATCTTGTCTTTTATATTTAGGTGACCAAACAATCTATCAAAGCGATTAAGCGAGCTGTTGGGAATCCAACGCCCTCAGGAGATTGCCCCGATCCCAAACTAGATCTTTTCCAGCCAGTACAAGCCGCAGACCGTTTACCGGCTACCCGATCAGCTCGCTCTGTTAAGGATATCACGGCCCTCTTTACCGGAGACCGGAGCGATCCTCACTGGAGAACGACTAGCTCAAAACTAGTAGTCTTAAGAAGGGTCAGATATGGATCTAGCCTAGTATGCGTGTCACTCTCTCGCCCATCCAAATCATACAATGAGGGGATTGCTCTCCCAAGATAATTTGCTAATGCTAAATCCTCGAGAAATCAAATGAAAATAAAAAGGCGATAAAACTGAAAACTGACGAAAACCGCGGTGAGGTCCCCCGAGCACACCGGTGCTCGGCGAAACAGACTCCGAAAATCACCAAGAGTCTCTGAGAGTATCTGAGTCTGTCCCTGTATTATTACACCAATATAAGTGCTGAAATAAAACTAAGCTAAAACTAATCTAACACTCCCAAACACTCTGCTTTCTTTTCTCACGCTCTCCTGCAGCTCTATACAGAAAAGAGCCGCCTCCGAATCCCGTGGGTGCGTTGGCTTCCCGAAGAAAGCCGCCTCGATCATCAGGCCTCCGCAAGAAAGTCAAATAAGAATGTGTCAGTCCACAATTATTATAATAATGAAAAATAAAATAAAATAAAATAAAAATGACAAATAAAAATAAAAACAAACAAAAACAAAAAAAAATAAAAAGAAATAAATGAAAGAAAATAAAAGAAAAAGAAAAACCGTAAAAGAAAGAAAAGCTGCGAAAGAAAAGCCGACTACTAAGCCGTGTTCCCCGGCAACGACGCCATTCTGATGACCCAAAATCCCACGATCGGGTTAAGGTATAAATCAGGGTCATTGTAACCTGAACCACGAGGCTAAGTCAACAAGAAAACAAAGACCACCAATATCAAATAAATCAAGCAAATCAGGCGAATAGCTGTCTCGCTATTTTATTTTACTGGTATAGCTACCATGGTCGAACACAAGGAGCACGAAATGCGATGGCTACAAAGTAGTCGGGAATCAAAAATAAAAAGGAATAAAGTATTTTTGGTGGATTTTTATATTTTTAATTTTTTTGGAATTTATATATAAGAAAAAATATAAAAGAAGTAAAAAAGGGGACAAGCAATTACTTATATAACACTTCAAAACAAGTCAGAAATTAAAATAAAAATATTTTTGGATTTTATATTTATGCAAGTGTTTTTAATATTTTTCTTGGATTTTTCTGATTTTTAATTGATTTTATAAAAATGAAATAATGCGAAAAATGCAAGATACTGTGCAGCAAGAATCTAAAGGCTATTTAAAAATATCTAAATAGCCTATAAAACTCAATCAACAATTTTATGATAACGCAAAAATAAAAACTAACTAAAGAAACTGAAATTGCATTTTTCTAAAGAATTTTTAATGATTTTTATAAGTTTTTAAGTGTTTTCAAATTTAGGGTTTTTATAAATCTAAAAGCAACGAAACTTAGACAGAAGTACGAAAACACAAAAATAAACATACAGTAATATTTTTGGATTTTAGAGGCTTTTTAATATTTTTAGTTGATTTTTCAAATTAGACAGAAGCAAAATCAGAGGTTTTTGAGTTTTTAAAAATAGAAAATGAAAACAAAATAAATCCAAAAATTCATAGAAAGTTTTACACAGTGGCACGAGCCACGTATCCTAATTTTGTGAAATTTGGATGAAAACTGCTATTTTATTCAAGCCAATCAAACACTCACAGCATACAGGGACCTAAATGCAAGGAAAAGAAATTCCAGGGACTAAATATTAACACACTTTAAAAGTCCGCGGGGCCTACTATAAATTTTCCACTAATTCCAACACATGTCTAAAAAACCACGCATAGGGGTATGGGTGTAAATAAATAAACTAAAACTTTATTTCATAACATCCAAGAAAACCTGAGGGCATACATGCAAATATCCAAATATGCACGCGACGATGCACGTGCAACCATACATGAAGGACCAAAGTGGAACTAGTAAAAACAGTAAGGGCCAAAGTACAAATAGACCACAGTGTACTACATTTATTTTACAGACTAAACACGAACATAAACTAAATGCAAGGAAGAAGGGGCAATTTACCCAGGCTTGGCGTGCGGCTCACGTGGGTGACAGGTGGCAGGCGATGAGTGGATGGCGACGAGCAGTGATGACGACGACACCTAGAGAATCCAACGGCTCTGCTGAAAGGATGCACGTAGGGGGTACGGGGTCGTTAGATGTCAGATCTAACAACATGACACGAGCAGGCAACGGACAGTCCAGATGCTATCTGGAGGGTGGTGTCGATCCGATGGCGGAGGAGGATCTTGGATGAACACCTCCCTGACGAAGTTCACCGGAGAACTAGTGGCGCTCCAAGCGGCTGATGATCGATCAGGAGGGGGGTGTTGAACAGGATTTTGCAAAGGTCGTGTTGACTCACAAGGCGAATCAATAGTCGCTGATTTGACCTCACGCGAAATCCGAAATTCAAACAACAATTAACCCACAACCGATAAATCAAGCAATGAAAGTAAATATGCGGAGTTAAAATTTATTATAACTCTACAACAAGATGTGTATAGTGTGCAAGTGTGTAGAGGTCGAACACAGGGAGCAGACAGGTAGTACGGGGCAGAGTTGCTCAAAAGTGTGAATGTGATAATTTGCCTATTTATGCTAATTTTTGTGGGTTTTTGATTTTATATTATTTTATTTTATTTTAATTTTATATTTTTATATTTTGATTTTTAATTTAATAATTTTATATTTTCCTTTTTTATATTTTATATTTTTTATTTTCATTTTCTATAAATAGAATATATACACAATAAGAGAAGAGAGGGATAAAGTATTTATAAAAATAGGGACAAATAGGGAAAATTCAGTAAATAAAATGTTTTTAG
Source organism: Ottelia alismoides (assembly GCA_037367405.1). Classification (NCBI taxonomy): domain Eukaryota; kingdom Viridiplantae; phylum Streptophyta; class Magnoliopsida; order Alismatales; family Hydrocharitaceae; genus Ottelia; species Ottelia alismoides. Next base: position 145,130 of record JAZKJV010002674.1, read on the forward strand.
GTCTCTTTATCTTTTTCTAATGTTTTTGTGATTTTTCTAGATTTTTTTGAATTCTTTTGGTATTTTTAAAGTCAAAAATACTAAAAACTGTGAATAAAAGGGCTGGCCGAAATTAAAGTGGAGATGAAAAAAAATAAACAGTGATAAAAAGTCCCCAAATTAATTTTTAATGAAAGATAAGAAAATAAAGAAAATTCAGGAAAAGAAAACATAATTTTTATATTTTTTGTGAATTTTATAAATTTTTATTAAGTTTTTTAGAGTTTTGTAATTTTTAGGAGTTTTGTTTTATATTTTTTATGATTTTTGGATTGAAGTTAAAACACAATAAAAGTCACAAAATATATTTTTTGGGAATTTTCTGAGGTGATTTTATAATTTTTATGTATTTTATAATGCAAACAGTGAATAAAATAATTGTTTCTGAATTTTTATAAATATGAAACTACAATAAATATGCAAAAGAAAAATATGTCGTGAATCTACAATGCAACATGAATTTATGGTAATTTTTGTGGATTTTTTAGGGTTTTATAGAGGCACGGATTAAATAAAAATAACAAAAAGAAAATACCCACTACTAGGGGTATTTTTGTAATATTCAAATAGTTTGGGGACTTCGGCACAATTTTTCCAAAAAGTATTTAACTAATTACCAAAATATCAGGACCAAACACAAATATCAGAGATCCCAAGGATAAGTATGCAAAGTCACCAACTCGCACGTGAAAGACACGTACGCCTGGCGAAGACCTATATGTGGACGAGGACACTATCAAAATGATAGCATTCCCTTTCTCCCTGGCCGACAGAGCAGCCAATTGGCTGGAACATTTGGGGAGATTTGTTACCACTTGGGAGCAACTCCGGACCGAGTACTTAAACAAGTACTATCCACTCGGCCGAACCAACGCAGCACGAGCTCTGATCAACAACTTCTCCATGATCCCTAATGAACAGTTTAATGAAGCGTGGGATCGATTCCGTGAGCTCATTGACCGGTGTCCACACCATGACATATCCAAGCCCAATCTCATCCAGAGCTTCTTTTGTGGGCTGACACCGGAGCTGCAGGGGCTTGTCAACGCTTCTTGTGGGGGTTCCTACTTCGTCAAGGATGAAGACCAAGTCTGGGCTATCTATGAGGAGATGGCTGAAAATTACTCAGTGATGTCCCAGACTAGGCTCTATGCTCAAGGGAAACCCCAACCCCATGCCGTGTCCTATCATAGGATATCACGGGTTGATGCGGGTCCACCAATTTCTTCGTCAGCAGCAGCAGCACAGACAGAATCCTCAGCTGCTGACATGGGCATTATCAGTGAGAAGTTGGACCGTATTGAGATAATAGAAAAGAAGCAGTGCCAAGGCATGACACAGATCGATCAATTGGCACAGACTCTTAGTGACCTGAAGACCCACATCTTGTGTCTCCAGGAGGCACAAGAGGCTTCTCAGCCTCGTTCCAGGTCACGAGCTGATCCCACCAGCAACCGCTCTTCCCAGCACTCTGCCCAATACCACCAGGTTCACCACATTCAGGCAGAGCCGGTTCAGCAGTTGCAGCAGCACTACTCTCAGCCACCACCATCTCAGGAAACTCAGATGGTGATGTATCAGCCGGATCAGCCACTGGCAGTTCTTCTCCCTTTTCCATACGAGCAGGAGCCGTTGATGGAAGTCAACGGGATTTGGTATGACCGGCAGCAGCCCGGGATACGCCGGGATCATCCTGGATTCAGGTGGTCCAATGGAGGTACCTCATCCCAGCAGCAGCCTCCAGCTCAGGGTGGACAGAGCAGCCAGCAGCAGCAGCCCCATTACTCCCAACCACAGCAGCACTTCCAGCAGGGTCCTCGTCCTTACCATCAAGGACAGCAGTGGAGGCAGCAGCAGCAGCCTCAACAGTATTCTCAGCCTCCCCCTCAGTTCCAACGGGGGAACCCATCTGGTTCTCATGCACCTGTCTATGAGAACCCGACCCTTGATGACCTCGCCCGCTTACTCACTGACCAGCAGGCAACCTTCCGGCGAGAGATGGATGAGTTCCGGCAGGAAATGAGGGAGATAATCAAGGGAAAAGCCGCCATACCCGCTCAGATTGAACCTAACCCGAACAATATGAAGAGGAAGTCTGAGCAGGTACAGTTTACAGAGGCCGCCACTCCTAGTTATATTTTGAATGATATTTCTTCCCCCATATTTGATGCTGATTTTGTAAAACTTAGGAGCGGTAGAAGGCCAGCTGGCGGCGCCTCGTCTGAACGACAGCCCATTGATGATTCGAGAGCGTCAGACGAGGAGGATAGCGGTGCTGATGCCGCTGATGATGTTGATGACGGTGGTGCTGACGCCACCAAGGATGATGATCCAGTCGACGGTACTGATGCCGTCATTTCTCCAGATGCAGTTAGTGGTACTGATGCCACTATTAGATGTGATGCTGAGCCAGAGTGCGGTGCTGATGCCGCAAAGACAGATGCTGTGGGTGGTGCTGATGCCACCATTTCTAGTCCTGTTGTGTTGCCTCATACCTATGTATCTCAGGACATTATCAAAAATAACAAAAAAATGAATAAAGGAAAGGTTTCTTTATCTACTCAGAGTCCATATGTGTTGCATGATCACTCTTGTATGGATTCCAGTCCTTCCCAGCAGCAGGAACCTCTTCCTGACCCTCTATTTGAGGAGGGTCCAACTATCCCTTTCCCTCAGGCACTCCGCTTAGGGAAAGGGAAGAAAATGAAAAATCAAAAAAATTCACAACAGTTAGAGTTCAGCCAACAGATGATTGACAGATTCCATATCCAGCTGACTCTACAGGAGGCATTAGAGCACATTCCTCTCTTCCAGAAGTACTTGAGAGAGAAGACCACTGTACGTAGGAAGAAGAGGAATGCAGAAATCCATGTGCTGACACGTGACACTTGCTTCGCTATACAAAATAAATTGCCAGCCAAGAAACCTGATGTAGGAGCTCCATATGTCAGATGCCACATTCATGAGCAGCAATTTAATCGTACTCTTTTGGACAGCGGTTCGTCGATTAACCTCCTTCCGGCTGTCTTACTCGATCGATTCGAGTTTGGCCCTCTTATACAGAGCAGGACGATCCTTCAGTTTGCTGATAGATCTGTAAAGAGGCCAAAGGGGTTACTTAAGGACGTTGTCGTCACAATTCAGGGCCTGAAATTCCCCGTGGACTTTGTTGTACTGGACATGGAGATCCCTGAACGTGTGATCGATGCCCCCATCATTTTAGGAAGACCATTCTTGGCCACAGCCAAGGCGGTAACCGACCATGATAGTGGGAAGGTATACTTTCGCATCGAGGGCGAAAGTGTACAAATAGAGACGATCGAGGAGACACGATCTAAAGATTCAGAGTGCTCAGATCAGATGACCGACTCAGAGCGAATGACAGATGCAGAGCTAGACATCCACCATGATTGTGACTTTGTGATTACAGACGACGAAGCAGTTTGGGCAGATCCCGCATCACGAGCTCTTGCCACATCCTCAGATAGTGAAGATTCACCTATCATGGAAGATGAGAGTTCGGAGAGCACACTCATGGCACAGGATACAGTAGAGGCTGATTACCATGATCAAGATAGCGAAGACGATTCTATCTCATGCGCTTCAGATTCAGATTCCTCAGACACAGACACCAACTTTGATTGGAAGTAGTTCGATGAATATTTACCGTGTCTGGTGCCTGCAGAACCGACAACTAGGACGGAGAGTGAGCCAGGACAGCTGACAGATATACCAGCAGAGCCATCTTCGTCAGATTTACCATTGCGAGAGTTCTCACACACAGATCTGGTAGCATTCACTCAGACATTTCAGAAACCAGATTTACCAGCTCCCACTTGTCCAGAATTGAAGACCTTACCGCAGAACATGAAGTATAGATTCCTTGCACGAGAGCCAGATATGTTCCCAGTCATTATCTCAACAGATTTGACTGAAGATCAAGAATCTCGTCTGATGGAGGTTCTTGAAAGAAACCGCAAGGCAATTGGATGGAGTGTGGCTGATCTCCAGGGGATAAGTCCGGCCCTGTGCTCCCACCACATTTATCTCGAAGAAGACGCCAAGCCCTCGCGTGAGTTCCAACGAAGGCTGAACCCGAATCTTCGAGAAGTGGTTATGAAGGAAATATCTAAGTGGTGGAGCGCCGATTTTATCTACCCCATCTCTGACTCTAAGTGGGTTAGTCCATTGCATGTGGTACCCAAGAAGACGGGTATCACCACAGTTGTGAATGAGTCCGGAGAGGAGATAGCCACCCGAGTACCCACTTCTTGGAGGGTCTGTGTAGACTACAGACGATTGAATCAGACCACCAAGAAGGACCACTTCCCGCTACCATTCATAGATCAGATCATTGAGAGATTAGCTGGGAAGAGTTACTACTGCTTTCTGGATGGGTATTCAGGATACAATCAAGTGGCCATAGCGCCTGAAGACCAAGAGAAAACAACGTTACCTGTCCGTTTGGGATGTATGCTTTTCGACGGATGCCCTTTGGATTATGTAATGCCCCGGCTACATTCCAGAGGTGCATGCTCTCTATTTTCTCGGACATGGTTGGAGAATTTTTAGAGGTCTTCATGGATGATTTCTCGGTTTATGGTGACAGTTTTGATGCATGCCTTGATTACCTAGACTGAGTACTTCAGCGCTGCATTGAGGTCAACTTAGTCTTGTCTTGGGAAAAGAGTCACTTCATGGTGACTCAGGGGACGGTCCTTGGCCACATCATCTCCAACAGGGGCATGGAGGTCGACCCGGCCAAGGTGGATATCATCAAGAAGCTCAATCCACCGTCCAATATACGACAGTTGCGGTCTTTTCTGGGGCATGTCGGTTTTTACCGACGGTTCATACAGGACTTCAGCAAAATTGCCCGACCGCTCACAGATTTGTTGACAAAAGACACTGAGTTCCTTGTAGATGATAAGTGTCTTGCATCATTTGAGACTCTCAAGAATCTAGTTGTCGAGGCTCCTGTCCTTCAGCCGCCTGATTGGTCTCTCCCATTCGAGATCATGACGGATGCTTCTGATTTTTCCATAGGGGCTGTGCTAGGACAGAGGAGAGATGGAGCGCCTTATGCCATTCACTACGCTAGCCGAACAATGGATGCCGCTCAACGGAATTATACAGTCACAGAGAAAGAGATGCTAGCTGTAGTCTTTGCCTTGGATAAGTTTCGATCTTACATTCTTGGATCTAAAGTGACTATTTATACTGACCACACCGCCATCCGATACTTAATGGCAAAGAAGGATGCCAAAGCCAGATTGACCAGATGGATCCTTCTACTCCAGGAGTTTGATATAGAGATTAAGGATAAACCTGGAGTCAAAAATGTTGTGGCGGATCACCTCTCCCGTTTAGAGAACCTTGAGGATTCGGATCAGATTACACCTATTACAGAGACTTTTCCAGATGAGGCAATTCTTTCAATCACCTCACTTCCATGGTACGCTGATATTGTGAATTACCTTGTCACGAAGAAGGTCCCACAAGATTGGCCCAGACAGCGACTTGAGACCTTTCTTGCAAAAGCCAAGTCGTACCATTGGGAGAATTCCACTCTTTATCATGAAGGAGGGGATAGCATCTGGAGATGGTGTATTCCTCAAGAAGAGCAACATAGTGTCCTCACCTATTGCCACAAGCTTGAGGCAGGAGGACATCATTCTGGGAGACGGACAGCACAAAAGGTGCTTCAATCCGGCCTTTGGTGGCCTACCCTCTTCAAGGATTCAGATGAATTCGTGAAGAGGTGTACTGACTGTCAGAAAATGGGCACTTGTGGACAGAGAGATATGATGCCGATGCAGCCCATTCATTTCTGTGAGGTTTTTGACGCATGGGGCATCGATTTCATGGGCCCATTTCCTAAGAGTCAGGGATTTGAGTATATCTTACTTGCTGTAGATTATGTGAGTCGTTCGGTTGAGGCCATCCCCGCCCGAACCGCAGATGCTAATACCGTTTGCAAATTCTTGAGGAAAAATATCATTTCACGGTTCGGGGTACCTAGAGTGTTGATATCAGACGGGGGGACTCATTTTATCAATGACAAGGTAAGGGCCCTTGCTAACGAGTTCAGCATAGATCATAGAGTTGCCACTCCTTATCATCCACAGACGAATGGTCTTACTGAGGTTTCTAACAGGGAGATTAAGACTATATTGCAGAAGGTAGTCCGCCCAGACCGAAAGGATTGGTCACAGCTTTTGGACTCGGTCTTGTGGGCATATAGGACATCCTTCAAGACTCCATTGGGTACATCTCCATTCCGACTCGTTTATGGCAAGCCGTGCCACTTACCAGTTGAGCTGAAGCATAAGTCACTATGGGCTGTTACTGAGATATTTTTGGATCCAGAGAGTGTAGGAGATCAAAGAAAGGCAGAATTGGCAGCCCTGGAGGAACTTAGAGACACAACATTCTCGAGTAGCCTACAGTATAAGGAACGAGTAAAGATATGGCATGATTCTCACATCAGCCATAAGCAGTTTGAACCGAATCAGAAAGTATGGTTATTCGATGCAAGGCTAAAGCTATTTCCAGGGAAGTTGCAGAGCAAATGGAAGGGACCATACTTGGTCCGGAAGGTGCACGATAATGGCAGCATTGATATATCTGAGATGTCATCTGAATCCACCTTCCGAGTTAACGGTCAGCGCCTGAAGCCATATCTAGATCATGAACCGCTGATCGTCGATGTTGCCCCGATTCATTTTGCATGAGATGTAGTATTTGACTCACATCATTTGCATCTCATGCCTGATTTTCAATTTCTCTCACAATTGTATAGATCCAGATGTCCATATCACACACTCTTTTGTCTAAACACCCCATTTCCATCTTATGATTATGCTATACTTAGGGTGTACTTTACCCTAAGTATAGGGGGGTGTCAGACGTTTGATTATTCTTTTGATTCTTTTTACCTCTGCTTTGCTGCCTATACTTAGGGATATTTTACCCTAAGTATAGGGGAGGTAGACTCTGTATATTCATCTCCTCGGTTTTCCCTTTGGGTACAGTCTGCTATACTTAGGATTACTTGATCCTAAGTATAGGGGGATCACCGACTCTTATTGAATTCATTCTTTTATTCGTCGTTGTAGTATACTATTCATTTCACTCCTCTATATGCGGCACGAGTTATGTCTTTCTTTCCAGCTCTTTGATCACTATGAGGACATAGTTCGAGCTAAGTATAGGGGGTGTCATATATATTGTATATATACTTTAGCCATAACTCGTACTTTCATATATTATTTTTTATATGGCTAAAACACAGTGTAAATACTCAAACAAAAAAAACAAAAAAAACTCAAAAAAAATGATGAAAAAAATCAATTAAAAAAACCACTCTGTATATACTTGTATAAATGACTCAATTTGTAAATTCTTGCATCGCATTCTTGTGAAATAATCATCTCACTCTTATGTAAATATGCATTTTTTTCCTTATTAAAAAAAACAATAAAAAAATCTTGTATATATTTGTATATCTTACTAACTTTTTGCAAAAAAAAAAACTTTTCGCATGTGCATCATTGTTCAAAAATCCATAAAATTTCAAAATTTTGAAAATGGTTTCACAAAAAGATTTTGTTTTCTTTTCCTTGCATGTACATATTTTCTTGCATTTGCATTTGCATGAGCATTTTTAGGATGATTTTGACTATTAAACTAAGTATGGAATAAATTTGAAGAATGGAGCTTAGTTGGACCTTAATCCACTTAATTTCAGAGGAACCTTATAAGATTTGGAGTTAAGACTTTTCAGGTCCTAGTGACTTAATTCTTTGAGTCCATAAGACTATGTTCACATGTCATCTTGATGAGTCTAAGTAGAACATTTATCAACACACACATGATTCTTTCAGACCGTGGCTTACCTTGGACACTGCACTTTACACGTAGCTCTTCATGGATGAGGTAGTGAGGGGGCAGAATCTTTTAGCTTGGGGTAGCATACGAGGGTAGTACATCTAGGCGGAACCTCTCGTCCTCCTCTAGGGAGGGAAGTGCGTCTCAACCTAGTCTGGTGATGTTGAGGTCTAAAGACAGGAGCTGTGGGGTTGCAATAATGCTTCAAAAGAGGGATAGTCTACTGGCTCAAGAGGAAAAACTCCTTATGTACATGCTGCACCTTGTATATATTTCAAAAAAAAAAAGGAAGCAAAATCTCCAAAAGTGAACAGGCCTGAAAGAAAAATAAAATGCCTGTAAAAAAAAAAGAATAAGAGCTTCAAAGTCATATATTTATGAGCTTGCAGCGGGTGACATGGCTACACTGGTCATGCATCCAAGGATAGGTAACTACACTGGTTACCGTCCATTCTCTTCTCCATCCCCTCTTCTTGAACTGGTTGTACTTGAACTTAGAAGGGAATATCCCCGCTCCTCGAGGGAAGAGTTGCCAGACCGGGTTATTGAGTTACCTTGCTGAGAGAGGCTGAATCTTTGTTACTTCTGAGATGAGGAGCTATATTTCACTTACACGTACAAGTAAGAATTCATAGTCATAAGAGTTTGTGTCTGTAGACTTGTTCTGATCTGACTGTTGAGGAGACATGAATAGGAGTCTTAGGGAACTTAGAGGCTGTTAGGTTTTAAATCCATGTCCCATTAAGGTTCCGACACATTAATAATCCAAAGGTCCGACAGAGCTCCAGACTACATTTTTATGAAGATAAGTTTGAAAGTCAACATTGTTCTAACTTCTTTCCTTTTTCTTTTCTTTATTTTTATTTTCACTTATTTTCCAAATAAGTGTTTGCTAAGGGACTAGCAAAGGTAAAGTATAGGGGAATGATGAATCCACGATTCATCGCCTTTATTCTTTTATTTTAGCATCGTTTCCTTAGTCAAATACCTGTAAATACCCATTAATTCCATAAAATTATCATTTCACATGCATTTGTTAAATATGCATTTTTAACACTTTTTGTACATAAATAAAAGAATAAAGAAGAAAAGAAAAAGAAAAGGAAGTATTTATGCAATAAATACAAACTGACCCAAACCCCGAGAGAAGGTCAAGACTTGACCTGATCGACCAGGAATAAAGTAGGGGGAGATAAGGTTGTCTGTCAGAAAATCCAAAAAATGTCTTGTACATATTTTTCATGTATATTTGTATAAAACTTACATTATTTTATTTGTATATAATTTGACCTCAAATCACTTATTTTTGTAAATCAAAGTTGTAAATAAAACTATGTTGTAAATAATAAAAATATTTGTAAAATAAAAAAATTGTATATATTGTAAATAATTACACCCAGAGAAAGCCGTAATGCGATAATTGAAACATCAATTCCGGCTCCATACGAGCTCAAATCGAACCAAACTCACTTCCATAATACTATAAATTAAATTATCTTTCAAATGGCTGTGGTTTCGTATTTTTGGAGTTACGGTTAAAAAGTCGGTTTTTTGGGGTGTATTGTGCAATTTACCCATAGATTTATTGTATATATTTTATATTTTATTTATTTTATATAATGTATATATTATAAATATTGTTTTCAATAAAAATAAAAATTAGAAAAAAAATAAATAATAAAAAAAATCTTGTATAAAAATTATTTCCTTATTTGGACCTATGTACATTATATCTTATGTATATAATATATGTATGCCACTAACTTCCATTTATAAAATCTACCAAAAAAATTTAATTACCTAACATTAATTAATTATTTAAATTAATTCCGAATTATTTATTTAATTATTTGATTTTAATTGATTGATTTGATTTTATAACATGCCTTATATATATGATTTGATTGCATGCCCTTAATGGCCACCATTAAGGTGGCCAATTAATTTCTAATTTATTTATTTATTTATTTAATTTATTAATTTCGAATTTCGTAATTATTTAATTAATTAATTTATTAATTTAATTAATTATTTTAATTCACACAATCAACACCTTCCATTTTTGTAAATATCTCCATTTCTGACCTTCGTATTCTTTTTAATGGGCTCCTCCTCCCTCATTTCTTCTTTGATCAATCTTTGGAGAGAGGAGCCCGACCTCCGAGAAGCCACTTGTCGAAGAAGGGTGCTTAGCCTCCGAGCCATCCGGTGACAACGTTCGGTCGTCGTCGAGGCCACAATAGCATTTCCAATCTCAAGGTGAGATCCCAACTTTATTTCCTGTTCTTTTTCGTAGGTAATCGTAATTCTAATTTTTCTCCTAGTTTATTAGTTGTTAGATCTTTAGGATTCACCAAAACTTTCACCAACTATTTCCGCCTCCGAATCGATTTTTCAGATCATCTCCCGATCTCCACGCGTTCTATTTCTATCTTACGCCATCCTCCACCTTCGATCACGCACGGTGACCGAAGTCTTGGATCTCTCTCTCATCTCGTCGAGATCCGTTCATTCACGGTTCCTATATTTGTGCTTAAATAAAAAGAATAATAATAATAAAATGAATAGTTGTTTTTCTATCTAACAATTTGTTTTGCAGGAAAATCAAAGTAAAAAAAAACATACATAAAAAAAATCATAAAAAAATCACTTTCCCTCTTTTTATTTCTCTTTACATTTCTTTAAAAAAACAAAAAAATACATTTTTTTTACTAACGTATTTTGCAGGTTACAACATAAAACAAAAAAAATAAAAAAAAGAAAATACAAAAAAATAACACAGCAGCAGGGGGCGCGGCCTGCAGCACCCCCGCTGCCCCATCGCCTCAACCATCCGCAGCCGCCGGCGGTGGCAGTCCCTTCATCACTCCGCCTCCCGTCGACCCCGCGGTGGCCCCGCTCCAACCCCAGCGGCTCCGCCCTCCAAGATCCGCGCCCAGCAACGGCCACCAGAACCGCCACGCGTGCAGCACCGCCTCCCTCCTGCTCCTCCGCCAGCGGCGGTGCCCCAGCGTCGCCCGCGGCGGTTCGCCACCGCCACGCAGGCCCATCCAGCGCGCGACGCGCGTCTCTCCAAGCCGCCACGCCCTCCGCTCCTCCCGCATTCAGCATCTCCAGGCCACGGTGCGAGGCCGCGCGTCACCTCCGCCGTCAGCACCTCCGCGCGCGGCGTCGCGCTCCAGCCGCGCCTCTCAGCGCGCGGAACCCCCGCGCGTGCCACCTCCCTTGCAGCCGTAGCCGTCCCCGCTCTCCGCCATCGCCGCGCGTCTCCAGATCGGCGCGCCTCTCGCGCCTCCTCCCTGGGCTCCGCAGGCGGCGGTGCCACCGCTCCTCCTCCAGACCCCGCGCGCGGTGGGCGGCGGCCTACCTTCTCTTCCATGTGCGGCGGCAGCTGCTCAAGCTTTTCCTCCTGTTTGAGAAACGAAGATACATAGTAAACCCTAATTGGGTTTGATTTAAAGAAAAAGGGAAATTTATGGATATACTCTTGGAACCTTTCAGAATTGCAAAAAGCTCTTTGTGAGAACTTCAAACCCAGATCATGTGCATGGCACAAGTTTAGTGGGTAAATTACAACCTTTCCCCCTGTATTTTATCTCTGTTTATTTTCAGTGGAAAATTTTTTTAGTAACTGCATTTCAATCCCTGTGCTTCAGACAATTTGAAATTTGCAAGATCTTTGTAATGAAATAAATGCTTATCATGCTCGGAAAATTTTGTAAAAATTTGTGCATGCTCCTGCTATAGTCTTTAACATTGTATAAAATTTTCATGACATTTTGACTTTATTTGATATATTTAAAAAACCAAAAACAGTGTATTTTGTGTCTTTTTCTCTGTCTACATTTTGAAAATTCATAAAAAAATATAAAAATTGCCTGAAAATTCCATAAAAATTTCTATAGGTGTATTTTGTCGTGCTTTATTTTCTGACCAATTTTTGTCCATTTCCCTTTTATAAAACTCAAAAAAAATTGCAAAATACAAAAAAAAAGATTGTGTGTGTTTTATCACTTTTCTTCATTTGTGCTTGTTCTTTTAAAAATAAAAAAATTATAAAATTCAAAAACCACTAAAAAATTAGCTTTTCTAAAATTTGACTGCATAGTTTTTAAATCGTGCTCCTTGTGTTCGACCCTGGTCGCTATACCAGGTAAAAAGAATAGCGAAAGACCGCTTACATTGTTTTCATCGATTTTTATATTTTTCCGAGTGGTTTTAAATTAATTTTTCCGTTGACCGAATCGTGCGGTTGAGAACGACGACACATTTTTGACATTATTTATCCTCTCTTAACCATATCGATTTTCGGCTCATCAGAATGGTGCCGTTGCCGGGGATCTGCAGGAGGCGCGGAGGGACCGCGCGGGCCGCAGAGGTGGAGGGCGGCCAACAGGCAGGTGGTACCGCAGTCGGAAGACCGGAGAAGGGAGGAGGCGTGGCTGCGGGACTGGACGGCGAGGGGCGCCGCCCTCGCGCAGGAGGTCGAGCGCGGGAGGGCTGCTGGAAGGAAGGGGGCCCGCGCGCGCTGGGCGGTTGTTGACCGCCCGAATGACTAAGGTAAAGGTGTAGAAAAATAGGTCGTTGCGACCTCAATCACTCAGACTAAGTCAATCAAGAAAAATCAACCACTCAGGACATGTAAAACTAATCAAGCACAAAAGAGAGCGGTCTCGCTATGAGATTAACCTGGTATAGCGCCCAGGGTCGAACACAAGGAGCACGGATTGGCCAAAGGCCTACGAAGTAGTCAAAATGAAATAAAACACAGAGAAAATATTTTTAGTGATTTTTAATGATTTTTATATTTTTTTGAATTTTTTAATATATGAAGAAAATTAAAGAACACAAAATCAAACACACTTACACAATTTATTTAACACACCAAAAATCAAGCAAAAATTCAAGAAAAATGGTTTTTATGTTTTTTAAGTTTTTAAGTGTTTTTGATGAATTTTTGGTAATTTTCTAAGGTATATTTTATTTTCTAAAAATCAAAGAATGCTAAAAAGAAAGGGTACTGTCCAGCAAGGCCCAAAACCCAAAGATAAAATATCTAAGGATCTCAAAGGGCCCTGGAGGTAATTTTCCTGTATTCTAGAGAAAATAAGGAAAATTTGGGCACCTCAATTATTGTTTTTGGATTTTTAGATTAATTATTATAATTTTTATGAGTTTTTAGGGGTTTTTAGATTTTTAGGGTTTTTAAGTGATGAAAAATAGCCAAAATTGGCTGGAAAATCTCACAACATACAAGAAACAATTTCTAATTTTTATAAAATTTTCGGGAGTGTCTTTATATTTTTTTGTGATTTTTCAAGTTAAACAGTGCCAAAAAGAGATGTTTTTGAATTTTTAAAAATAGTAAATCAACTCAAAAATGTCCTCAAAAATTCTCAAAAATCCTACACCATGGCAGGAGCCATGTGTCAAATTTTCATCGAATTTGGAGATGATTTGATATTTTATTCAAAAATAAAGGAGGGGCACTGTGCACAGGGACCTAAGTGCAAATACCCAAAGTTCTGGGGGGTCTGGTGCAAAATACCCAGCGAAACACGTGCGAGGCGCGTGCCTGGGGCACTCAGGGACCCAAATGTAAGAAAAATAAGTTCCGAGGGCTTATTGGTAACAAGTACCAAAAGTCCAGGGGCTTATCTGCAAAATACCCAAAATAAAACGCACATGTGGAAATTAAATCACGCACAGGGGCATAAATGCAAATAAGTAAAAGATTTTATTCAATCCGTAACATCCAAAACTACAGGGCTTAAGTCGCAAATAACCCAATAAAGTTCACGTGACGAAGCACGTGGTCCACGTAGACAGGGGTATAAGTGCAAATAAAGTAAGTACGAGGTCCTTAGTGCAAATATCCCAGAAAATAAACAACTTAATTTAAAAATTACAAGACCAAAATGAAATAAAACAAACAGAGGGGCCTAAGATGAATTTACCCCTTTTATTATCATCGACGCCCTGATGTGCGCCACGTGGCTGATCGGACGGTGGAGAACGGGGGCGACTTTAACTCTGGAAGGGCTGGCCTGATCGAACGGTGGAGAATATTCCACGTGGCAGATCTGACGGTGACGAAGCGTGGTGGAGATACTCTTAGTGAATCGACGGCTGAGAGGAGGACGCGTGGCGAATCTGACGGTTGAGGCTAGCTGGTGCCTCTCTCTCTGCGCGAGCGGTCAAGATCGACCCTCGGGATGATCGGATGGTGGCAGTGCTCCGCAGATGAATGGTTCAGATCAGATCTGGAGCGAGGAGGATGATCTGACGGTTCTGGAGGATCCTGGAAGAACTGGTTGCCGGCGAGATTCGCCGGGCTCGTGCGTGCGCTAGGGTCCTCTGGAGAGCCTTCTGGAGGTCGGAGAAGAATCGCGGAAGGCTCCCGCGTCTGCTGGTGGTCTCCGACGAGCACACCGAGCTCCGAGGAGCTCGAGCGAAGGCGGCGGAGCTGGGTCTCCTGGCTGGATGGCGAAGGGTCTCAGATGACCCTTGTCTTGACCTGAAAAGCGAACCAGAAGACTCACGGGTCGAGGGCAAATTGCCTCGACCCGGTTAGGCGTCGTGAAGGTGCATGGTGCGTCGGAATGGAGAGCTCCGGCGAAGGTGGTCGGTGGAGGAGCTCGATTCCCAGATCCTGTGCGATCTGGGTTGGGTGAATGGGTGAAGAAGATGCGGAGAAGTCTGGCGAAGATGATGGTCGGGTCGGAATGGCAGATGAGAGATCGGAGGTGGCTGGCGACGGCGGCGGAGCTACACTACCAGTAAGCTAAAAATCGAAAGCTACGCTAATCTACGGCCTAAGGAATCTACCTGGGTGGTCGGAGAGACTGGGGAAGAGCAGGGGGTGCTCCTGGTCGTAGCCTCAAGGGTCGTCTCGGCCCGAGGCTCGGTGCTCACGCTAGTGGCGGAGCAACGGCGGCGAAGAACGCCGGATCAATGGTTTCACCTCCTCGCCTCGCTGCAACAGGGGCGATCGCTTGCTGTCACTCTCGCGGTGCCTCTGGAGTTCACTGGGAAGAAGGGGAAGGTCCAAAGATGAGGCGCGGAGGCGGCGGAGGTCGAGATATATATGGAGACAGGGCCGATTAGGGTTGGGTGGAGACGGCTATGGAAGGCGTGGATCCTTCGGCGAAGGATCTGGCGAGGATGTCGGATGATTGGCGAAGGATCCGGGCACGGGGTTTGCGGAGGCGACAGGCTGGTGACGCGTGGAGAAATCGGCGAAGTCGGGTCGGGCGCGGGTCTCCCCAAAAGGAAAGAGTCCGCGGGGGAGTTGACCGGGGTCAACAATCCCCCGTGGACCAATCAGGAGCTGCCAATTATTGAATTTTTTGTTTATTTATTTTAAGGCAGAAAATGGCCGAATTAAGAAAAACTTAAAACATGAAATATTTTTCTTTTATTTTTTTCTATTTTTTGGTGATTTTTAATTAATTTTTGGAAATAAGAATAAGGTATGTACATTATAGGTCTATACATAGGTATATGTACAATATGTTTTTGTATTTTTAATTTTGTAATTTTTTATTTGATTTTTGTTTTGTTTCTTTTTATTTATTTTATTTACAAAATATAATCTAGAATATTTACAAAAAGTTTTGAAAATAAATGACTTTATTTACAAGGTGAAATAAGTAAAGGGTGATGATCTATACACATGGTGAAAGGGCATTTTTGAATTTTTGATTTTTAAATTTTTATTTTGTTTTTAATAGCTTTTACATATATACAAAATATATACAAATATTTACAACATATTTTTGGGTGAGGAAAATATATAGTTTTATTTATTTACAAATATATACATATGTGAGCCCCTATCTCCCTCTACTTGGCTTTTATGCGGTCAGGCCCATGCTGAGCCCTCCCTTGGGTTAGGTTGCTCAATATTTATTCTAAATATTTCCCTCTTTTTCTTTTTCATCTTTATTCTTTTATTTTTGCACAAAAACATGCTAATTATCTATTTTTACAAAGATGCATGCTTTTGCTAATTAATCCTATTTGCACATATCTACATGCATTTGCATAAGTTTTTGTAGCTAAAATATAAGAATAAAGAGTGATGAATGGGTATTCATCACCCCCCTATACTATACTTTGCTAGTCCCTTAGCAAACACTTATGTGAAAAAGAAGTGAAAAAGAAAGAAAAAGAAAAAGAAAAAGAGGATGTACATGGATCAAGGTTGAATTATTAAACTTTCCTTCATTAAATTGAAATATGGAGCTCGATCAGATCTTTGGATTATTAATGTGTCAGAACCTTATTCAGACTTAAGCTTAAAACCTAACAGCCTCTAAGTTCCACTACTCTATAACCAAGACTCCTCAATGCTCCAGATCAGAACAAGTCATCAATCACAAACCCTTAAGACCATGAATCTTTTCTTGTCCTGTGAAAGTGAGGTCTAAGCTCTCCACCTCAGAAATGGCAACTTGACAACCCTCCCCAACAAGGTAACTCTATGACCTCAATCTGGCCACTCTTTCCTCGAGGAACGGGGTATTCCCTTCTAAGTTCAAGTACAACCGGCTCAAGAAGAGGGGGAAGAAGAGAATGGGTCGAGGCCAGTGTAGCCAAGTACCCTTGGGAGCCTGACCAGTGTAGCCAAGTCTCCCTGCTGCAAGCTACAACAGGTGGATCATGAAACCAAGCTTTGCTTATTGCACTTATATACATACTCCGGTGGGATTATCATTTTCTCTCAGACCCACCATTTTTTTGGAGTTCTTTTCTTTTTGCATTTTTTTTTCGAGTGCATCTATACAACATGTACATGTGCAGCATATATACAAGGAGTTTTTCCTCTTGAGCCAGTAGACTATCCCTCTTTTGAAGCTTTATTGCAACCCACAACTCCCGTCGTTAGACCTCATGGCAACCAGACCAAGTTGAGACGCACTTCCTTCACTAAATGAAGAAGAGAGGTTCCGCCTAGAAGTACTACCCTCATATGCTACCCCAAGCCAAGGAAGACTGCCTCCTCACCACCTCATCCGTAGAGAGCTCGGTGCATAGTGCGGTTGTCCAAGTAAATCCATAATCTATATGAGTCATGTGTTGTTGTTAAATGCTCTACTTAGGCTCATTGAGATGACATGTGATCATAGCCTAGTGGACTCAAAGAATTAAGTCATCATGGACCTGAAAAGCCTTAAACCTAAGCCCTATAAGGTTCCTCTTAGAATTAGGTGGATTAAGATCTTAATCAAGCTCCATTTCTCAATTTGATTCCAGGCGAGTTTAAATGTCAACTATCATCCAGAAAAACTATATACAAATGTACAAAAGATGCATATTTACACAAATTTTACAATCATGCAAAATTTTTGAAAAATGTTTTGAAATCATGAGTGATGATGCATGAAGTGCAAGTTTTGCAAAAAGAAATTTACACACATTTACACAAGATTTTTGCAAACTTTTTTAATTTTCAAAACATTTTGGAAAAATTTTGTACTATATACATAATTTTGATACAAAAATATTTACACAAGCTTTACACACAAAAGATTTTTGAAATCATTTTTACAAAAATAATTTGTACACTAGCTATGTATGTGCAAATAAAAGAAGATTATGTACATGAAAAATTTTAATTTTTGTGGTTTTTAGCTATTTTTATTTATTAACACACTCACACAAAGTACGAGTTATGGCTAAAGTATATATGAAATATATACACCCCCCCTATACTTAGCTCGAACGATGTCCTCGGAGTCAAGAGCGATGAAGAAGACATAACTCGTGCTATGTATAGGGAAGTGAAAAGAAAGGCTATACAAAAAGAGATGAAAAGTCAAGAGGATCTCGGGTCTTCTCCCTATACTTAGGATCAAATAATCCTAAGTATAGCAGGTTGTACACAAAAGGGAAAACCGAGTGGAGAATGTACAGGGTCTACCCCCCCTATACTTAGGGTAAGATATCCCTAAGTATAGGCAGCAAAACAAGGGTAGACAGAAACAAAAGAAATACCCGAAAGGTCTCACATCCCCCCTATACTTAGGGTAAAGTGCACCCTAAGTATAGCATAATCACAAGATGAAGAAAGGGATGTGGGACTAAGAAATGTGGTGATATGAACATCTGGATCTATATACAGCGGAGGATCAGTAAAGCTCAGGCGTGAGATGCATTAGATGTGAGTCAAAGACCACATCTCACGCAAAATGAATAGGGGCAAGATCCACGACTCGCGGCTCATGATCTAGAAATGGCTTGAGCCGCTGGCCGTTCACTCGGAAGGTACTCTCAGAAGACAACTCAGATATGTCGATGCTACCGTTGTCGTGTACCTTCCGAACCAGATAAGGTCCTTTCCATTTGCTCTATAGCTTCCCTGGAAATAATCTAAGCCTCGCATCAAACAGCCATACTCTCTGTCCAATCTCAAAATGTTTGTGGCTGATATGAGAATCATGCCACTCCTTAACTTTCTCCTTATAATGTAGGCTGCTCGAGAAAGCTGCATCTCTAAGCTCCTCCAGGGCAGCTAGCTCTGCCCTCCTCTGGTCTCCTATACCATCTGGATCCATAAGTATGTCTGTAACTGCCCAAAGTGACTTGTGCCTCAGCTCAACAGGTAAATGGCATGGCTTGCCATATACGAGGCGAAAGGGAGATGTGCCCAAAGGTGTCTTGAAAGACGTCCTATATGCCCACAAGACCGAGTCCAATAGCTGTGACCAATCCTTTCGGTCAGGGCGGACAACTTTCTGCAGAATAGTCTTGATCTCCCTATTCGACACTTCGGCTAGACCATTCGTCTGTGGATGGTATGGTGTAGCAACACGATGGTCTATGCCGAACTCGCTAGCAAGTGCCTTCACATGGTCGTTGATGAAGTGAGATCCCCCATCAGAAATCAGAACTCGTGGAACCCCGAACCGCGTGATGATATGCTTCCTCAAAAATCTGCAAACTGTCCTCGCATCAGCGGCTCGGGCGGGGATAGCCTCCACCCAACGACTCACATAGTCTACGGCCAGCAGAATGTACTCAAATCCCTGACTCTTAGGGAATGGACCCATGAAATCGATGCCCCATGCGTCAAAAACCTCACAGAAGTGAATGGGCTGCATCGGCATCATATCACGCTGTCCACAAGTGCCCATCCTCTGACAGTCAGTACACCTCTTCACGAACTCATCTGAGTCCTTGAAGAGGGTAGGCCACCACAAGCCGGATTGGAGCACTTTCTGTGCCGTTCTCCTCCCAGAATGATGTCCTCCTGCCTCAAGCTTGTGGCAGTAAGTGAGGACGCTATGGTGTTCCTCCTGAGGAATACACCGACGCCAGACGCTGTCCCCTCCCTCGTGGTAAAGGATGGGATCCTCCCAATGGTAAGACTTGGCCTTCGCTAGGAAGGTCTCAAGCCTCTGTCTGGGCCAATCTTGTGGGACTTTCCCAGCAACGAGAAAGTTCACAATATTGGCGTACCATGGAAGTGAGGCGATAGCAAGGATCGCCTCATCTGGGAAGGTATCTCTGATAGGATCAATCTGCTCAGTCTCCTCAGGCTGCTCTAATCGGGAGAGATGATCCGCCACCACATTCTTGACTCCAGGCTTATCCTTGATCTCAATGTCGAACTCCTGGAGTAGAAGGATCCATCTAGTAAGTCTGGCCTTGGCATCCTTCTTTGACATGAGGTACCTGATGGCGGTGTGGTCTGTAAACAAAGTCACTCTAGATCCAATGATATACGATCTGAACTTATCTAGGGCGAATACTACTGCTAGCATCTCCTTTTCTGTGACCGTATAATTCCGCTGGGCGGAATCCAATGTGCGGCTAGCATAGTGTATGGCAAATGGCACTCCATCCCTCCTCTGTCCCAGCACTGCCCCCACGGCAAAATCGGAGGCATCCGTCATGATCTCGAATGGGAGAGACCAATCGGGTGGCTGAAGGACAGGAGCCTCAATAATACACTGCTGGAGAGTCTCAAAGGACGAAAGACACTTGTCATCGACAAGGAACTCGGTGTCTTTCGTCAAGAGGTCAGTCAACGGTCGGGCAATCTTGCTGAAATCATGAATGAATCTCCTATAAAAACCAACGTGCCCCAGAAATGACCGTAGCTGCTTCAAATTGGACGGCGGTGCGAGTTTTCTAATGACGTCAACCTTGGCTGGATCAACCTCCATGCCCCTGTTGGAGATGATGTGGCCAAGCACCGTCCCTTGAGTCACCATGAAGTGACTCTTCTCCCAAGACAGAACCAAGCGGGTAGCGATACATCGCTGGAGCACTCGGTCTAGGCAGTCAAGACAGGAATCGAATCCGTCGCCGTAAACCGAGAAATCGTCCATGAAGACCTCCAAACACTCCCCTACCATGTCCGAAAAGATCGACAGCATGCATCTCTGAAAAGTCGCAGGGGCGTTGCATAGCCCAAATGGCATGCGTCGAAAGGCGTATGTACCGAAGGGACAGGTAAAGGTGGTCTTCTCCTGATCCTCAGGAGCGATGGCCACTTGATTGTAGCCCGAGTACCCATCCAGGAAGCAATAATGGCTCTTCCCTGCCAGTCTCTCTATGATCTGATCAATAAAAGGCAGGGGGAAATGGTCCTTCTTGGTGGCCTGGTTGAGTC
The DNA here is from genome assembly GCA_037367405.1 of Ottelia alismoides. Taxonomy (NCBI): domain Eukaryota; kingdom Viridiplantae; phylum Streptophyta; class Magnoliopsida; order Alismatales; family Hydrocharitaceae; genus Ottelia; species Ottelia alismoides. The sequence goes on from JAZKJV010002674.1 coordinate 165,681, forward strand.
TCCTGTAGTCAACGCAGACCCGCCAAGAGGTGGGTACTCGTGTAGCAATCTCCTCTCCCGACTCACTGATCACAGTCGTGATGCCCGTCTTCTTGGGCACCACATGCAACGGGCTAACCCACTTGGAGTCGGAAATGGGATAAATAAAATCTGCACTCCACCATTTTGATATTTCCTTCATGACAACCTCTCTTAGGTTGGGGTTCAGTCGCCGCTGGAACTCACGTGACGGCTTTGCCCCTTCCTCGAGATAGATATGGTGGGAGAAAAACGAGGGACTAATCCCGTGGAGATCTGCTACGCTCCATCCAATTGCCTTGCGGTTCTTTTCAAGAACCCCCATCAGACGGGATTCTTGTTCTCCAGTCAGATCGGCAGAGATGATGACTGGGTACATCTCAGACTCTCCCGCAAGGAATCGATACTTCAGCGAAGTAGGGAGCGGCTTTAGCTCTGGACAGCTGGGTGCTGGCAAATCTGGCTTCTGAAGAAGATGTGTGTATGCTGACAATTCTGCCAAATCTGCCTGGGAAAATGATAAAGAACTCTCACAAACTGGATCTGGAGAAGGCGGGTCCTCTGCATTGTCTCTGATCTGCTCTGCCTCTACCTCCTCCTCATCTGTAGGCTCAAGTGGATCCAGGTCTGGTATCTGATCATCACAATCTGCCCAATCAGATTCTGAATCCGAGGGATCTGTATCAACTGCGGTGGCATCAGTACCACCGTAGAGTAGGGTGGCCTCAGTACCACCATCACTGAAAATTGTGTCGCGATCAAGGTCCGACTCTGCTGACTCAATAGTATCCTGAACCAGGGCTGTGCTCTCCAGGCTATCCTCTGCTATCATCTGTGCATCAGCTGCATCTGAATATGAGAGGATGGTCTGTGCTGCAGGATCTGCCCAAGCTGCCTCATCATCTGTGATCACAAAATCACAGTCCTGGTGAATGTCTGGCTCTGTATCTGTCAGATGTTCTGAATTTGTACTGCCCTCTGAGCGGGATCTATCTCTGGCTCTGTGATCCTGAACCGTCTCTATTTGTATACTCTCGCCCTGGACGCGAAAGAATACCTTCCCACTGTCATGGTCAGTCACCGCCTTGGCTGTGGCCAAGAACGGGCGACCGAGGATGATGGGGAAATCGGTCAACGAGTCAGGGGTCTCCATGTCCAGCACTACGAAGTCCACGGGGAATTGCAAACCCTGAATCGTGTCGACAACGTCTCGCAACAACCCCTTTGGCCTCTTGACAGACCGATCAACAAACTGAAGGTATGTCCTGCTCTGTCTAAGAGTGCCCAACTCTAAGTGGTCGAGAAGGGCTGCCGGAAGAAGGTTGATCGACGATCCGCTATCTAATAGAGTACGGTCGAACCTCTGCTCATTAATCTGACATCTGACATACGGGGCTCCTAAATCTGGCCTCTTAGTCGGCAGATGGTTCTGGATCGCGTAACACGTGGCTTTTGTCAACACATGAATCTCTGCGGTGTTGTTCCTCTTCTTCCTCCTGACTGTGGTCCTGTCTCTCAAGGATCGCTGAAGAAGAGGGATGTGCTGCAAAGCCTCATGGAGGGTCAGCTGGATGTGAAATCGGTCTATCATACTCTGGCTGAACTCCTCCTGCTCTCTCTTTTTTGGATCTTTTTCTCTTTTCTTCCCCTTCCCCAACTCAAGGGCTCTAGGAAAGGGGATCACAGGGTCCTTCTCAGATGAAGGACTAGGAATAGGCCTAGACGGTTCGATGACCGGATCCTCACATACATCATACACCACAGTGGGATCAGAAGAAACTAAACCTTTTCCTTTATTCAAAATAAAGTCCTGAGATACATTCATACGAGGAAAGACAACATCTCTATCAGAATGAATATTGGTGGCTTCAGTACCACCTCTAGCTGGCTCTACAACTAGACGTCTTGCGGCCTCAGTACCGCGGGCTGGCTCGGCTCTGTTGGTGGCGTCAGTACCACCTCCTCGATATGGTGAAGCGGCGGCCTCAGTACCGCCGGTGGAATCAGCATCTCGGGTGGCATCAGTACCACTGTCATCATCATGTGCGGCTTCAGTACCGCTCTCCTCTTCCTCATCTGGCGCTCTGGATGTATCCTCGCGTTGTCGCTCAGATGAGGCGCCGCCTGCTGGTCTTCTACCGCTCCTAAGTGTAACAAAATCAGCATCAAATAGATCCGACGACATATCATCAAATGAGTCACTAGGAGTGGTAGGCTCAGTGTGAACTACCTGCTCAGACTTCCTCTTCAAGCTATTCGGATTAGGCTCGATCTGTGCAGGGATGACGGCCTTCCCTCTCATCAGGTCCCGCATCTCCTGGCGGAACTCGTCCATCTCCCGTCTAAATGTAGCCTGCTGCTCTGTGAAGATGCGGGCTAGATCATCCAAGGCGGGGCTTTCATGGGAGCCCGACGGGTTGCCTCTCTGGTAATGAGGCTGCTGGACCTGGTGCTGCTGCGGCTGAGAGGGGTAAGAGGAAGGATGCTGCTGCTGGTGAGCTTGCTGCTCACGTCTCCAATTCTGTCCCTGCTGCTGGTAGGGACGAGGTACGAAGGATGATGGCTGGTGTGACTGGTATGCTGGGGGCTGCTGGTGATCCCTCTGCTGGGAGTACTGCCCTCCCTGACCGGCTGGCTGCTGTTGGAATTGGTTACCCCCATTCCCCCACCTGAATCCGGGATGGTCTCGTCGGATTCCAGGTTGAGGACGGTCATACCAAATCCCGTTGACATCCATCAACGGCTCTGCATCGAAGGGGTCTGGCGGCAGTACTGCCAGAGGCTGATCCGGCTGATATACCACCATCTGTAAGTCTGGAGATGGTGGTGACTGGTAAGAGGGCTGCTGCTGCTGGTACGGCTCCGCCTGTACAAGGTGAACTTGTCTAGGCTGCTGCAAGGAGCTGGAGCGCTGGGACGAGCTGCGGCTGCTGCCGGAATCGCCTCGCGACTGAAGACGGGGCTGAGAAGCCGTCTGTGCCTCCTGAAGGCACAAGAGATGGGTCTTCATGTCGCTCAGAGTTTGTGCCATCTGCTCCATCTGAGTTATGCCCTGGCACTGCTTCTTCTCTATTATTTCCATGCGGTCCAATTTCTCGCTGATAATCCCCATGTCCGCAGCGGCCGACTCTGCCTGTGCGGCTGCAACTGTGGACGAACTGGATGGACCTGCATCAACCCATGCTATCCGTTGGTACTGCACGGGTCCTGGCGGCTGCTGAGATCTCTGTGTGTACAACCGAGTCTGGGACATCACCATGTAATTTTCGGCCATCTCCTCGTAGATGGCCCAGACTTGGTCATGGTCCTTGGCAAAGTAGGACCCGCCGCAAGAAGCATTCACCAGACCCTGAAGTTCTGGCGTCATCCCACTAAAGAAGCTCTGAACTAGGTTCGGCTTGGAAATGTCGTGGTGTGGGCATCTATCCAGAAGCTCTCTGAACCTCTCCCATGCCTCGTGAAACTGCTCGTTAGGGAGCATGGAGAAGTTGTTGATCAGGGCCCTCGCTGCATTCGTCCGCCCGAGTGGATAGTACTTGTTCAAGTACTCGGTGCGGAGCTGCCCCCAGGTGTAAACAAACTTCCCTAAATGCTTCAGCCAGGCGGCTGCTCTATCTGCCAGTGAAAAAGGGAAGGCCATCATCCGAATCGTATCCTGGTCCACATGACGGTCGTGGACAGTGCTGCAGATCATCAAAAACTCCTGGAGGTGGAGGTGGGGCTCTTCAGTGGCAAGTCCATGAAAATGAGGAAGCATCTGCAGGGTGTTCGGAGGGAACTTGAAATCCCCCACGATAGCAGGTACCACCACCCAATGGTGCATCAGTGTAGATCCGGGGTTGTGTAACTCCCGCATCGGTCTTGGTGGTCCTGCTGCGGCGGCGGCTGCCGCTGCGGCAGCTGCTGCTGCGGCTGCTGCCTCTGCATCCGCATCCGGAATGTCCTCAGGCTCGCTCTGATCTCTCTCTTCTCTGAGTCGCTCCAACTCCCTTCTCATCTCAATCATGAAAGCTCCCTGATCGCGTAGCTGCTTCTGTACTGTCTCTAATGATGCGATCAGGGTGGAGTTGATCGCTCCCTGGTCTAGCACAAAATGTTCGGGTTGGCGATCATCTGAACTGCCAGCTCCAGCCATAGTGACGTCTGCAAAATCAGATGAGCCCAACTCAGGTTCTGTCAAATTAATTCGTCTTTCCTCGGGCTCATGTCTCTCAGTAGCAAAAGAAAGGGGATCGAGGGGGAACAGGGTGGAATCGTACTCGGGCCCGGAGAGCTGGTCTCGACTCTCACGGGCCAACCTAGATGGTGAAGTAGACACGCCTGAAAGCGGTGCAGCCAGGGGCTGCCTAAGAGATCGTCTACCCATCATCTTGATCTGGCGAGTTGGGCGGATGGGATCTGGAGAAAATATGATCGCAAAGCAAACCCCTGGTTCACCAACACAACACAATCTGAAGACCGTGAAAGCTCGGTCAATTAATCTTGTCAATTTTATTGGGTGAACAAACAAAATATCAGAGCGCTTACGTGACCTGTTAGGATACCCGATGCTACTCCAACCGACTGGCCCGCACGGAAGAGTCGGTAGTCAGCTAGAAATAGCACCGGAGGGCTCTACCTAGGGTGCGGGTCACTCTCTCGCGCATCCAAACCATACAAGGAGGGGGTTGCTCTCCCCAAGACAAATTTTTAATGTGAGTGTCTTTTAGGGTCAATAGTGTTATCCAGTCTCAATTTTTTTGTTTTTCTTTTTAATTTTTTTTTTCAAAATAAATACAAGCGGCCTAACGAATTTTCCGATTCTCCTGATGATTAAGCCAAAAACAGAGGGAGAAGACGAAAAAGCCAATGCGCGAAGAAATCAATGATGCATGCAGAGAAAGAAATGCGTACCTTGTCTCCCGCACTCTACATGCAAGTGATCCGCGCAGAATCTAAAGACAGAATTAAACTAACTATATGATGCACGAAGAAATCAGCCTTAGACAAGCAACTTCTATTGATCGTGAAGAACAATAGTTAGTTAACCGAATCGAGTCCGGAGTCCGATCTTGGGAGTCACTCTGTGCCCGCCACAACGGGTCCTGCCAGCGCTGTATGTGACTCTTCACGGCACGTGGTCTCAAATCCAATTAAACTAACTTTTGCAGTGAATTTTAGTAAGGTCCAATTACGTTCTATAGGAACAGATATTATATTAAGTGTTGGGCCTTAGAAATCTTGCGTCACAATCAACAAAAATCCTATGTCTAGGGGCCAAATCCGCACGAATCAAGATAGCAAGTTATGACGTGAAATCAAAAACACGGAAAACAGCGGTGAGGTCCCCCAAGTGCACCGGCACTTGGCGAAACAGACCTCGAGAAATGTTCAAGTCCACAAGTTCAAAGTCCTAAATTATTACAAGAATAATTGTTCTCTCAAATAAAATGATTTTCTTCTTCTCGTCTCTACTCTTCCTCCTGTGCGGGTTCTCAAAAAGAAATTCCAAGTCGTCCAAGCAGTACCTCGCACAAAAATCAAAGAGAGAAGGTCAGAAAACAATTATAATATAGAGAGACAAAATAGAAAAATGACTACAAAGCCGTGCTCCCCGGCAACGGCGCCATTCTGTTGACCTCCCGAATGACTAAGGTAAAGGTGTAGAAAAATAGGTCGTTGCGACCTCAATCACTCAGACTAAGTCAATCAAGAAAAATGAACCACTCAGGACATGTAAAACTAATCAAGCACAAAAGAGAGCGGTCTCGCTATGAGATTAACCTGGTATAGCGCCCAGGGTCGAACACAAGGAGCACGGATTGGCCAAAGGCCTACGAAGTAGTCAAAATGAAATAAAACACAGAGAAAATATTTTTAGTGATTTTTAATGATTTTTATATTTTTTTTGATTTTTTTAATATATGAAGAAAATTAAAGAACACAAAATCAAACACACTTACACAATTTATTTAACACACCAAAAATCAAGCAAAAATTAAAGAAAAATGGTTTTTATGTTTTTTAAGTTTTTAAGTGTTTTTGATGAATTTTTGGTAATTTTCTAAGGTATATTTTATTTTCTAAAAATCAAAGAATGCTAAAAAGAAAGGGTACTGTCCAGCAAGGCCCAAAACCCAAAGATAAAATATCTAAGGATCTCAAAGGGCCCTGGAGGTAATTTTCCTGTATTCTAGAGAAAATAAGGAAAATTTGGGCACCTCAATTATTGTTTTTGGATTTTTAGATTAATTATTATAATTTTTATGAGTTTTTAGGGGTTTTTAGATTTTTAGGGTTTTTAAGTGATGAAAAATAGCCAAAATTGGCTGGAAAATCTCACAACATACAAGAAACAATTTCTATCTTTTATAGAATTTTCGGGAGTGTCTTTATATTTTTTTGTGATTTTTCAAGTTAAACAGTGCCAAAAAGAGATGTTTTTGAATTTTTAAAAATAGTAATCAACTCAAAAATATCCTCAAAAATTCTCAAAAATCCTACACCATGGCAGGAGCCATGTGTCAAATTTTCATCGAATTTGGAGGTGATTTGATATTTTATTCAAAAATAAAGGAGGGGTACTGTGCACAGGGACCTAAGTGCAAATACCCAAAGTTCTGGGGGGTCTGGTGCAAAATACCCAGCGAAACACGTGCGAGGCGCGTGCCTGGGGCACTCAGGGACCCAAATGTAAGAAAAATAAGTTCCGAGGGCTTATTGGTAACAAGTACCAAAAGTCCAGGGGCTTATCTGCAAAATACCCAAAATAAAACGCACATGTGGAAATTAAATCACGCACAGGGGCATAAATGCAAATAAGTAAAAGATTTTATTCAATCCGTAACATCCAAAACTACAGGGCTTAAGTCGCAAATAACCCAATAAAGTTCACGTGACGAAGCACGTGGGCCACGTAGACAGGGGTATAAGTGCAAATAAAGTAAGTACGAGGTCCTTAGTGCAAATATCCCAGAAAATAAACAACTTAATTTAAAAATTACAAGACTAAAATGAAATAAAACAAACAGAGGGGCCTAAGATGAATTTACCCCTTTTATTATCATCGACGCCCTGATGTGCGCCACGTGGCTGATCGGACGGTGGAGAACGGGGGCGACTTTAACTCTGGAAGGGCTGGCCTGATCGAACGGTGGAGAATATTCCACGTGGCAGATCTGACGGTGACGAAGCGTGGTGGAGATACTCTTGGTGAATCGACGACTGAGAGGAGGACGCGTGGCGAATCTGACGGTTGAGGCTAGTTGGTGCCTCTCTCTCTGCGCGAGCGGTCAAGATCGACCCTCGGGATGATCGGATGGTGGCAGTGCTCCGCAGATGAATGGTTCAGATCAGATCTGGAGCGAGGAGGATGATCTGACGGTTCTGGAGGATCCTGGAAGAACTGGTCGCCGGCGAGATTCGCCGGGCTCGTGCGTGCGCTAGGGTCCTCTGGAGAGCCTTCTGGAGGTCGGAGAAGAATCGCGGAAGGCTCCCGCGTCTGCTGGTGGTCTCCGACGAGCACACCGAGCTCCGAGGAGCTCGAGCGAAGGCGGCGGAGCTGGGTCTCCTGGCTGGATGGCGAAGGGTCTCAGATGACCCTTGTCTTGACCTGAAAAGCGAACCAGAAGACTCACGGGTCGAGGGCAAATTGCCTCGACCCGGTTAGGCGGCGTGAAGGTGCATGGTGCGTCGGAATGGAGAGCTCCGGCGAAGGTGGTCGGCGGAGGAGCTCGATTCCCAGATCCTGTGCGATCTGGGTTGGGTGAATGGGTGAAGAAGATGCGGAGAAGTCTGGCGAAGATGATGGTCGGGTCGGAATGGCAGATGAGAGATCGGAGGTGGCTGGCGACGGCGGCGGAGCTACACTACCAGTAAGCTAAAAATCGAAAGCTACGCTAATCTACGGCCTAAGGAATCTACCTGGGTGGTCGGAGAGACTGGGGAAGAGCAGGGGGTGCTCCTGGTCGTAGCCTCAAGGGTCGTCTCGGCCCGAGGCTCGGTGCTCACGCTAGTGGCGGAGCAACGGCGGTGAAGAACGCCGGATCAGTGGTTTCACCTCCTCGCCTCGCTGCAACAGGGGCGATCGCTTGCTGTCACTCTCGCGGTGCCTCTGGAGTTCACTGGGAAGAAGGGGAAGGTCCAAAGATGAGGCGCGGAGGCGGCGGAGGTCGAGATATATATGGAGACAGGGCCGATTAGGGTTGGGTGGAGACGGCTATGGAAGGCGTGGATCCTTCGGCGAAGGATCTGGCGAGGATGTCGGATGATTGGCGAAGGATCCGGGCACGGGGTTTGCGGAGGCGACAGGCTGGAGACGCGTGGAGAAATCGGCGAAGTCGGGTCGGGCGCGGGTCTCCCCAAAAGGAAAGAGTCCGCGGGGGAGTTGACCGGGGTCAACAATCCCCCGTGGACCAATCAGGAGCTGCCAATTATTGAATTTTTTGTTTATTTATTTTAAGGCAGAAAATGGCCGAATTAAGAAAAACTTAAAACATGAAATATTTTTCTTTTATTTTTTTCTATTTTTTGGTGATTTTTAATTAATTTTTGGAAATAAGAATAAGGTATGTACATTATAGGTCTATACATAGGTATATGTACAATATGTTTTTGTATTTTTAATTTTGTAATTTTTTATTTGATTTTTGTTTTGTTTCTTTTTATTTATTTTATTTACAAAATATAATCTAGAATATTTACAAAAAGTTTTGAAAATAAATGACTTTATTTACAAGGTGAAATAAGTAAAGGGTGATGATCTATACACATGGTGAAAGGGCATTTTTGAATTTTTGATTTTTAAATTTTTATTTTGTTTTTAATAGCTTTTACATATATACAAAATATATACAAATATTTACAACATATTTTTGGGTGAGGAAAATATATAGTTTTATTTATTTACAAATATATACATATGTGAGCCCCTATCTCCCTCTACTTGGCTTTTATGCGGTCAGGCCCATGCTGAGCCCTCCCTTGGGTTAGGTTGCTCAATATTTATTCTAAATATTTCCCTCTTTTTCTTTTTCATCTTTATTCTTTTATTTTTGCACAAAAACATGCTAATTATCTATTTTTACAAAGATGCATGCTTTTGCTAATTAACCCTATTTGCACATATCTACATGCATTTGCATAAGTTTTTGTAGCTAAAATATAAGAATAAAGAGTGATGAATGGGTATTCATCAGCGGTGCCCGCTGGGGAAGGGCGTGGCGCGAAGGCGCGCACGGCGTTGGCCGGGCTGATGGCGATGGCGCAGGCGCGGGGGTGGTGACCCGCCCCTGTTGCTGCTATTTTTTAAATTTTTTTGTTTTGATTTTTTTTCTTTTGCTGCAGGAAAATTGTTAGAGGAAAAAAATATTTTTTTATTTTGTTATCAGAGAAATGTAAATAGTAAAAAAAAGTTTTTATTGTTTTTTTTATTTTGTTTGGTGTATCTGCAAAACAAATGATTAAAAAAAACTATCTTTGTACAAGTTTTTTTTATTTATCTCCTGCAAAACAATTTGTTAGAATCAAAAGAAATATATGGATTTTTTTATATCCTGCAAAAATAAAGATTAGATAACAGGATACGATTTTTTTAAATTTATTTATAAACAAAGAAATAGGATAAGTGAATGGATTCGGATCCGCGAAATGGAAGATAGATCCGTGGACTCCGACCACCGTGCGTGGTCGGAGGTGTGTGGTTGCGTGAGGTAGAAAAAGAATATGGAGGGATAACGAAATGAGATGAAAATTGGTGTCAGAGGTAAATTATGTGGAGAAATGTTTTGGAATTTTTAATCTAAAAATTACTTCCTACTCCTACGCTAAGATCTAACTCTACGATTACCTAGGGAAAAAGACAAGTAAAAGTGGATCTCACCTCGGGGATCGGACAAGCCATGATGGCCTCGACGAAGCTCAAGCCGCTGTCACCGACTGGATCGGAGGCTAGGACCCTCTTCAACAAGAAACCTCTCGGAAACCGGGCTCCTCTCCGCCAAAGATCGATCAAAGAAGAAATGAGGGAGGAGGAGCCCATTAAAAAGAATACGAAGGTCAGAAATGGAGATATTTACAAAAATGGAAGGTGTTGATTGTGTGAATTAAAATAATTAATTAAATTAATTAATTAATTAATTAATTACGAAATTCGAAATTAATAAATTAAATAAATAAATAAATTAATTAGAAATTAATTGGCCACCTTAATGGTGGCCATTAAGGGCATGCAATCAAATCATATATATAAGGCATGTTATAAAATCAAATCAATCAATTAAAATCAAATAATTAAATAAATAATTCGGAATTAATTTAAATAATTAATTAATGTTAGGTAATTAAATTTTTTTGGTAGATTTTATAAATGGAAGTTAGTGGCATACATATATTATATACATAAGATATAATGTACATAGGTCCAAATAAGGAAATAATTTTTATACAAGATTTTTTTTATTATTTATTTTTTTTTCTAATTTTTATTTTTATTGAAAACAATATTTATAATATATACATTATATAAAATAAATAAAATATAAAATATATACAATAAATATATGGGTAAATTGCACAATACACCCCAGAAAACCGACTTTTTAACCGTAACTCCAAAAAATACGAAACCACAGCCATTTGAAAGATAATTTAATTTATAGTATTATGGAAGTGAGTTTGGTTCGATTTGAGCTCGTATGGAGCCGGAATTGATGTTTCAATTATCGCATTACGGCTTTCTCTGGGTGTAATTATTTACAATATATACAATTTTTTTATTTTACAAATATTTTTATTATTTACAACATAGTTTTATTTACAACTTTGATTTACAAAAATAAGTGATTTGAGGTCAAATTATATACAAATAAAATAATGTAAGTTTTATACAAATATACATGAAAAATATGTACAAGACATTTTTTGGATTTTCTGACAGACAACCTCATCTCCCCCTACTTTATTCCTGGTCGATCAGGTCAAGTCTTGACCTTCTCTCGGGGTTTGGGTCAGTCTATATTTATTGCATAAATACTTCCTTTTCTTTTTCTTTTCTTCTTTATTCTTTTATTTATGTACAAAAAGTGTTAAAAATGCATATTTAACAAATGCATGTGAAATGATAATTTTATGGAATTAATGGGTATTTACAGGTATTTGACTAAGGAAACGATGCTAAAATAAAAGAATAAAGGCGATGAATCGTGGATTCATCAGCGCAATTACCAAAAAACCTATAGGCCTAAATGCAAAAAGGCCAGAAATATTACAACTGCCTAGAAAAGTTTAGGTACCAAACATGAATAAGATAAGTCCCTGGGGTTGATCTGCAAAATGGCCAAGTCACGTGCGTATCGCACGTGACCTGGCAGGGACCAAATAAGGATAATACAAAACTTCAGGGGGCTATACGCAAATCATACAAAAGTTCAAAACACAGATGAAAGTTTTAACGTCTAATATTAAAATACAAAAAGGGCCGGGGTGATTATGCAAAATACCCAGTCAAGGGGGGATCAGACGACGGAGCAGCTCCCACTTACGCGACGCGTCACGCTCCTACACCGTGATGCCCCTTCGACGTTGACGACTGAGATTAGATCGTGCTTGGATGATCAGACGGTTGGCACGCACACGATTTGACGGTGGCGTACCGTGACGCCCCTTCGACGTTGACGACTGAGATTAGATTGTGCTTGGATGATCAGACGGCTGGCACGCACACGATTTGACGGTGGCTGTACGCCACCAAGAACGCGACCGAGATCGATGACACAGAGGGCTTCTGGAAGATCACGGGAAGAACACGGCCATGCGCACCTTCGACCGGCCCGATCTCTCTACTCCAACCTCCAACAAGGAGGTTGGAATGATCAGATGAATGCTGGGGCGAATCCGCGTCAGCTGGAGGAGTCGAACGGGTCCGTGGCTCAGCGGTGGAGCCCTGGAGCTTCAATGCACCTGGAGCTTCTTTTTGGGCAAAAAGATGAGGCTCAGATGCCTCCCCTCGGGTCCTGCACGTGACAGAAAATCGTAGCAGCAAAAAAGAGGTGCAGTATCCAGATTTTATTGGCGAAAGATAGGCGGAGTGTGGTGATAACCGTCCGAATGACTAAGGCAATCAGGTGTCTAAAAGGTCGTTGAGACCTCAATCACTCAGACTCGGGTCAACAAGAAAAATGAACCACTCGATACAAATAAAATCAATCAGAACAAAGAAGCGGTCCTGCTATATGTTTAACCTGGTATAGCACCCAGGGTCGAACTCAAGGAGCACGGGTTGGCCGAAGGCCTACGAAGTAGTAAAAACAAATAAAATAAAGAAATAAAATCTTTTTAGTGGTTTTTAATTATTTTTATATTTTTTTGGATTTTTAAAAGATTAAGAAATTAAGAAAAACAAACACAAGCTCACTTCAACAAATTATTTCAAGCCACAAAAATCAACCAAAAATCAAAACAAAAATATTTTTATGTGTTTTATATTTTTTATGTTTTTGGTGAATTTTTGATAATTTTCTGATATTTATTTTATTTTCTAAAAATCAAACAGTAGCAAAAATGAGAGGTACTGTCCAGCCGAGACAAGAAACCCTAGATAAAATATCTAAGGGCCTCAAAATGGCCCGGAGGTAATTTTCCTATATAGTAGATGAAACAAGGAAAATTTAGGTACCAAGTTTATTATTTTTGGGTTTTTGATGAATTTATTAGAATTTTTATGGGCTTTTTGGTGTTTTTAAGTTTTTAAGGTTTTTAAGCAATGAAAAATAGCGAAAATTGGCTAGAAAATCAAGGAACACAAACTAATCAGTAGCTAATTTTTATAGACTTTTTATGGGAGTTTTTATATTTTTTTGTGATTTTTCAATCTAGACAGTAGCAAAAATTAAGGTTTTTTAATTTTTAAAAATAGCAAACAAAATCAGAAATGTCCTCAAAAATCCATGAAAATCCTACACCATGGCAGGAGCCATGTATCAAATTCTCATTAGATTTGGAGGTGATTTGATATTTTATTCAAAAATAACAAAAGGGTACTGTGCACAGGGACTGGAATGCAAATACCCAAAGTTCTGGGGGTCCCGGTGCAATTAACCCAGCAAAACACATGCCACACGCGTGCCTGGGGCACTCAGGGACCTATATGTAAGGAAAATAAGTCCCGAGGACCTATTGGTAACACGTACCAAAAGTCCAGGGGGCTCAGTTGCAAATAACCCAAAATAAAACGCACATGCGAGAATAAAGCATTCACATGGGTATATATGCAATTAACTAAAAAGTTTCATTCATTCATAAACAACCAGAACTACAAGGGCATAGACTGCAAATACACCAAAGTAACACGTGACGACGCACGTGGCTCACAACAGGCAGGGGTATATATGCAATTACACTGAAGCTCAGGGTCCATTGATGAGCCGAAAATCACGCGGTTAAGAGAAGGAAAATGATATCAAAAGTGTCGTTGTTCTCAACCGCACGATTCGGTCAACGAGAAAAATGATAAAAACCACTCAAAACAGATAGAAATCGATGAAAACAATGTAAGCGGTCTTTCGCTATTCTTTTTACCTTGTATAGCGACCAGGGTCGAACACAAGGAGCACGATTTAAAAACTAAGCAGTCAAATTTCAGAAAAGTATTTTTGGTAGTTTTTGAATTTTATATTTTTTTTTGTATTTTTAAAAACAAGCACAATATTCACAAGGGATAAAAGCACACGCAATCTTTCTTGTATTTTTTTTTGCAATGGTAAAAAATATACAGAAAAGTCCACTGAAAATATTTTTGTGTTTTATATATTTTAAAACGTTTTTGGTAAATTTTTCACAATTTTTTGATGTTTTTGTTATTTTCTAAAAATGAAACAGTGGAAAATAAATAAAATGTACACAGTAAGGAGTATTTTGCAAATTAAAAAATTCTTTAAGTACTCAAAATTCCTGAAAATTATTTTTAAGACAAAGTAGAAAGCAATATCTACACCAAAATCACTATTTTCGGATTTTTCTACAATTTTCTGCAATTTTTATAAGATTTTTCATATTTTATAATTTTTTTTGGTTTTAATAAATGAAAAATGCACAAAAATTGGACAGAAATTAAAAGACACCAAAATGCACCTACAATAACTTTTTAAGAATTTTTATGCAATTTTGTGAATTTTTATGAATTTTCAAAGTTATGACAAGAAAAAAGATAATGTTTTTGATTTTTTAAATATATCAAATGACAATAAAAATGATTGAAAATTTTTATACAATGATGAGAACTGTAGCAGGACTATCCACAATTTTTCTCAGAATTTTTAGATCAATAAAAACATTTATTCTAATGAAAAGTGCTTGCCAAATGAAGTTTGAAAGTGCAGGGATTAAATTGCAATTACTGAAAGTTTCTGCATGAAATTATAACAATAAATATACTACATGAGTAACTTTCGAATTTACCCAGATAACATGTGCATGTCACATGACCAAGTTGGAAGCAGGGGTGGATTTGCACTTATGTAGACACCAGGGACTTTTTGTAATTTTTCCAATATACCTTTTTTTAATCCCAACTAGGGTTCTCTCTTGGGGTCTTTTTTTTTTCTTCAACAGCAAAGAGGGAAAGAGGCACCCGCCGCCGCCAAAGAGGAGGATGGCCAGGCGGCGCGCGGGCTGGCGCCTTCGGGGATGGAGCAGTCGGCCTGGAGGAGGCGCGTGCCTCAGATGGAGGCGCGCGGAGGAGGGCGTCCACGCGGCAGAGGGGGGCTGATGGCGAGCCGCGGGCGCAGCCGTCGGGGTCGGGCGCGGGACGGCAGGACCCGCTGGGCGGTGCTCCTGCGCGCGTCACCGCTGGAGGGGCGGAGGTCACGGTCGCGCGCGAGGGCCTGGTGGATGGGATGGACTGTGGGGCGCCGGCGGTGGAGAGGTCGCGCGTGGGGCGGCGCGCCGCCCCCACGCAGGAGGTCGGTTTCAGGCGGGAGGCCACTGCGGAGGGGGTTCACGTGGCGGAGGATGGGCGCGGGGGAGCAGGTGCCCGTGGAGGAGGGGGCGCGGCGCCGCCGCCGCCCGGGGGTGATGAGAGAGGCGCGGGCCTGGCGCTGGCGATTTTTTTTATTTTTTTTAATTTTGTTTAAATCTGCAGGAAATTGTTATTAAAAAAAGTGTTTTTTTATTTTTTTATTCAGAAAGATGTAAACATTAGTCTGTACTAAGAAAGGAAAAAAATTATTTTTTTTTATTTTTTTATATTTTCCTGCAAAACAGAACGTTAGATACAAAAGTAGTTTTCTTATTTTCTTTTTATTTTACCTGCAAAACAAATGTTAGAGGGAACAAAGAAAGAAAAATTTTTTTTCTTATTGTATCTTGCAAGAACAAGGATTAGAAAACAAGATACATTTTTTTAAATTTATTTATAAACACAATGAAGTTGGTGAATGGGCGGATCTTATGATGCGATGGAGTAGATCCGTGGCTCCGGTCACCGTGCGTGATCGGAGGTGGAAGGTTGCGCGAGGTAGAAAAAGAAATGCGATGGTCCAGATGTGAGATGAAAAATCGGTGTCGGATGTGGATTAAAGTGTGATGAATTTTTGAGATTTTTAATCTAAAAATTACTCCCTACTTCTACACTAACACTAAATCTACGATTACCTAGGGAAAAAGACAAGTAAAAGTGGATCTCACCTCGGGGATCGGACAAGCCATGATGGCCTCGACGAAGCTCAAGCCGCTGTCACCGACTGGATCAGAGGCTAGGACCCTCTTCAACAAGAAACTCTCGGAAACTGGGCTCCTCTCCGCCAAAGATTGATCAAATGAGAATGAGGGAGGAGGAGCCCATTAAAAAGAGGCAAAAATCAAAAATGGAAAATATTTACAAAAAAGGAAGGTGTTTATTGGGTGGATTAATAAAATAATTAAATTAATAAATTAATTAAATAATTAATTACGAAATTCGAAATTAATAAATTAAATAAATTAATAAATTAATTGGAAATTAATTGGCCACCTTAATGGTGGCCATTAAAGGTATGCAATCAAATCCAATATATATGGCATGTTATAAAATCAAATCTATCAAATAAAATCAAATAATTAAATAAAAAATTCGGAATTAATTTAAATAAATTAATTAATGTTAGGTAATTAATTTTTTTATGGTTTTTATTTAAGGAAGTTAGTGGTATACATATATTACATACATATAATATAATGTACATAGGTGCAAATAAGGAAACAATTTTTATACAAGATTTTTTAATTTAATTTTTTTAATTTTTATTTTTATTGAAAACAATATTTATAATATATACATTAAGTAAAAATAAATATTAATAATTATATACACATATGGGTAAACTGCACAATACACCCCAGAAAACCGACTTTTTAACCGTAACTCCAAAAAATACGAAACCACAGCCATTTAAAAGATAATTTAATTTATAGTATTATGGAAGTGAGTTTGGTTCGATTTGAGCTCATATGGAGCTGGAATTGATGTTTCAATTATTGCACTACAGCTTTTTCTGGGTGTAATTATTTACAATATATACAATATTTTATTTTACAAATATTTTTATTATTTACACTACAGTTTTATTTACAACTTTTATTTACAAAAGTAAGTGGTTTGAGGTCAAATTATGTACAAATAAAATAATGTACGTTTTATACAAATATACATGACAAATATGTACAAGTTATTTTTGGATTTTCTGACAGACAACCTTATCTCCCCCTACTTTATTCCTGGTCGATCAGGTCAAGTCTTGACCTTCTCTCGGGGTTTGGGTCAGTATGTATTTATTTCATAAATACCTCCTTTTCATTTTCTTTTCTTCTTTATTCTTTTATTTATATACAAAAAGTGTTAAAAATGCATAATTAACAAATGCATGTAAAAAGGTAATTTTATGAAATTAGTGGGTATTTACAGGTATTTGACTAAGGAAATAATGCTAAAATAAAAGAATAAAGGCGATGAATCGTGGATTCATCATTCCCCTATACTTTACCTTTGCTAGTCCCTTAGCAAACACTTATTTGGAAAATAAGTGAAAATAAAAATAAAGAAAAGAAAAAGGAAAGAAGTTAGAACGATGTTGACTTTCAAACTTATCTTCATAAAATGTAGTCTGGAGCTCTGTCGGACCTTTGGATTATTAATGTGTCGGAACCTTAATGGGACCTGGATTTAAACCTAACAGCCTCTAAGTTCCATAAGTCTCCTATTCAGGTCTCCTCAACAGTCAGATCAGAACAAGTCTACAGACACAAACTCTTATGACTATGAATTCTTACTTGTACGTGTAAGTGAAATTTAGCTCTTCATCTCAAAAGTAGCAAAGATTCAGCCTCTCTCAATAAGGTAACTCAATAACCTGGTTTGGCAACTCTTTCCTCGAGGAGCGGGGATATTCCCTTCTAAGTTCAAGTACAACCAGCTCAAGAAGAGGGGATGGAGAAGAGAATGGACGGTAACCAGTGTAGTTACCTATCCTTGGATGCATGACCAGTGTAGCCATGTCACCCGCTGCAAGCTCATGAATATATGACTTTGAAGCTCTTATTCCTTTTTTTTACAGGCATTTTATTTTTCTATCAAGCCTGTCCACTTTTGGAGATTTTGCTTCTTTTTTTTTGAAATATATACAAGGTGCAGCATGTACTGAAAGAATCATGTGTGTGTTGTTAAATTTTCTACTTAGACTCATCAAGATGACATGTGAACATAGTCTTGTGGACTCAAAGAATTAAGTCTAGGACCTGAAAAGTCTTAACTCCAAATCTTATAAGGTTCCTCTGAAATTAAGTGGATTAAGGTCCAACTAAGCTCCATTCTTCAAATTAATTCCAGACTTAGTTTAATAGTCAAAATCATCCTGAAAAATGCTCATGCAAATGCAAGAAAATATGTACATGCAAAGAAAAAGAAAACAAAATCTTTTTGTGAAACAATTTTCAAAATTTTGAAATTTTTATGGATTTTTGAAAAATGATGATGCACATGCAAAAAGAGTTTTTTTCAAATAGTTAGTAATATATACAAATATATACAAAAAGATTTTTTTTAAAGGAAAAGATACATATTTACACAAGAGTGAGTTGATTATTTTACAAGCATGAAATGCAAGAATTTACAACTTGAGTAATTTATACAAGTATATATAGAGTTGGGGTTTTTTTAGATTTTTTTTAAGTATTTACACAGTGTTTTAGCCATATAAAAATAATGTATGAAAGTACGAGTTATGGCTAAAGTATATATACAATATATATACGATACCCCCCTATACTTAGCTCGAACTATGTCCTCATAGTGATCAAAGAGCTGAAAAGAAAGACATAACTCGTGCCACGTATAGAAAAGTGAAAAGAATGGTATACTACAACGACGAATAAAAGAATAAAATTAATAGAAGTCGGTGATCCCCCTATACTTAGGATCAAGTAATCCAAAGTATAGCAGACTGTACACAAGGGGACAACCGAGGAGATGAATATACAGAGTCTACCTCCCCTATACTTAGGGTAAAATATCCCTAAGTATAGGCTGCAAAACAGAGGTAAAAAGAATCAAAGAATAATCACAAGTCTGACATCCCCCCTATACTTAGGGTAAAGTACACCCTAAGTATGGAATGATCATGCGATGGAGATGGGGTGCAAGACAGAAAGAATGTATGATATTGACAGATGGTTTATACAACAGTGAGTCGATCAGTGTTGAGGTGCCTCTCAACAAGCGCTAGAGTTTACGCCCCTAGCTGGGCGCAAATGTTAGGATAACGCCGTGTCAAGGTTCAGGACGGCATCTGTCAGGCGAATACCGCACTGTCGTCGTCGTCTCGGTGGGAGAACAACAACGGAGTTAGGAGGGTCAAGAGAGTGAATGATAACACCCAGGTAATCAATCAGGTGGGTGTTTGTTACCGGATCAAGATATTGGCGAATGAAGTCGGGCTCCGGTAGCATAAAAGAAATCATCGGCTCAAGATCTGTATGGAGTGAAAGGATGGAGCCGAAGTAATCAAACGTGGAGAAGGAAGGATCTGATAGTGAATCCTCCACGTCAATCACCGTCTCGAATAGATATGGAAGATTATGATCAGGAGACTCACTATAAAGGCTGATATCTGATGTATGGAATGTAGACAAATCAGTGAAATCATCGAATACCTCAAAGATTGGGTCATCCTCGCGAGGGTCGTCGAGGAGAGAACCATCAAATTCATTATCAGAAATATCAAAATACTCGGTCTCGTGATCCGACAGATCGGATGCACTCCCAAAAATTGAAACCGAGTACACATGGTCCATGGCATCCTCCCGCAGATAACCCTCGGGGAGTAATGCCGAATCATCAGGGAACTTGGGATCTATGCTGTCAAATGTTATATCCTCCAAAAATATATTGACCTCATCAAATGGGAGGACACATGGCTCAAGTACGGGACTATCAAGTTCTGTAAAATCCAAAATCGGTCCCTCATCAAACTCTCTATGCTGAGATGAATCCAAATGTATCTCTGAATTCGAGAAGATCTCCTGAAGACAAGACACTGTATCAACTACGTATGGATACTGGAAAGATTCAGAGGATGGCTGAGATGTGGGTTCCTCCTCTATCTCTTGGGATCCTAGCAGATCTAGAATCGACGAATCTTCTACGTGATAGAGCGGGACTGACTCAAAATATGATTGTAAATCCAATTGGTCCTCAACCAATGTCCGGCTCTGGGAACTTACAACAGTAGGAAACACATCCATCAAATGAGAAGTAGTAGCATCCATATTCTCTGATTTGTGTGTGCTATCAAGATCGGAATGGTTTGTCACACACTCAATTGTTGTCGTCTCTCCTTCCTGTGTTGTCCCTAATAAATCATCTCGTGTATATGAAAGATCAGAAAGTGAATCCAAGATGGTCTCAACTAAATCCAGGTTGGGATAGTGGTGTGAACCAACACACGAGGCAATGACATATGCAATTTGCTCTGCGGTCCTCCCCCTCATGGCGATATGGATAAGGTCAGTCATCGAAAATCCATGATCCGGAAATCGCCTCACAAGTTCTCGTAACCTCAACCATGAATCTATCAACGGCTTTTGGGGGTTAACAGAAAAATCACGAATACACGACCGCATCATCTCTGCTCTACACTGGGGGTAAAATTTCTTCAAAAATAATGATCGTAAATCTCCCCATGTAGTAATCTTCCTTCCCAATCGCCTATGCCAACTCTTGGCTCTACTCTGAAGTGTAAACGGGAAGGTAATCAACATCATGTCCTCTGAAGTGATATCCAAATATGATCGTGATACACAAAAATCCTCAAATTCATCGATATGCAAATAAGGTTCCTCGTGCATTTCCCCAAAAAACTTAGGCAGTAGATCAATTAACTCTAAATCCAGAACAAAGGGTCTCAAGGTAGAAGCGGACTGGACTTCATGATCTGTGTACTCATCCAATGTCCTAGGATACAAGTCATCTAAAGCTCGCAACTGCCCCATTTGATTGCGTATGGGATGCACTCTCATCTCAGCAAGGTGAACACCCATGTCTCGTGTTTGGTCAATCTGGTCTCTTTGGGTGTCACTCACAGCACGTCCCAAATGGGAGGGTGGGTAGGGAGAAGATGAGAAGTCGGATGGGGTTCTGACCTCTCGAGAGAGTGAACGTGAGTGATGGGCGTGAAATGAAGAAGCCGCAAAATTCGGTTGGAATGGAAAGTGGCCCATCGTGATGAGAGGAAACTGAAGGGAGGGATGGAGGGATAGAAGGGAGTGAAAGAAAGAAAAAGCAGGAATGAAGAGAAAGATAGAAGGGAGGGAGGAAAGGTGACTGCTAATGATCCAGGAAGATGATCGTAATATACTCACACCATAGACATACAAAACACAAATCAAACCCCCAGTTCACCAACTCAACACAAAGTGGAGACCGTAAGACTTGGTCTTTTATCTTTTCAATTTTAGAGTTAGGTGATAAGACAAAGTTGTACAAACACTTAGGAGGCTTGAATAGGATTTGGGCACTACTCCTTAGTCTGTACGTGAGCAATTAAAAACGCAGACAATGAGGGGATTGCTCTCCCAATACAATGATACGAATCAATTACGTTTGATTTTAATGGTCAAGTTCATTTAGCAGTCCCAATTTTTTAATTTTTGATTTTGTGATTTTTTTTGGATATTTTCAAGAATAAACGCCTAACGAGCTTTCCGATTTCCTCTTTGATTAATTTGAGTCCAAAAACAGGGGGAGGGATCGAGAAAGCCAATGCACGGTCAAAAACTATGATGCATGCAGAGATAGAAAATGCGTACCTTACTCCAGCACTCTACATGCAAAATGATCCGCGCAGAAATTTAAATACAGAAAATAAACTACCTAAATGATGCAACGGTGAAAACCGAGTCCTAGATGAGCAAGTTCTACTTGCAGAACCGTCTAATCGGTCACCGACCTCCAAGCCAAAGGGTCCGGTCTTGGCCCACCCCTCCTCTGCCCGACAAATCGGGCGTAGGAGAAAGCACTTTACAGGGTGGACTGCGGCACGTAGGCTACGAAGGAGATGAGTCGATTATTTTTATTAATTGATTATTAGTAGGTCCAATTAAGCGCACTATAGGAACAAGCAGATAATTAAGTGTGGGGACCCTACTAATTACGGTACAAGCAAGAGAAAATCCTAAGGCTAGGGGCTCGAAAATCACGTGAATCATATAAAATAAAATAAAAAAAATGCGAGAAAATAAAACCAGCGAAAAACAACGGTGAGGTCCCCCAAGTGCACCGGCACTTGGCGAAACAGACCCCGAAAAATGTCCAAGTGTCCACAGGTCCAAAGTCTAAGTTATTACAAAAATATTGTTCTCTCTTTCTCTCTCAAAAATAAAAATTCCTTCTCCTCTCTCTCTCTTCCTCCTGCGCGGGTCCTCTAAAAAGAAACTCCAAGTCGTCCAAGCAGTACCTCGCACAAAAATCCAAGAGAGAATGTCAGAAAATAATTATAATATAGAGAGGTAAAAATAGAAAAATGACTACAAAGCCGTGCTCCCCGGCAACGGCGCCATTCTGATGAGCCGAAAATCACGCGGTTAAGAGAAGGAAAATGATATCAAAAGTGTCGTTGTTCTCAACCGCATGATTCGGTCAACGAGAAAAATGATAAAAACCACTCAAAACAGATAGAAATCGATGAAAACAATGTAAGCGGTCTTTCGCTATTCTTTTTACCTGGTATAGCGACCAGGGTCGAACACAAGGAGCACGATTTAAAAACTAAGCAGTCAAATTTCAGAAAAGTATTTTTGGTAGTTTTTGAATTATATAGTTTTTTTTGTATTTTTAAAAACAAGCACAATATTCACAAGGAATAAAAACACACGCAATCTTTCTTGTATTTTTTTTTGCAATGGTAAAAAATATACAGAAAAGTCCACTGAAAATATTTTTGTGTTTTATATATTTTAAAATGTTTTTCGTAAATTTTTCACAATTTTTTGATGTTTTTGTTATTTTCTAAAAATGAAACAGTGGAAAATAAATAAAATGTACACAGTAAGGAGTATTTTGCAAATTAAAAAATTCTTTAAGTACTCAAAATTCCTGAAAATTATTTTTAAGACAAAGTAGAAAGCAATATCTACACCAAAATCACTATTTTCGGATTTTTCTACAATTTTCTGCAATTTTTATAAGATTTTTCATATTTTGTAATTTTTTTTGTTTTAATAAATGAAAAATGCACAAAAATTGGACAGAAATTAAAAGACACCAAAATGCACCTACAATAATTTTTTAAGAATTTTTATGCAATTTTGTGAATTTTTATGAATTTTCAAAGTTATGACAAGCAAAAAGATAATGTTTTTGATTTTTTAAATATATCAAATGACAATAAAAATGAATGAAAATTTTTATACAATGATGAGAACTGTAGCAGGACTATCCACAATTTTTCTCAGAATTTTTAGATCAATAAAAACATTTATTCTAATGAAAAGTGCTTGCCAAATGAAGTTTGAAAGTGCAGGGATTAAATTGCAATTACTGAAAGTTTCTGCATGAAATTATAACAATAAATATACTACAGGAGTAACTTTCTAATTTACCCAGATAACATGTGCATGTCACATGACCAAGTTGGAAGCAGGGGTTGATTTGCACTTATGTAGATCACCAGGGACTTTTTGTAATTTTTCCAATATACCTTTTTTTAATCCCAACTAGGGTTCTCTCTTGGGGGTCTTTTTTTTTTCTTCGACAACAAAGAGGGAAAGAGGCACCCGCCGCCGCCAAAGAGGAGGATGGCCAGGCGGCGCGCGGGCTGGCGCCTTCGGGGATGGAGCAGTCGGCCTAGAGGAGGCGCGTGCCTCAGATGGAGGCGCGCGGAGGAGGGCGTCCACGCGGCAGAGGGGGGCTGATGGCGAGCCGCGGGCGCAGCCGTCGGGGTCGGGCGTGGGACGGCAGGACCCGCTGGGCGGTGCTCCTTCGCGCGTCACCGCTGGAGGGACGGAGGTCATGGTCGCGCGCGGGGGCCTGGTGGATGGGATGGACTGTGGGGCGCCGGCGGTGGAGAGGTCGCACGTGGGGCGGCGCGCCGCCCCCACGCAGGAGGTCGGTTTCAGGCGGGAGGCCACCGTGGAGGGGGTTCACGCGGCGGAGGATGGGCACGGGGGAGCAGGTGCCCGTGGAGGAGGGGGCGCGGCGCCGCCGCCGCCCGGGGGTGATTAGAGAGGCGCGGGCCTGGCGTTGGCGATTTTTTTTATTTTTTTTAATTTTGTTTAAATCTGCAGGAAATTGTTATTAAAAAAAGTGTTTTTTTATTTTTTATTCAGAAAGATGTAAACATTAGTCTGTACTAAGAAAGGAAAAAAATTATTTTTTTTATTTTTTTATATTTTCCTGCAAAACAGAACGTTAGATACAAAAGTAATTTTCTTATTTTCTTTTTATTTTACCTGCAAAACAAATGTTAGAGGGAACAAAGAAAGAAAAAAAATATTTTTTTCTTATTGTATCTTGCAAGAACAAGGATTACAAAACAAGATACATTTTTTTAATTTATTTATAAACACAATGAAGTTGGTGAATGGGCGGATCTTATGATGCGATGGAATAGATCCGTGGCTCCGGTCACGCACATCCGATGGAATAGATCCGTGGCTCCGGTCACCGTGCGTGATCGGAGGTGGAAGGTTGCGCGAGGTAGAAAAAGAAATGCGATGGTCCAGATGTGAGATGAAAAATCGATGTCGGATGTGGATTAAAGTGTGATGAATTTTTGAGATTTTTAATCTAAAAATTACTCCCTACTTCTACGCTAACACTAAATCTACGATTACCTAGGGAAAAAGACAAGTAAAAGTGGATCTCACCTCGGGGATCGGACAAGCCATGATGGTCTCGACGAAGCTCAAGCCGCTGTCACCGACTGGATCGGAGGCTAGGACCCTCTTCAACAAGAAACTCTCGGAAACTGGGCTCCTCTCCGCCAAAGATTGATCAAATGAGAATGAGGGAGGAGGAGCCCATTAAAAAGAGGCAAAAATCAAAAATGGAAAATATTTACAAAAAAGGAAGGTGTTTATTGGGTGGATTAATAAAATAATTAAATTAATAAATTAATTAAATAATTAATTACGAAATTCGAAATTAATAAATTAAATAAATTAATTGGAAATTAATTGGCCACCTTAATGGTGGCCATTAAAGGTATGTAATCAAATCCAATATATATGGCATGTTATAAAATCAAATCAATCAAATAAAATCAAATAATTAAATAAAAAATTCGGAATTAATTTAAATAAATTAATTAATGTTAGGTAATTAATTTTTTATGGTTTTTATTTAAGGAAGTTAGTGGTATACATATATTACATACATATAATATAATGTATATAGGTGCAAATAAGGAAACAATTTTTATACAAGATTCTTTAATTTAATTTTTTTAATTTTTATTTTTATTGAAAACAATATTTATAATATATACATTAAGTAAAAATAAATATTAATAATTATATACACAGATATATGGGTAAACTGCACAATACACCCCAGAAAACTGACTTTTTAACCGTAACTCCAAAAAATACGAAACCTAACCATTTGAAAGATAATTTAATTTATAGTATTATGGAAGTGAGTTTGGTTCGATTTGAGCTCATATGGAGCCGGAATTGATGTTTCAATTATCGCACTACGGCTTTTTCTGGGTGTAATTATTTACAATATATACAATATTTTATTTTACAAATATTTTTATTATTTACACTACAGTTTTATTTACAACTTTTATTTACAAAAGTAAGTGGTTTGAGGTCAAATTATGTACAAATAAAATAATGTACGTTTTATACAAATATACATGACAAATATGTACATGTTATTTTTGGATTTTCTGACAGACAACCTTATCTCCCCCTACTTTATTCCTGGTCGATCAGGTCAAGTCTTGACCTTCTCTCGGGGTTTGGGTCAGTATGTATTTATTTCATAAATACCTCCTTTTCTTTTTCTTTTCTTCTTTATTCTTTTATATATATACAAAAAGTGTTAAAAATGCATAATTAACAAATGCATGTAAAATGGTAATTTTATGAAATTAGTGGGTATTTACAGGTATTCGACTAAGGAAATAATGCTAAAATAAAAGAATAAAGGCGATGAATCGTGGATTCATCATCCATCATGCAAATAAACCTAAAACTAAACAACGCACTTAAATATTTACAGGACTAATACGAAATAACGCAAAGATAAGGGCCTAAGGGCAAATTACCCTTTATTAACCGGAGCTGCTGGATGGCTGCCACGTGGAGATCGGACGGTCCAAATGGGGGGCGGCTCTCAACGCTGGTGCTGCTCTGGTCGATCCAACGGTCCAGGCCAGGAGACGTGTGGATCTAACGGTCCGGATCAGTTACCTCGGATCTGACGTCAAAGAGGGCTCCAGCAACCAACGGTCAGGATGGTGTCTGGAGCTGAGGGCTAATCCGACGATGCTGGAGGGTGCTGGAAGAACTGGTCCCCGACGAACTTCGCCGGGCTCGTGCGGGCGCTGGCCTCCTCCTCGGAGCGCTCTGATGATCGGAGAAGAACGCTGGTGCGCTCCTGCGTCTGCTGCGGTGCTCCGATGATCGACCCGAGCTCGGAGGAGCTCAGGCACGGTCGGCGGAGCTGGGTCTCCCGGCCTGAGTGACCAAGCCCTCAGATGGGCTCGACAAGACCGGCAAAAGGGCTCAGAAGACTCGCGGGTCGAGGGCAAACTGCCTCGACCCAGTTAGGCGGAGCGAAGGTGGACGATGCGTCGGGGTGATGGGCTCCGGCGAAGGTGGAAGACGGTGGAGCCCGGTTCCCAGCTCCTGTGCGAGCTGGGTTGTGTGAGTGGGTGGAGAACGTGCGGCGGAGGAAGGCGAAGATGTGGGTCGGGTCCGATGGTCGAACGGTGGTCGGAACTGGGGTGAATCGAAGAAACACGTCGACGGTGAAGATTGGGGGTAACGAAAATTAGATGAAATAGCTAAGCTAAGGGACTACCTGGGTGAAGGAATAGACTGTGGCGGAGCTGGGGAAGCTCCCGGTCGTCGCCTCAAGGGATGTCTCTGCCCGAGGCTCGAAGCTCGCTCAGGTGGCGGAGCTACGGTGGTGACTCCGTCGGATCAGTGGATTCGCCGGCTTTCCTCGCTGCAACAGGTCGGGGATGCGAGCTGTCACCTCGCTCTCTCTCTCTGGAGCTCACTGGAAGGCTACGCAAATGGCCAAAGATAGCGTGGGAAGGTGGCTGAGCTCCAGCTTTATATGGCTAGGGGTCCAAGAAGAGGGGGTCCGGGCAAGCTCAGGAGCGCGCGGATCCCGAGGGAACGGCTCCGGCGAGGATGTCGGATGTAAGGAGGACAATTCGGACCCGGGGTTTGGGTTAATGGCGGTCGGGTCAACCGGATAAAAATAGGAGAAGACGGGTCGGGCAGGACGGACCCGGCTCTGGTGGTCCTGGGGGGAGAGTTGACCGGGGGTCAACAATCCCCCGTGGACCAATCAGAGCCCGCCAAGCTTTGAGTTTTTATTTAATTATTTTGAGTTAGAAAATGACCGAATTTTCAAAAACTTAAAACATTAAATATTTTTATTTTATTTTTTTTCTATTTTTTTGTGATTTTTAATTAATTTTTGGAAATAAAAATAAGGTATTTACATTATATAGCTATATATAGGTATATATACAATATGTAGGCTTTTGATTTTTGATTTTTAATTATTATTTTTGTACAAGTTTATTCCTATTTTATATTTTATTTATTTATAGTATAAAATAAGGAATAAAAGGATGTTTTTATTTGATTTTTATTATTTATTTACATAGGTAAAATAAATAGATATGTACATCTATATACATGGTATATGTACAATGTATTTTTGTGTTTTTGATTTTTCTATTTTTATTTTGTTTTTATCTTTTATAAATATATACAAATATTTACAAGCATATTTTTGGGTGAGGAAAACATTTTTATTTTATTTACATAAATATATACACAAGAGCCCCTATCTCCCTCTACTTGGCTTTTATGCGGTCAGGCCCATGCTGAGCCCTCCCTTGGGTTAGGTTGCTCAATATTTATTCTAAATATTTCCCTCTTTTTCTTTTTAATCTTTATTCTTTTATTTTTGCACAAAAACATGCTAATTATAGGTTTTTACACAATGCATGCTTTTGGTAATTATTCCTATTTACATATATCTACATGCATTTGCAAAGGTTTTTGTAGCTAAAATATAAGAATAAAGAGTGATGAATGGGTATTCATCACCCCCCTATACTTAACTTTGCTAGTCCCTTAGCAAACACTTATTTGAAAAAGAAGTGAAAAAGAAAGAAAGAAAAAGAAAAAGAGGATGTACATGGATCAAGGTTGATTATTAAACTTGCCTTCATTAAATTGCGGTATGGAGCTCGATCAGATCTTTGGATTATTAATGTGTCGGAACCTTATTTAGACTTAGGCTTAAAACTCAACAGCCTCTAAGTTCCACTAATCTATAACCAAGACTCCTCAATGCTCCAGATCAGAACAAGTCATCAATCACAAACCCTGAAGACCATGAATCTTTTCTTGTCCTGTGAATGTGAAGTCTAAGCTCTCCACCTCAGAAATGGCAACTTGACAGCCCTCCCTAACAAGGTAACTCTATGACCTCAATCTGGCCACTCTTTCCTCGAGGAGCGGGGTATTCCCTTCTAAGTTCAAGTTCAACCGGCTCAAGAAGAGGGGGAAGAAGAGAATGGGTCAAGGCCAGTATAGCCAAGTACCCTTGGGAGCTTGACCAGTGTAGCCAAGTCTCCCTGCTGCAAGCTACAACAGGTGGATCATGAAACCAAGCTTTGCTTATTGCACTCTATATACATACTCCGGTGGGATTATCATTTTCTCTCAGACCCACCACTTTTTTGGAGTTCTTTTCTTTTTGCACATTTTTTTTTCAAGTGCATCTGTACAACATATACATGGCAGCATATATACAAGGAGTTTTTCCTCTTGAGCCAGTAGACTATCCCTCTTTTGAAGCTTTATTGCAACCCACAACTCCCGTCGTTAGACCTCATGGCAACCAGACCAAGTTGAGACGCACTTCCTTCACTGTAAGAAGAAGAGAGGTTCCGCCTAGAAGTACTACCCTCATATGCTACCCCAAGTCAAGGAAGACTGCCTCCTCACCACCTCATCCGTAGAGAGCTCGGTGCATAGTGCTGGTGTCCAAGTAAAGCCATAATCTATATGAGTCATGTGTTGTTGTTAAGTGCTCTACTTAGGCTCATTGAGATGACATGTGATCATAGCCTAGTGGACTCAAAGAATTAAGTCACCATGGACCTGAAAGGCCTTAAACCTAAGTCCTATAAGGTTCCTCTTAGAAGTTAGGTGGATTAAGATCTTAATCAAGCTCCATTTCTCAATTTGATTCCAAGCTAGTTTAAATGTCAACTATCATCCAGAAAAACTATATACATATGTACAAAAAGATGCTTATTTACACAAATTTTACAATCATGCAAAATTTTTGAAAAATGTTTTGAAATCATGAATGGATGATGCATGAAGTGCAATTTTTGCAAAAAGATATTTACACACATTTACACAAGATTTTTGCAAACTTTTTGATTTTCAAAACATTTTGGAAAAATTTTGTACTATATACATAATTTTGATTCAAAAATATTTACACTAGCTTTACACAAAAGATTTTTGAAATCATTTTTACAAAAATAATTTGTACACTAGCTATGTATGTGCAAATAAAAGAAGATCTTAGGGTTTAGGGTTTAGCCATTTTATTTATTAACACACTCACACAAAGTACGAGTTATGGCTAAAGTATATATGAAATATATACACCCCCCCATACTTAGCTCGAACGATGTCCTCAGAGTCAAGAGCGATGGAGAAGACATAACTCGTGCTAGGTATAGGAAAGTGAAAAGGAAAGCTATACAAAAAGGAAATGAAAAGTCAAGAGGGACCCAGGTCTCCCCCCTATACTTAGGATCAAGTAATCCTAAGTATAGCAGGCTGTATACTAAGGGAAAACCTGAGTGCAGAATGTACAGGGTCTACCCCCCCTATACTTAGGGTGAAATATCCCTAAGTATAGGCAGCAAAAACAGGGGTAGACAGAAACAAAAGAAATACCCGAAAGGCCTCACATCCCCCCTATACTTGGGGTAAAGTGCACCCTAAGTATAGCATAATCTCAAGATGAAGGAAGGGATGTGGGACTAAAGAATGTAGTGATATGGACATCTGGATCTATATACAGCGGAAGATCAGTGAAACTCAGGCGTGAGATGCATTAGATGTGAGTCAAAAGACCACATCTCACGCAAAGTGAATAGGGGAAAGATCAACGACCCGCGGCTCATGATCTAGAAATGGCTTGAGCCGCTGGCCGTTCACTCGAAAGGTACTCTCAGAAGACAACTCGAATATATCTATGCTACCATTGTCGTGTACCTTTCTAACCAGATAAGGTCCCTTCCATTTGCTCTGTAGCTTCCCTGGAAATAATCGTAGCCTCGCATCAAACAGCCATACTCTCTGTCCAATCTCAAAATGCTTGTGGCTGATATGAGAATCATTCCACTCCTTGACTTTCTCCTTATAATGTAGGCTGCTTGAGAAAGCTGCATCTCTAAGCTCCTCCAGGGCAGCTAGCTCTGCCCTCCTCTGGTCTCCCATACCATCTGGATCCATCAAAATATCTGTAACTGCCCAAAGTGACTTGTGCCTCAGCTCAACAGGTAAATGGCATGGCTTGCCATATACGAGGCGAAAGGGAGATGTGCCCAAAGGTGTCTTGAAAGACGTCCTATATGCCCACAAGATCGAGTCCAAAAGCTGTGACCAATCCTTTCGGTCAGGGCGGACGACTTTCTGCAGAATAGTCTTGATCTCCCTATTCGACACTTCGGCTAGACCATTCGTCTGTGGATGGTAAGGTGTAGCAACACGATGGTCTATGCCGAACTCGCTAGCAAGTGCCTTCACCTAGTCGTTGATGAAGTGAGATCCCCCATCAGAAATCAGAACTCGTGGAACCCCGAACCGCGTGATGATGTGCTTCCTCAAAAATCTGCAAACGGTCCTCGCATCAGCGGCTCGGGCGGGGATAGCCTCCACCCAACGACTCACATAATCAACGACCAACAGAATGTACTCAAATCCCTGACTCTTAGGGAATGGACCCATGAAATCGATGCCCCATGCGTCAAAAACCTCACAGAAGTGAATGGGCTGCATCGGCATCATATCACGCTGTCCACAAGTGCCCATCCTCTGACAGTCAGTACACCTCTTCACGAACTCATCTGAGTCCTTGAAGAGGGTAGGCCACCACAAGCCGGATTGGAGCACTTTTTGTGCCGTTCTCCTCCCAGAATGATGTCCTCCTGCCTCAAGCTTGTGGAAGTAAGTGAGGACGCTATGGTGTTCCTCCTGAGGAATACACCGACACCAGACGCTATCCCCTCCTTCGTGGTAAAGGATGGGATCCTCCCAGTGGTAGGACTTGGCCTTCGCAAGGAAGGTCTCAAGCCTCTGCCTGGGCCAATCTTGTGGGACTTTCCCAGCAACGAGAAAGTTCACAATATCGGCGTACCATGGGAGTGAGGCGATAGCAAGGATCGCCTCATCTGGGAAGGTATCTCTAATAGGGTCAATCTGCTCAGAATCCTCAGGCTGCTCTAGTCGGGAGAGATGATCTGCCACCACATTCTTGACTCCAGGCTTATCCTTGATCTCAATGTCGAACTCCTGGAGTAGAAGGATCCATCTAGTCAGTCTGGCCTTGGCATCCTTCTTTGCCATGAGGTACCTGATGGCGGTGTGATCTGTAAACAAAGTCACTCTAGATCCAATGATATACGATCTGAACTTATCTAGGGCGAACACTACGGCTAGCATCTCCTTCTCTGTGACCGTGTAATTCCGCTGGGCGGAATCCAATATGCGGCTAGCGTAGTGTATAGCAAATGGAACTCCATCCCTCCTCTGTCCCAGCTCTGCCCCTACGACAAAATCGGAGGCATCCGTCATGATCTCGAATGGGAGAGACCAATCAGGCGGCTGGAGGATAGGAGCCTCTATGACACACTGCTGGAGAGTCGCGAACGACGAAAGACACTTGTCATCGACAAGGAACTCGGTGTCTTTCGTCAAGAGGTCAGTCAACGGTCGGGCAATCCTGCTGAAATCCTGAATAAATCTCCTATAAAATCCAACATGCCCCAGGAATGACCGTAGCTGCCTCAGATTGGACGGTAGTGCGAGTTTCCTAATGACATCAACCTTGGCCGGATCCACCTCCATGCCCCTGTTGGAGATGATATGGCCAAGCACCGTCCCTTGAGTCACCATGAAGTGACTCTTCTCCCAAGATAAAATGAAATGATACTCAATACATCGCTGGAGTAATCGGTCTAGGCAGTCAAGACAGGAGTCGAATCCGTCGCCGTAGACCGAGAAATCATCCATGAAGACCTCCAAACACTCCCCTACCATGTCCGAAAAGATCGACAACATGCACCTCTGAAAAGTCGCAAGGGCATTGCATAGCCCAAATGGCATGCGTCGAAAAGCATATGTGCCGAAGGGACAGGTAAAGGTGGTCTTCTCCTGATCCTCAGGAGCGATGGCCACTTGGTTGTAGCCCGAGTACCCATCCAGGAAGCAATAATGGCTCTTCCCTGCCAGTCTCTCAATGATCTGGTTAATAAAAGGCAGGGGGAAATGGTCCTTCTTGGTGGCCTGGTTGAGTCTCCTGTAGTCAACACAAACCCTCCAAGAGGTGGGTACTCATGTAGCGATCTCCTCTCCCGACTCACTGATCACAGTCGTGATGCCCGTCTTCTTGGGCACCACATGCAAGGGGCTGACCCACTTGGAGTCGGAAATGGGATAAATAAAATCTGCGCTCCACCATTTTGATATCTCCTTCATCACAACCTCTCTCAGGTTGGGGTTCAGTCGCCGCTGGAACTCACGCGACGGCTTCGCCCCCTCCTCGAGATAGATATGGTGGGAGCACACTGATGGACTAATCCCATGGAGATCTGCTACGCTCCATCTGATCGCATTGCGGTTCTTTTCAAGAACCCCCATCAAACGGGATTCTTGCTCTCCAGTCAACTCGGCGGAGATGATGACTGGGTACATCTCTGGCTCGCCCGCAAGGAATCGATACTTCAGCGAAGTAGGGAGCGGCTTCAGCTCTGGAATGCTGGGTGCTGGCAAATCTGGCTGCGGAAGAAACTGAGTGAAAGCTGCTAAGTCTGCCAAATCTGCCTGGGAAAGTGAAAGCGTACTCTCGCAAACTGGATCGGGAGAAGGCTGCTCAACTGCACTATCTCTGCTCGGCTCTGCATCTACCTTCTCCTCAACTGAAGGCTCAAATGGACTCAGGTCTGGCATCTGGTCATCACAATCGGCCCAATCAGACTCTGAATCCGAGGGATCTATATCAACCGTGGTGGCATCAGTACCACCGGAAAACAAGGTGGCCTCAGCACCACCATCACTGAACATCGTGTCGCGATCAAGGACCGGCTCTGCTGCCTCTGTGGTATCCTGAACCAGGGCTATGCTCTCCAGACTCTCCTCTGCTATCATCTCGGCATCAGCTGTATCTGAATATGAGAGGATGGTCTGTGATGCAGGATCTGCCCAAGCTGCCTCATCGTCTGTGATCACAAAATCACAGTCCTGGTGGATGTCTGGCTCTGCGTCTGTCAGCTGCTCTGAATCTGTACTCGCATCTGAGCGGGCTCTCTCTCTCTAGCTCTGTAGTCCTCGACCGTCTCTATTTGTATACTCTCGCCCTCGACGCGAAAGTACACCTTCCCTCTATCATGATCAGTCACCGCCTTGGCTGTGGCCAAGAACGGACGATCAAGGATGATGGGGGTATCGGCCATTGACTCAGGGATCTCCATGTCCAACACTACGAAGTCCACGGGGAATTTCAGGCCCTGAATCGTGACGATAACGTCTCGTAACAACCCCTTCGGCCTCTTGACAGATCGATCAGCAAACTGAAGGACTGTCCTGCTCTGTCGAAGAGTGCCCAACTAGAAGCGGTCGAGAAGGGCTGCCGGAAGAAGGTTGATCGACGATCCGCTATCTAGTAGAGTACGGTCGAACCTCTGTTCACTAATCTGGCATCTGACATACGGGGCCCCTGAATCCGGCCTCTTGGCTGGCAGTCGGTTCTGGATCGCAAAACACGTGGCTTTCGTCAGCACATGTATCTCTGAAGTGTGGTTCCTCCTCCTCCTCCTGACTGTAGTCCTGTCTCTCAAAGAATGCTGGAGCAGGGGGATGTGCTGCAAAGCCTCCTGGAGGGTCAGCTAGATGTGGAATCGATCGATCATACTCTGGTTGAACTCCTCAAGCTCTCTCTTTTTTGGATTTTCTTTTTTCTTCCCCTTCCCCATCTGAAGGGCTGTAGGGAAGGGGATCACAGGGTCCTTCGCAGATGAAGGACTAGGAAAAGGCCTAGACGGTTCGATGACCGGATCCACACATACATCATGCACCACAGTGGGACCAGAAGAAACTAAACCTTTTCCTTTATTCAAACCAAAGTCCTGAGATACATCAAAGCGAGGAAAGACAACATCTCTCTCAACACAAACACCGGTGGCCTCAGTACCACCATGGGCTGGCTCTGCTGCTGCTGCTGGTAGACGTCTTGCGGCCTCAGTACCGCGGGCTGGCTCGGCTATCCTGGTGGCGTCAGTACCACCTCCTCGATCTGGTGAAGCGGCGGCCTCAGTACCGCCGGTGGGATCAGCATCCTTGGTGGCCTCAGTGCCACCGTCATCATCTGGAGCGGCCTCAGTACCGCTCTCCTCCTCCTCCTCATGTGGCGCATCTGAAGTATCCTCGTGGTGAAGCTCAGATGAGGCGCCGCCGCCTGCTAGGGTCCTACCGCTCCTAAGTGTGACAAAATCAGCATCAAATAGATCCGAAGATGTATCAACAAATGGGTCACTAGGAGTGGCAAACTCAGTGTGCACTACCTGCTCAGATTTCCTCTTGAGGTTATTCGGATTCGGCTTAATCTGGGCTGGAATGGCGGCCTTCCCTCTCACCAAGTCCCGCATCTCCTGGCGGAACTCGTCCATCTCCCGTCTGAATGTGGCCTGCTGGTTCGTGAGGAGGCGGGCGATGTCATCCAAAGCGGGGCTCTCGTGTGAGCCCGACGGGTAGCCACTCTGGGGATGAGGCTGCTGGAACTGCTGCTGGTGGTAAGAGGGGTATGAGGAAGGGTGCTGCTGCTGAACTGGGTGAGCCTGCTGCTCACGTCTCCACGACTGTCCCTGCTGCTGATAGGGATGAGGATCGAAGGATGATGGCTGGTGCTGCTGATAGGCTGGGGGCTGCTGCTGCGGTTGGTGATCTCTCTGCTGGGAGTACTGCCCTCCCTGTCCTGACGGCTGCTGCTGGGGCTGGGCACCACCACTCCCCCACCTGAATCTGGGATGGTCTCGTCGGATCCCA
Source organism: Ottelia alismoides (assembly GCA_037367405.1). NCBI lineage: Eukaryota > Viridiplantae > Streptophyta > Magnoliopsida > Alismatales > Hydrocharitaceae > Ottelia > Ottelia alismoides. The sequence goes on from JAZKJV010002674.1 coordinate 200,751, forward strand.
GGCTGGGGGTGGTCATACCAAATCCCGTTGACATCCATCAACGGCTCGGCATCATAGGGGGCTGGCGGGAGTACTGCCAGAGGCTGGTCCGGCTGGTAAACCACCATCTGCATCTCTGGAGATGGTGGGGACTGGTAGGTGGGCTGCGGCTGCTGGTACGGCTCCGCCTGTACAAGGTGAACCTGTCTAGGCTGCACATGGGTGCTGGAGTGCTGGGACGAGCTGCTGCTGCTGCCGGAGTCGCCTCACGACTGAAGACGGGGCTGATGAGCCGTCTGTGCCTCCTGGAGACACATGAGCTGTGTCTTTATGTCGCTCAGAACCTGTGCCATCTGTTACATCTGAGTGATGCTCTGGCACTGCTTCTTCTCAATCAGCTCCATGCGGTCCAACTTCTCGCTGATAATGCCCATGTCCGCAGCTGTCGACTCTGCCTGTGCTGCTGCGGCTGCGGACGAACTGGATGGACCTGCATCTACCCGTGCTATCCGCTGGTACTGCACGGGTCCTGGCTGCTGTGGCTGGGTCTTTTGAGTATACAACCTGGTCTGGGACATCACCATGTAATTCTCAGCCATCTCCTCATAGATGGCCCAGACCTGGTCGTGGTCCTTGGCAAAGTAGGACCCGCCGCAAGAAGCGTTCACCAGACCCTGAAGCTCTAGGCGTCAACCCGCTGAAAAAGCTCTGAACTAGGTTCGGCTTGGAGATGTCGTGGTGCGGGCATCGGTCTAAGAGCTCTCGAAACCTCTCCCATGCCTCGTGAAACTGCTCGTTGAGGAACATGGAGAAGTTGCTGATCAGGGCCCTTGCTGCATTCGTCCGCCCGAGTGGATAGTACTTGTTCAAGTACTCGGTGCGGAGCTGCTCCCAGGTGTAGACAAACCTCCCAAGATGCTTCAGCCAGGTGGCTGCTCTATCTGCCAGTGAAAACGGGAAGTCTATCACCCGGATCGTGTCCTGGTCCACATGGCGATCGTGGACAGTGCTGCAGATCATAAGAAACTCCTGGAGGTGGAGGTGGGGCTCCTCAGTGGCAAGTCCGTGGAAACGGGGAAGTAACTGCAAAGTGTTCGGGGGGAACTTGAAGTCCCCCACGATCGCTGGCACTACTACCCAATGATGCATCAGAGTAGATCCGGGATTGTGTAAATCCCGCATCGGTCGTGGTGGTCCTCCTGCCGCGGCGCCACCCGCTGCGGCGGCGGCGGCTGCTGCTGCTGCTGCGGCTCGTGCCTCTGCATCAGGTATCTCCTCCGTCTCGCTCTGCTGGTCTCGCTCTGCTATGAGCTTCTCCAACTCTCGCCTCATCTCTATCATGAATGCCCCCTGATCACGTAACTGCTGTTGGACTGTCTCAAGTGATGCGATCAGGGTGGAGTTGATCGCTCCCTGGTCAAGTAAAGTGCTCGGGCTGACAGGAGTGATCATCTGAACTGCCGGCTCCGGCCATAGCGACGTCTACAAAATCAAACGAGCCCAACTCAGGTGCTGTCAAATCAATCAGTCTCTCCTCGGGCTTGTGTCTCTCAGGTAGAACAGAAAGGGGGTCGAGGGGGAACAGGGTGGAATTGTACTCGGGCTCGGAGAGCGGGTCTGGGCTCTCACGAGCAAACCTAGATGATGAGGTAGACGTGCCCGAAAGCGGTGCAGCCAGAGGATGCCTAAGAGACCGTCTACCCATCATCTTGATCTGGCGAGTAAGGCGGATGAGATCTGGAGCAACTATGATCACAAACAAACCCCCGGTTTACCAACGCAACGCGAGCTGAAGACCGTGAAAGTTCGGTCAATTTATCTTGTCAATTTTATTTGGTGAACACACAAAATATCAGAGCACTTACGTGACCTGTTAGGATATCCGATGCTAACCCAACCGACTGGCCCGCACGGTAAAGTCGGTAATCAGTCGGGACTAGCACCGGGGGGCTCTACCTAGGGTGCGGGTCACTCTCTCCTGCATTCAAACCATACAATGAGGGGGTTGCTCTCCCCAAGAAAAAATTTTTAGGGTGAGCGGATTTTAAGATCAATAGAATTAGCCAGTCCCAATTTTATGGTTTCTCTTTTTAGTATTTTTCAAATAACAACAAACGGCCTAACGAATTTTTCGGTTCTCCTGATTATTAAGTCCAAAACAGGGGGGAGAAGACGAAAAAGCCGATGCGCGATAAATCAATGATGCATGCTGAGTAAGAAATGCGTACCTGTCTCCAGCACTCTACATGCAATATGATCCGCGCATAAAAGTAAAGACAGAAAGAAAACTACCTATATGATGCAACGGGAAAGCTGAGTCCTAAACGAGCAATTTCTAGCGAAGAACCGTCTAACCGGTCACCGACCTCCAAGCCAAAGAGTCCGGTCTTGGCCCGTCCCTCCTCTGTCCGACAAATCGGGAGTAGGAGTAAGCGCTTTACAGGACGGGCTGCGGCACGTAGGCTACGAAGGTAAATGAGTCGGTTATTTTTATTAGTGATTTTTAAGTAGGTCCAATTAACGATCTATGGGAACAGATAAGCAGTTAGGTGTGTGGATCCTACTAATTACGACACAATCACCAGAAATTCCTAAGTCTAGGGGCTCAAGCAAAAACCACGTAAACACCGGAAAAGGCAGAAAGAAAATAAAATAAAACCGCGAAAAACCGTGAAAAAAACCGCGCAAGTCCTAAGGGTCCCCCGAGCACACCGGTGCTCGGCGAAACAGACCCGCTACAGCAGAAGAGTCCAAGTGTCCAAGAGTGTCCTGTATTATTACAATAATAATGAATAAAAATAAAAATCTACTCTAATCCTCACCCACTCAACTCTCTCTCACTCTCTCCTGCGGCTCCACGAAGAAAAGAGCCGCCTACGAATCCCGCGGTTGCTTCGGCTTCTCGAGAGTAGCCGCCTCGGTCCTCAGGCCCTCGCAAGAGAAAACAAAGTGGTCAGAACCAATAATCAAATAATAATAAAGGATAAAGAAATGAAAATGAAAATAAAAGGGTATATATGCAAAAATGTAAAATAAAATAAACACACAAAATAAAAATAAAATCAAAAATAAAAGAAAAAGAAAATAAAACAAAACACAACAAAAACAAAAATAAAATATGAACAAAAACCGCGAAAAGCCGCGAGCTCTGAAAGAGCCGCGAAAATAAAAACGAAAAGAAAATCAACTACTAAGCCGTGCTCCCCGGCAACGGCGCCATTTTGATAACCGTCCGAATGACTAAGGCAATCAGGTGTCTACAAGGTCGTAGAGACCTCAATCACTCAGACTCGGGTCAACAAGAAAAATGAACCACTCGATACAAATAAAATCAATCAGAACAAAGAAGCGGTCCTGCTATATGTTTAACCTGGTATAGCACCCAGGGTCGAACTCAAGTAGCACGGGTTGGCCGAAGGCCTACGAAGTAGTAAAAACAAATAAAATAAAGAAATAAAATCTTTTTAGTGGTTTTTAATTATTTTTATATTTTTTTGGATTTTTAAAAGATTAAGAAATTAAGAAAAACAAACACAAGCTCACTTCAACAAATTATTTCAAGCCATAAAAATCAACCAAAAATCAAAACAAAAATATTTTTACGTGTTTTATATTTTTTTTTATGTTTTTGGTGAATTTTTGATAATTTTATGATATTTATTTTATTTTCTAAAAATCAAACAGTAGCAAAAATGAGAGGTACTGTCCAGCCGAGCCAAGAAACCCTAGATAAAATATCTAAGGGCCTCAAAATGGCCTGGAGGTAATTTTCCTATATAGTAGATGAAACAAGGAAAATTTAGGTACCAAGTTTATTATTTTTGGGTTTTTGATGAATTTATTAGAATTTTTATGGGCTTTTTGGTGTTTTTAAGTTTTTAAGGTTTTTAAGCAATGAAAAATAGCCAAAATTGGCTAGAAAATCAAGGAACACAAACTAATCAGTAGCTAATTTTTATAGACTTTTTAGGGGAGTTTTTATATTTTTTGTGATTTTTCAATCTAGACAGTAGCAAAAATTAAGGTTTTTGGATTTTTAAAAATAGCAAACAAAATCAGAAATGTCCTCAAAAATCCATGAAAATCCTACACCATGGCAGGAGCCATGTGTCAAATTCTCATTGGATTTGGAGGTGATTTGATATTTTATTCAAAAATAACAAAAGGGTACTGTGCACAGGGACTGGAATGCAAATACCCAAAGTTCTGGGGGTCCCGGTGCAATTAACCCAGCAAAACACGCACCACGCGCGTGCCTAGGGCACTCAGGGACCTATATGTAAGGAAAATAAGTCCCGAGGACCTATTGGTAACACGTACCAAAAGTCCAGGGGGCTCAGTTGCAAATAACCCAAAATAAAACGCACATGCGAGAATAAAGCATTCACAGGGGTATATATGCAATTAACTGAAAAGTTTCATTCATTCATAAACAACCAGAACTACAAGGGCATAGACTGCAAATACACCAAAGTAACACGTGACGACGCACGTGGCTCACAACAGGCAGGGGTATATATGCAATTACACTAAAGCTCAGGGTCCATGGTGCAAATATACTTAAAACTAAACAACACACTTAAATATTTACAGGACTAATACGAAATAACGCAAAGATAAGGGCCTGGGCAAATTACCCTTTATTAACTGGAGCGGCTGGATGGCTGCCACGTGGAGATCAGACGGTCCAAATGGGGGGCGGCTCTCAACGCTGGTGCTGCTCTGGTCGATCCAACGGTCCAGGCCAGGACACGTGTGGATCTAACGGTCCGGATCAGTCGCCTCGGATCTGACGTCAAAGAGGGCTCCAGCAACCAACGGTCAGGATGGTGTTTGGAGCTGAGGGCTAATCCGACGACGCTGGAGGGTGCTGGAAGAACTGGTCCCCGGCGAACTTCGCCGGGCTCGTGCGGGCGCTGGCCTCCTCCTCGGAGCGCTCTGGTGATCGGAGAAGAACGCTGGTGCGCTCCTGCGTCTGCTGCGGTGCTCCGATGATCGACCCGAGCTCGGAGTAGCTCAAGCACGGTCGGCGGAGCTGGGTCTCCTGGCCTGAGTGACCAAGCCCTCAGATGGGCTCGGCAAGACCTGCAAAAGGGCTCAGAAGACTCGCGGGTCGAGGGCAAACTGCCTCGACCCAGTTAGGCGGAGCGAAGGTGGACGATGCGTCGGGGTGATGGGCTCCGGCGAAGGTGGAAGACGGTGGAGCCCGGTTCCCAGCTCCTGTGCGAGCTGGGTTGTGTGAGTGGGTGGAGAACGTGCGGCGGAGGAAGGCGAAGATGTGGGTCGGGTCCGATGGTCGAACGGTGGTCGGAACCGGGGTGAATCGAAGAAACACGTCGACGGTGAAGATTGGGGGTAAACGAAAATTAGATGAAATAGCTAAGCTAAGGGACTACCTGGGTGAAGGAATAGACTGTGGCGGAGCTGGGGAAGCTCCCGGTCGTCGCCTCAAGGGATGTCTCTGCCCGAGGCTCGAAGCTCGCTCAGGTGGCGGAGCTACGGCGGTGACTCCGCCGGATCAGTGGATTCACCGGCTTTCCTCGCTGCAACAGGTCAGGGATGCGAGCTGTCACCTCGCTCTCTCTCTGGAGCTCACATGAAGGCTACGCAAATGGCCAAAGATAGCGTGGGAAGGTGGCTGAGCTCCAGCTTTATATGGCTAGGGGTCCGAGAAGAGGGGGTCCGGGCAAGCTCAGGAGCGCGCGGATCCCGAGGGAGCGGCTCCGGCGAGGATGTCGGATGCAAGGAGGACAATTCGGACCCGGGGTTTGGGTTAATGGCGGTCGGGTCAGCCAGATAAAAATAGGAGAAGACGGGTCGGGCAGGACGGACCCGGCTCTGGTGGTCCTGGGGGGAGAGTTGACCGGGGGTCCAATCCCCCGTGGACCAATCAGAGCCCGCCAAGCTTTGAGTTTTTATTTAATTATTTTGAGTTAGAAAATGACCGAATTTTCAAAAACTTAAAACATGAAATATTTTTATTTTATTTTTTCTATTTTTTTTGTGATTTTTAATTAATTTTTGGAAATAAAAATAAGGTATTTACATTATATAGCTATATATAGGTATATATACAATATGTAGGCTTTTGATTTTTGATTTTTAATTATTATTTTTGTACAAGTTTATTTCTATTTTATATTTTATTTATTTATAGTATAAAATAAGGAATAAAAGGATGTTTTTATTTGATTTTTATTATTTATTTACATAGGTAAAATAAATAGATATGTACATCTATATACATGGTATATGTACAATGTATTTTTGTGTTTTTGATTTTTCTATTTTTATTTTGTTTTTATCTTTTATAAATATATACAAATATTTACAAGCATATTTTTGGGTGAGGAAAACATTTTTATTTTATTTACATAAATATATACACAAGAGCCCCTATCTCCCTCTACTTGGCTTTTATGTGGTCAGGCCCATGCTGAGCCCTCCCTTGGGTTAGTGATGAAGCTACGTTTCATCATCTTTATTCTATCATTTTGGCCTTAAAAACCCTAGTAAATGCGTGTAAATAGCATTAATTCATGCATTTTAGCATTCATGTATATGTGTGTAAATATTGTATAAAATGCGGTTTTTAAAGCCAAAATTATAGAATAAAGAAAAGAAAAGAAAAAGAATAAAATATTGTAAATATTTTATGACCCGAAACCCCGAGACCTAGGCATCTTGATGAATAGGTCGACAAAGAATAAAGTAGGGGGAGATAAGGTCAGAGATACAGTCCAAACACCTATACATTCTATTCATTCTTTATTCATTTTGGGACCTATTTTTGGTTCCACTTTTTATACATCAAATAAAGAAACTTTGTACATGAAAGTTGTAGATAATTAAATAAAGAAAAATACAAAATTGATTTCACAGAAAAATAATGTACAGATAAAAAGTTATGGTCTGAATAAGAATCCAAAATCCCAACTTCCCAGATCCGTATCTCACAAATAAAAACTCCAAATGCAGCGTACTCACCTTTAATTGTATATAGAAGAAAATAATCTAATTAATGGTGGTGGTTTCGCATTTGGCGGAGCTACGGTTTGAAAGTTGACTTTTGGACCCACATTGTATACTTGTACATATTAAAATATCCAACTTATTATTTGATTATTATTTATATAATTTTATATTTTTATAATGTTGTAAATAATACTTATAATAATTATGTACATTAAAATAAGAATAAAAACCTAAATCAAAACAAAAATTAAATACTTAAAAATAAAATACATAGATATAGATACCTATAAGGGTAAGAATACAAACTTGTAAAAATATAGCTCATAAAAATAAACAAAAATCACCATAAAATACTTCATAAAATTACAAACATTTTTTATTTTATACCCAAAATTTAATTAATTCGTCTGATATTTTTTATCCATTTTACAAGGTTTTTAGCCAAGGAATTTTCTGGTTGGTCCACGTGGACCAACCAGAACGCTCCATTGGTTGACCTCGGTCAACTCTCTGACCGAGGTCTGTCCCTTGTCAGAGTCAAGTTTGACCCTATGTTCACCCCTTTTTCGAGGGAGCCTCGATCACCATTTGGTGATGGTTCCTTCTTGGAATCTTTTCCTCGGTCAATGGTGATTCACGCCCAAGTGATTCCTTGGGCTGTGGATCACTGACCGAGGCGCAGAAGCCTCGTCTTCCTCGCCTCGCCGTCAACCCTTTAAAAGACACCCCCCGACTTTGATTCAAAGTTTGATCCTTCTTCCGCCAAAACCACTCGAAAACCCCTAGCCAGTTGTGCTCCTGGTGACAGCAGGAGTCGATTTGACCTTGGGTTTGCGTCAGTTGGCGTCGAATCGAAGTCGATCCGACCCTCGCCGGAGTACCGCCGAGCTTCATCGCCCGACGTTTCTGGTGAGTCTCCTCCCCCTTTCTCTTCGTCTTTTTGTAGCCTTATCATAGATTAGTGTAGGCCTCTAGCAGTTCTTACTCTCGATCACCCATTCGCCGTGAATCATCGATCAAAGCCCACGGCGGAGCTGAGCTCCGCCTCCATTTTCCGACCACGTCTATCATCGACCGCCGCACCGACCACCTCTATCTTCTTCCTCGTCGCTCCGTCACTCCGCGCCACCCTTCATTCCCCCTCGATCTCGCTCAGATCGAGCCGCCCGAACTCTTCTCTCCGCCGCTCGCCGGAGTTCTACGCCCGCTCCATATTTCGCCTCATCGGAACCATCGAAGCCCACCAAATCGTTCGCCGGGATTTTGTGCAATGTCTAACCTAGAAAATCCATAAAAAAATATAAAAACACTCCCGAAAAATTCCAAAAAAATATATTCTGCGTCTTTTAGTTTGTTTTAACTCCCAGCCAAAAATCATTAAAAATCTCATAAGAAAAACACTAAAAATTTAAAAACACTCAAAAACTTCAAAAAAATATAAAAAAATAGTAGAAAAATCCAAAAATAGCAAACTCAGTTCCTGTTTGTTCTTTATCTTGTCCTTCTTATTGGAAAAATAGTGTGAAAAATTTTGGTTGCTGTTTGTTAATTTTAACTTGCATTTTTGTCACAGCCAGCCCTATTTCCACTGTTTAGCCCTATTTCAGTAATTAAAAATACCAAAAACACCTAGAAAAATCCCCAAAAATCACAAAAACAGTAGAAAACCCTAAAAATACCAAAAACATTTTATTTCTGAATTTTTGAGTATTTTTGTGCATTTTTATAAATGTTTTAGTTTGTCTTTTATTACTTTGCCTTTACCTTCCAATATTGAAAAAGAAAATAAAAAAATATAAAATATAAAAAGGAAATATAAAAATCAGTAAATTAAAAACCAAAATACAAAAATATAAAATTAAAAATTAAATAAAAAATATAAAAATAAAAAAAAACCCACAAAAATTCTAGATTGGCTAAGTTGCTTGTTAGATTCAGGTTTGGATTTTTATCCGTGCTCTATACCTTTGCTCCTTGTGTTCGACCCCTACTTGCTTGCCATTATACATCATTAGTAGGGTATAATAAATTTTAATCCTTGCTATTCTTTCTCTGATTGATTGTGTGGGTTAATTGTTGAAGACCGAGGAAGTTTGAGCAGTCGCACCAGCGACAGTGAGTCTGACTTGTCAGACCGCTATTTAGCGGCTCTCGCATTCTCGCTTTTCAAATGGCGCCGTTGCCGGGGAGCATCGGCTTGTAGAGTACCTTTGGGTCTTGCTAGTCACTTAGCCATTCTTGCTTACTTGTATTTTGTGTATTATTTATTCTGAACTGTCTGACATCTCTTTTGTTTTCTTGCGAGGGACCGCCGACCGAGGAGGATCGCCTAGGGGATCCTGAGCAGCCTTGGGAGGAGGAGCCGGCTATTCTACCCTAGCCGACAGGAGAGAGCAGGAAGACTAGAGAGAGAGAGAGTTGTTTTATTTTTGTGAGAGAGAGTAGTTGATTAATTTGTAATAATACAGGACTCAGACACTTGGACACTTCGGGCCTAATTTCTGGGTGTTTGTTCACCCGGGGGCTCACCGCGGATTTTATCGAGTTTTTATCGCTGTCATTTTCCGGTTTTGTTTTCATTTTTCACTTTCTTTTGTGGATTGAGCTCTTAGTTCTAGGTCTGCTTGATTCGATTAGAATAGGTCCAAACACCTAATTATATTTGCATGCTCCTATAGATTCGTATTTGGACTTAGACTAATTAAACAGCTAGCTAGTAGCTTCCAAATCCACGCGCCGCGAGCTCACACCCGAACAAGCGCTTTCTCCTACTCCAAATGTGTTGGGCAGAGGAGGGGTGAGCCAAGACCGGACACTCGGATTGGGAATTATTAGCTAGCTTGTGGTTCTTCACGCTAGTAGTTGCCTGTTCTAGGACGATTTCCGCATTGCATAACCGGCATATAGATTAGGTTTATAAATTTCTGCCTTGCATCCCGCATGGAGAGAGCTGGGATTCACTGTAAGTCTTCTCACTTGGCATTCATCATATAGGCACAAAGGTGAGATTTCCATCTTGGTGCCGACTTGCATTGGTTTTTCCCGACTCTTTTCTCCCTCTGATTTTGGACATATTAGGATAAAGAAAATACAAAATCGTTAGGCGCTTGTTTGAATCTACTCAAAAGAAGCGACAACACAAAAAAAATTAAAAAAGGGACTGCTAAGAAAACTTTGACCTAAATTAAAATTGGTAACTGGACTCATTGATTGGGGAGAGTAACACCCTCACTTGTTTTCAGGTTGCATGGGAAGGTCTCCTTCCAAGTGAGTTGAGCGTTCGTAAGGATTAGAGCCCCAAACCCAACTTGTGGCTGCCTTGTGTATCGCCTGGATTTCCGAAGTATTGGCGCTACTATCGTACGTAGTCGAGTAGGGCTTGGTCGCCAGTGGTGACTCACTATTGTGTGAGCGCCGACCTTGTCCGAAGTACCGAGCATAGGCCACGCCTTCACGGGGGTGTCTGTCTCACCGGCTGCGTCCGAGTAGGATCTTGCACGCTCACGGGTGATTCCGTTGCGAGTGAGATCCGAAGTATCGGTTTCGCCTATCGGCTTCCTCCCTCTATTTCTTTGGCTGAGTAGGGATCCAGGAAGGGTTACAAGGACCTTAAAAAGCGCAAGTTACAGGTTACACAGGAGGAGGACAAGTACGGGAATACTTTTCCGTCAGTACTCTCGCTCCTATAGGCGTAGCGCTCTAAGGACTCGTTGAAAGATAAATTCCTGAAATCAAGATAAAAATTACAAAGATAACAGCCGAACCTTCACGGCTTCACGCGTTGAGTTGGTGAACTCTCTTGTCTTGTGTATGATTGCCAATCACATTTAGGTCAGGATCAAAAATATCGCGCCTTTGCGCAATTTTGCTCCCCTTCTATTTGACCCTTGCTCATTGAGAGCCTTCTACTGTTTTACATTCCTTTTTGTTCCTTGTTGACCCCCGTATCTTTCATCCACATCGATCTTCCTCTTGATCTTCGAGATGGCGACGAATGGACAGTTTAGTCGAGGCTCTGTCGACACCCACATCGGCTCCATTCGCTCACCCTCTCAAATAATTCAGGGCTATTTCCGAGACACCGGTTCAAACCCTAAGAACCGATCTCCAGACTCCCTGCCTTCTTCAATAAGCCGGGATCACTCTCGTCCCGGACTCTGTCCGTTTTGGATGGCCATTGATTTCACTCCTTACACATCACCATCCTTAACAAAGTTCTGTGCCGACCTTGACACAGACCACATCTCTTTACCTGGTGCTACAATTCAGACTGATCGAGGCATTCTACCATATGCAGACTTAGAAATCGAGACAGTCAACCCAGCAGAGATAGAAATGGCAGGAGGAAGGGGAAAAGGACCACAGCCTCAGCAGGAGCCCGAAGACCATGCCGCAGAAGGACAATACACTACGCAGGGTGAGGTCAACAGTCAACTGATGGCTTCCATCCAAGCCATTCAGCAGCAGCTGACTAACCAAGCCCTGGCCCAGACCGCCTTCCAGGACATGCTGAATGATCTGAGAAGAAGGGCCGATGCGAGAGACGACCGACGGGAGGACGATCCCAATTTCGAGGAAGTCAATGATGAGTTCTCAGTGGGACCTGACTTTGACGCAGCAGAAGAGGATCCACCGCAGCCCAAGCCCACGCTCAAGCAAACATACAACCCAGGAGCAGGGCGCATCACTGAGTGGATTCAGATTCCACGTATGCATGCTCACTTCGAACTGAAGCCACAGTTTCTGTCACTGCTTCCCACTTTTCATGGAAACACCACTGAGGAGCCATATATTTTCCTCAAGAAGTTCAACCGCATCTGCTCCACCGCTCACTACCCCGGAGTTCCCCTGGATGTGATCAAGATGACCGCATTCTCTTTCAGCCTTCAAGACAAGGCCCTTTATTGGGTCGATCATCTCGGGAAGGTCGTCACCACCTGGGAGGAACTAAAATCTGCTTTCCTCCACAAATTCTATCCTCTGGGAAGATTAAACCAGATGCGTGCCCGGATCTCCAGTTTCTGCCAGCAGCCCCACGAGACGATCCATGAAGCGTGGGAGAGATTCAAGGATCTCCAGGAGAAGTGCCCCCACCATGAAATACCCAAGACCAGTCTCGTGCAACACTTCTTTGGGGGGCTATCATTTGAGAGCCAAAAGCTCGTGGATGCAGCTTGCGGCGGTTCACATTTTAATAAGGACGAGGATGTCGTATGGAATGTCTTTGAAGAAATGGCTGAGGGAGAAGCAGCCCAATCCTCATCCCGGGTATACATGAAACCACCAACCGCCATCAGCAAGCCAGTTAACATGGCTTCTCACACTGAGGACAAAGATGAAAGCTCCAACCTGAGTATCATCGGGAGCCACTTGTCCAAAGTGGACATCATTGAGAAGAGGTCGCAGGACCTCGAAAAACTGGCAGTTATAGAGAAGAGGACCCAAGGTCTGGAGAAGCTCGACCAGATTTCCCAGCAGCTGGAGCAGCTCGTCCGAGCACTGAATGCAAACATGTGCAACGCTGTGTCCACCTCTGCCGAGCCGAACGCTGAGAAGAAGGAGCCTACAATGCAGCAAAATCCTCAGCCGACTCCACTGCAGCCCCAGCCAGTCCAGCACGTATACTACGTACAGGTCCCGGAGCAGCAACCGCAGCCTCAGACACAGATGGTTATATATCAGCCAGAGCACCAGCCCGCTTATTCCGAGCAGTTCTCTCCGCCCCCGCCGTTGATCCAGGAGATCAATGGCATCTGGAACAACGAAGCGCAGCTGACCCGTCCTCAGGGACACTCTCAGGGTCAGAACATGGGCAACAGGCCCTTCCAGCAGCAACACCAGGGTGGAAGACCATTCCAGCAGCCCTACCAGTACCAGCCTCCCTCACATGGAAACACGTGGAGGCAGAATTACCAACACGGGCCTCAGCAGTCCGGATATCGTGGACAAGGATATCACCAGCAACCGGCTGCACAGTACAACCAACACCAGACCCAGTACTCCGCCAATCCCCCTCCTCAACAATTCGCACAAGGATACCAGTCACAATCTCAACCGCCATATCAGCAGTCTAGACCCCAGCTGGGGGAATCTTCTGAGATTGTGCCGGTCAATCCGGCCCTGGCCTGTTTGGAACAGTTGATGAAGAATATGGCCGAGATGACCCAGAAGATCGACGACCTGACGGCAACCAAAACCGTCATACCAGCCCAGGTCGAAGCCAATCCTAACAATTTCCGACGCAAGGAGCAGGTAGCCGGCAGTGTCCAACACGACTCAGGTGAACTTAATTGTTTTTTATCTAACGCTGTTACTCTCAGGAGCGGTAGGACACTCCAGCCATCGGCGACGGCGAAAGGAAAGCACATTGCATCTGACGGGGAGTCGTCAGCCCAGCCAACACCAGGGCCAGCAAGCATTTTGGGAGCAGCACCAGCATCCAGAAAATCACAAAAAAATGAAGAAAACAGAAAAATACAAAAAGATAGCAGCAACCTCGGTGGAGACCAGCCAGCATTGGAGACGTCTGCACCCGCATCACAGTCAGCTCCTGACAGGAGGAGCACCGCACCTGCAGCAAGTCCAACGCCAGCACCCGAAGCCGAGCCTGTCGTTTTTGGTCCACAAATTGTAGATGAATCCATTCCTTTTTGTCATCTACCTGTAAACAACAACACGGACACTATTCTGAATGAAATTGGAGAAGAGTTTGTAAATATTCCTTTTCCTGAAGCAATGAAAAAACACAAAAAAATGAAAAATTTGAAAAGTGCTTTGTCTGATCCTGCTATCATAGAAATTATTCAGAATCTGGTGTTAAATATGCCATTAATGAAAGCTCTTGAGTACATGCCAGCTATGAAGAAAGGACTTAAGGAGGCATGTACAACCAAGCGCAGGCCAACCCCACATAACTCCCGAAGCAAAGGTGGTAAATCTGAAAAGCAAATCCTCACTATGGCCACCGTCAATGCCATCAGCAACCTCCCGGACAAAAAGCCAGATATGGGAGCACCTCTTGTACGTTGTCAGATGTTCAATCAAGAGTTCGAACGGACACTCCTCGACAGCGGGTCATCTGTCAATCTGATGCCAGCCTCACTACTCACGGAGTTCAAGCTGGGACCGCTCAAACCTACAAAGATGATTCTGCAGTTTGCAGACAAGTCAGTCAAGCGGCCTAGGGGCCTGTTGGAGGACGTGATCGTCACGGTTCAGGGAAAATCTTTCCCAGCCGATTTTGTGGTCTTAGATATGGACGTCCCCGCTCCGTTGCTCCTTACCCCGATCATACTCGGAAGGCCATTTCTGCGGACGTCAAACGCCGTAGTGAATTATGGGACAGGAGAAATCACTTTTGGAGCTGGTAATGAAATTATTCGAGTAGAGACCCTGTCTGAAGGAACGCCCGTTGAACCCACATCTGTATCATGTGCAAGGGTGATCGAGAATGATGAAGACTGCGACTTTCTAGCCGAGATTCAAGACACCAACCTCTTCCTGGATGATCATGAGCTCCACGGAATCCTCTGCCCTGAGGAGGAAGTGGAGACCGCAGTCGAATTTCCGTGTATCAATCAAGATGAGGACCTTGCTGATGCACTCCAAAATACGACCGTGGGGTCGTTATGCCTTCAGAACCAAGAGCCGAGTTTGGAAGCATTTTCGGAAGAAGATGAAATCATCGAGGAATTCTGTCAGGATCTGAGAGAAGAGACAGAGCAGCTTATGGTGGACATCGCACAGTTGAAAGAATCACCACCTGTATTGATAGCGGAGGTCACCACTGAAGCAGCTCAGACCCCGCCAGAGCTGAAACCGTTGCCCTCCAATATGAAGTATGCCTTCCTTGCAGGAGAACCGAATATGTACCCGGTCATCATCAATGCACATCTGACCGAAGATCAAGAATCTCGTCTGATGGAGGTTCTTGAACGTAACCGCAAGGCGATAGGCTGGCGAACCTCTGATCTCCACGGGATCAATCCGTCACTCTGTTCACATCGCATCTTTCTGGAGGAAGACAGCAAACCCTCTCATGAACTGCAAAGAAGATTAAATCCGAACCTGCGAGAGGTGGTTATGAAAGAAATCCAGAAATGGTGTGACGCGGGATTCATTTATCCCATCTCCGACAGTAAATGGGTGAGCCCTCTGCATGTAGTGCCCAAGAAATCAGGGATCACCATTGTGAAAAATGACAAAGGAGAGGAGATCGCAACCAGAGTACCGACTTCTTGGCGAGTGTGCGTAGACTACAGAAGACTCAATCTCGCCACCAAGAAGGATCATTTTCCGCTACCCTTCATCGACCAGATCTTGGAGAGATTGGCCGCGAAGGAATATTTCTGTTTCTTGGACGGTTACTCTGGGTATAATCAAGTTGCTATTGCTCCTGAAGACCAAGAGAAGACCACGTTCACCTGTCCTTTTGGCACATATGCCTTCAGACGGATGCCGTTCGGGCTTTGCAACGCCCCAGCCACATTTCAGAGGTGTATACTTGCAGTTTTTGCTGATATGGTGGGTAGCTTTCTCGAGGTCTTTATGGACGATTTTTCGGTCTATGGGGATTCATTTGATCAATGTCTGGATTATCTAGACCGAGTCTTACGGAGGTGCTGCGAAGTGAATCTTGTGCTCTCCTGGGAGAAGAGCAATTTCATGGTGACCGAAGGAATAGTGCTGGGTCACGTTGTTTCTAAACGTGGCATGGAGGTTGACCCAGCCAAGGTGGATGTAATATCTAAGCTGGAGCCACCTACAAATATCAAGCAAGTCCGGTCATTCTTGGGCCATGTCGGTTTTTACCGACGATTTATTAAAGATTTCAGCAAACTGGCCAGACCACTGACTGAGTTGCTCGGCAAGGACAATGAGTTCATTGTAGACGATCGTGTGCTCCTTGCCTTTAATCAGTTGAAAGAACTCATTACGCAAGCCCCTGTCCTACAGCCACCGATTTGGACTCAGCCATTCGAGATTATGACCGATGCGTCGGATTATGCCATCGGAGCTGTACTGGGACAGAGAAAAGACAATGTACCGTTTGCAATTCACTACGCTAGCCGAACGCTCGATGAAGCTCAGCGAAACTACACTGTTACTGAAAAGGAGCTGCTAGCGGTAGTCTTTGCTTTGGAGAAGTTCAGATCTTACCTTCTTGGGTCCAAAGTTATCATCTACACTGATCATTCGGCCATTAGGTATTTACAGCAGAAGAAGGATGCCAAACCACGTCTTATCCGGTGGATCCTTCTCCTCCAGGAGTTTGATATGGAGATCAGAGATAAACCTGGGGTAAAGAATGTAGTGGCCGATCATCTGTCAAGACTTCCTGAACCGGAGTCTCCTGAGCCGAACTTACAGCCTATCACAGAAACCTTTCCAGATGAATCGATTCTGTCTGTCGCCTCACTTCCTTGGTATGCGGACATTGTGAATTATCTTGTTGCCAAGAAAATCCCACAGGACTGGCCTAAGTTGAAAGTAGACAGATTTTTGTCTAAAATCCATTTCTATCAGTGGGAAGACCCGTATCTGTTTCGTGAGGGAGCAGATTGCATCTGGAGAAGGTGTATTCCTCAGGAGGAAGTTCCAAGTGTCCTCACTTTATGTCATGATCAAGATTCTGGAGGACATCATTCAGGAAAACGGACGGCAGCAAAAGTTCTTCAAAGTGGCCTTTGGTGGCCTTCATTGTTCAAAGATGCAGATAAATACGTCAAAGGTTGCACTGATTGTCAGAAGATGGGTGGAACCATAGGAATGAGAGATACGATGCCTCTGAAGTACATTCAGATCTCAGATGTCTTTGACGCATGGGGCATCGACTTTATGGGCCCGTTTCCTAACAGTCAGGGTTATGAGTATATTCTGCTTGCTGTCGATTATGTCAGTCGATGGGTGGAGGCTATCCCCGCCCGAGCCGCCGACAGTCGGACTGTATGTCGATTCTTACGAGATCACATCATAGCACGGTTCGGGATTCCCAAGATCCTCATATCTGACGGGGGCAGTCATTTCATAAACAGAGAGGTGAAGAAGCTGACCCAAGAATTCTGCATCGAGCATCGTGTTGCTTCACCCTACCACCCGCAGTCCAATGGCTTAGCTGAATGTTCCAACAGGGAGATCAAGACAATTCTACAGAAACTTGTGCGTCCGGATCGCAAGAACTGGTCTCAGCTGCTTGATTCCGTTCTTTGGGCTTACAGAACAGCGTACAAGTCACCCTTGGGAATGTCTCCCTACCGCCTGGTGTATGGCAAGCCATGCCACTTGCCCGTGGAACTTATTCATAAATCTTTATGGGCTATTAACATCTGTAATTTGGACTCCAAGCAAGCAGGACAGAACCGAAAATTGGATCTGAACAGATTACTGGAATTCAGAGATTATGCATATGACAACAGCCTGATGTACAAGGAAAAGGTCAAAACATGGCATGACAAGCACATCCGCCACAAGTCCTTTGATCCAGGTCAGAAGGTATGGTTGTTCGATGCGAAATTAAAAATCTTTCCAGGCAAATTGAAGAGCAAATGGACTGGGCCGTTTGTAGTTAGGCAGGTGCGTGACAACGGAAGTGTATTGATATCCAATCTGTCAGCTGACGCACAGCCTTTTATAGTCAATGGACAGCTTCTGAAGCCATACCTCGAACATGACACATTCATGACCGTCGTTGACTCGATTCAAGTAATCTATGAGGATGAGCTGAATATCTCGAAGGAGACAGAGGAAGGCAAAGCACATCAAAACATTTTTGAATGATTTTTCCTTTCCGTCTTTTCTTCTTTTCGTCTGTTCAATTTCTTTTGTCTTATTCTACCGAATTAATGCCATCCCTTTCATCACTGCTACACTTAGGATGTACTCTATCCTAAGTATAGGGGGGATGTGCATCCCGAGTTGTTCATGCCCAATCTCATCTCTTTTCTTCTTTTCTTCTTTTCTTCTTTTCCTCTTCTATCTTCTTTATCTATCAGAAAGGTGCTACCCCTTGTAGACAGTCTTCTATACTTAGGACGTACTTTGTCCTAAGTATAGGGGGGTGTGCACCTCGAGTTTCTTCTATTCTTTTCGATCCTCTCCATTGTCTCCTCTTCTTGTCTATACTTAGGATATCTTACCCTAAGTATAGGGGGAGACAACCTGAGTACGATCTGTTCACTCCCACCCTTGACCCTCCCTGCTTTATGTACAGTCTGCTATACTTAGGATTATTTGATCCTAAGTATAGGGGGGACGGTCAACTTCTTATTCGTTTGTTCATCCATTTCTTTATTTATTTATTCTTTAGATTTTCCTATACTCAGTACGAGTTATGTCTTCTCTTGTCTCTCTGATCTATGAGGACATAGCTCAAGCTAAGTATAGGGGGGTCGTATACACTACGTATATACTTTAGCCATAACTCGTACTTTCGTATTTTTCTTAATAATATGGCTAACAATTCTTTAAAATTCATTAAAAATTCTTAATAAAAAGATGTGGTTATTCCTCAAATTCTTTTTGTATTTACTGATTAATAAATCAGGTGAGAATGTTTTTTGCAAAATGTTTGAAAAAATAGTTTGAAAATCTTTGTGAACATCTATTGAAAACTATTTTGAAAATATTTTGTTTCATGTTTTCAACCTGTGTAAAAATGTGTGGTTTGTAAAATTTCTTTTCTTTGTGTGAAATAAAATGTTTGAAAAATGATTTGCAAATGGTTTGAAAAATGGTTGCAAAAATGATTTGAAAAACCTATATATACTGTTTTGAAAGCCTTTGCAAAATGATTTTCAAATGTGTGTAAAATGTTTGTAAAAACTATTTTGGACTATAGTTTTCAAAAATTGTGTGAAAAATTGTTTTCAAATAAGTTTGAGGAATACTAACATCACACCAAAATCCACTATATATATATTGACCACTTATCCTTGTAAATTCTTAAAATCCATTTCTTGTTTATATAAGAAGCACTCCCGTGTACATATTTTAACCTATTTTTCAGCCAAAATCTGTTTGATTTCAAAAATTCCCAAAAACATTTGCAAAATTAAAATCCAAAAACATTTGAAAAACCTTTTTGAAAAAGACAAAAAAAATGCATCTGCATATGCATGCATCATCTTTTCAAAAACCCTTAAAAAGTTCAAAATCTTTGAAAATTGCATCACAAAAATATTCTCTGCATAGCATTACATAGCATGAGCATTTTTCGGATTGAGTTTGATAGTTGAACAAGTCTAAGTAAAATCCGAAGATTGGAGCTTGATTGGACCTTAAAATCTACCTAATAACAGGAACCTTATAGGAACTGGGTTTGAGGTACTTCAGGTCTAGTTGACTTAATTCTTTGAGGATCACGGGACTTGGTTCAATGGATTCTTGACTGCCTAAGTAGAGTATTTCGGAGCACACGCACGACTCTTGTTGATAATGACCTAACTTGGACACTTGCACCTTTCACATAGCTCTCCACGGATGAGGTGGTGAGGAGGCAGTTTCCTTTGGCTTGGGGTAGCATATGAGGGTAGTACTTCTAGGCGGAACCTCTCTTCTTCTTATAGTGAAGGAAGTGCACCTCAACTTGGTCTAGTGGTGATGAAGGCTAAAGACAGAAGCCGTGGGTTGCAATAAAGCTTCAAAAGAGGGATAGTCTACTGGCTCAAGAGGAAAATTTCTTGTATATATGCTGCACCATGTAGATATGTTGTACAGATGCAATTGAAAAAAAAAAAAAAAAGAACTCCAAAAAAGTGGTGGGTCGGATTGAAAATTTAATAACCCCACCGGAGTGTATATAGTCCAATAAAGCAAAAGCTTATGGTATCCATGTTACATCTCATGAAGCTTGCAGCGGGAGACTTAGCTACACTGGTTGAGCTCCCAAAAGTCTATACTTCTTCCCCCTCTTCTTGAGCCGGTTGCACTTGAACTTAGAAGGGAATACCCCGCTTCTCGAGGAAAGAGTTGCTAGACCGAGGCATTAGAGTTACCAGGTTGAGGGAGGTTGTTTCTTTGTCACTTCTGAGGTAGGGAGCTACATATCACTTACACTGTACGAGTCAGACTCATAGTCGTAAGAGTTTGCGTATGAGTTGAAGTATTTCTGACCTGGCTATTGAGGAGACTTGAACAGAGTTTTTGGGATTCTCAAGGACTGTTGGATTTCAAACTTGGTTCTCATTAAGGTTCCGACCGCACTAAAATTCCAAAGGTCCGACTTAAGCTCCAAACTTTGATTTTGCAAAGACAAGTTCAATAATTAAACTTAATCTAATTTTCTTCTTTTTCTTTTCTTTCTTTTTCTTTTTGCACTTATTGCATAAGTGTTTGCTAGGGACTAGCAAAGGTAAAGTATAGGGGGATGATGAAGCTACGTTTCATCATCTTTATTCTATCATTTTGGCCTTAAAAACCCTAGTAAATGCGTGTAAATAGCATTAATTCATGCATTTTAGCATTCATGTATATGTGTGTAAATATTGTATAAAATGCGGTTTTTAAAGCCAAAATTATAGAATAAAGAAAAGAAAAGAAAAAGAATAAAATATTGTAAATATTTTATGACCCGAAACCCCGAGACCTAGGCATCTTGATGAATAGGTCGACAAAGAATAAAGTAGGGGGAGATAAGGTCAGAGATACAGTCCAAACACCTATACATTCTATTCATTCTTTATTCATTTTGGGACCTATTTTTGGTTCCACTTTTTATACATCAAATAAAGAAACTTTGTACATGAAAGTTGTAGATAATTAAATAAAGAAAAATACAAAATTGATTTCACAGAAAAATAATGTACAGATAAAAAGTTATGGTCTGAATAAGAATCCAAAATCCCAACTTCCCAGATCCGTATCTCACAAATAAAAACTCCAAATGCAGCGTACTCACCTTTAATTGTATATAGAAGAAAATAATCTAATTAATGGTGGTGGTTTCGCATTTGGCGGAGCTACGGTTTGAAAGTTGACTTTTGGACCCACATTGTATACTTGTACATATTAAAATATCCAACTTATTATTTGATTATTATTTATATAATTTTATATTTTTATAATGTTGTAAATAATACTTATAATAATTATGTACATTAAAATAAGAATAAAAACCTAAATCAAAACAAAAATTAAATACTTAAAAATAAAATACATAGATATAGATACCTATAAGGGTAAGAATACAAACTTGTAAAAATATAGCTCATAAAAATAAACAAAAATCACCATAAAATACTTCATAAAATTACAAACATTTTTTATTTTATACCCAAAATTTAATTAATTCGTCTGATATTTTTTATCCATTTTACAAGGTTTTTAGCCAAGGAATTTTCTGGTTGGTCCACGTGGACCAACCAGAACGCTCCATTGGTTGACCTCGGTCAACTCTCTGACCGAGGTCTGTCCCTTGTCAGAGTCAAGTTTGACCCTATGTTCACCCCTTTTTCGAGGGAGCCTCGATCACCATTTGGTGATGGTTCCTTCTTGGAATCTTTTCCTCGGTCAATGGTGATTCACGCCCAAGTGATTCCTTGGGCTGTGGATCACTGACCGAGGCGCAGAAGCCTCGTCTTCCTCGCCTCGCCGTCAACCCTTTAAAAGACACCCCCCGACTTTGATTCAAAGTTTGATCCTTCTTCCGCCAAAACCACTCGAAAACCCCTAGCCAGTTGTGCTCCTGGTGACAGCAGGAGTCGATTTGACCTTGGGTTTGCGTCAGTTGGCGTCGAATCGAAGTCGATCCGACCCTCGCCGGAGTACCGCCGAGCTTCATCGCCCGACGTTTCTGGTGAGTCTCCTCCCCCTTTCTCTTCATCTTTTTGTAGCCTTAGCATAGATTAGTGTAGGCCTCTAGCAGTTCTTACTCTCGATCACCCATTCGCCGTGAATCATCGATCAAAGCCCACGGCGGAGCTGAGCTCCGCCTCCATTTTCCGACCACGTCTATCATCGACCGCCGCACCGACCACCTCCATCTTCTTCCTCGTCGCTCCGTCACTCCGCGCCACCCTTCATTCCCCCTCGATCTCGCTCAGATCGAGCCGCCCGAACTCTTCTCTCCGCCGCTCGCCGGAGTTCTACGCCCGCTCCATATTTCGCCTCATCGGAACCATCGAAGCCCACCAAATCGTTCGCCGGGATTTTGTGCACTGTCTAACCTAGAAAATCCATAAAAAAATATAAAAACACTCCCGAAAAATTCCAAAAAAATATATTCTGCGTCTTTTAGTTTGTTTTAACTCCCAGCCAAAAATCATTAAAAATCTCATAAGAAAAACACTAAAAATTTAAAAACACTTAAAAACTTCAAAAAAATATAAAAAATAGTAGAAAAATCCAAAAATAGCAAACTCAGTTCCTGTTTGTTCTTTATCTTGTCCTTCTTATTGGAAAAATAGTGTGAAAAATTTTGGTTGCTGTTTGTTAATTTTAACTTGCATTTTTGTCACAGCCAGTCCTATTTCCACTGTTTAGCCCTATTTCAGTAATTAAAAATACCAAAAACACCTAGAAAAATCCCCAAAAATCACAAAACAGTAGAAAACCCTAAAAATACCAAAAACATTTTATTTCTGAATTTTTGAGTATTTTTGTGCATTTTTATAAATGTTTTAGTTTGTCTTTTATTACTTTGCCTTTACCTTCCAATATTGAAAAAGAAAATAAAAAAAATATAAAATATAAAAAGGAAATATAAAAATCAGTAAATTAAAAACCAAAATACAAAAATATAAAATTAAAAATTAAATAAAAAATATAAAAATAAAAAAAAACCCACAAAAATTTTAGATTGGCTAAGTTGCTTGTTAGATTCAGGTTTGGATTTTTATCCGTGCTCTATACCTTTGCTCCTTGTGTTCGACCCCTACTTGCTTGCCATTATACATCATTAGTAGGGTATAATAAATTTTAATCCTTGCTATTCTTTCTCTGATTGATTGTGTGGGTTAATTGTTGAAGACCGAGGAAGTTTGAGCAGTCGCACCAGCGACAGTGAGTCTGACTTGTCAGACCGCTATTTAGCGGCTCTCGCATTCTCGCTTTTCAGTTAGGTTGCTCAATATTTATTCTAAATATTTCCCTCTTTTTCTTTTTAATCTTTATTCTTTTATTTTTGCACATAAACATGCTAATTATAGGTTTTTACACAATGCATGCTTTTGGTAATTATTCCTATTTACATATATCTACATGCATTTGCAAAGGTTTTTGTAGCTAAAATATAAGAATAAAGAGTGATGAATGGGGGAGAAAGCTCTGGCGAGGGGTGGCTTAGGTGATCGATTGAGTGTGGATCGAACTGGATAGTGGATAGAGGTTTCTACTGCTAAGGACAATATAAAAACACAAGAAAAAAAAAGGCGAGCTCGAACGGATGAAAACCGTGAACATGGACCTCAACGACCGAGCATGGCCAGAGGTGGTGGAAGCACGTCCGTGCCGCTCCTCCGCTTCTCCTAACGGCGAGGTGAAGTTGATGTCACCTCCCTCTAACCTCAGGACACGAAAGAAGGGGGGAAGAGCGGGCAAAAAGGGTTCCCTCTCGAGTGGAAGGTGACGGGGGTCTTTTGAAAGAATGGTGGATATGGCTCAAAGATCGAGGCGCACGAGGAGCATCGATGATCCACAGCCCGAGGAAACACCCAGGCGTGAATCAACAATGATCGAGGAGCAAAATCATAGAAGGCGCCATCATGAAAAGAGGATCGAGGTGGCCTAGATAAATCTGCGAAAGCGAACAAAAACCATTTCTGACAAGGTCTAGACCTCGGTCAGATAATTGACCGAGGTCAACCAACAGAGCTTTCTGGTTGGTCCACGTGGACCAACCAGAAAATTCCTTGGAAAAAAGGATTGTAAAATCAATTTAAATTAGGAAACGATTTTGTTATTTTTTTATTACTAAATAAAAAATATTTATTATTTTATAAATTATTTTATGGCGATTTTTATTTATTTTTTAGAGATTAATAATTACAAGTTACCTTTTATGGCATGTGTAGGTATATTTATCTATATATTTTATTATTTAATTTTTATTTTGTGAATTTAATTTATTTATTTTTGTTTATTATTTTATATATTTATAAAGTATTTTTTATACAGTGAAATATATATTTATTTTATTTTTCTGAAGTATTTTATATACTTAAATGAAATAAAAGTATTAATTATACAGGTATACTTATAGGTCTTATACCTATGTATTATATATATACAATTATTTTATTTTGTATTTTCTTGAGACTTTTAATTTGATTTTAATGTACATATATATTATAAGTAATATTTACAAAATTATAAAAAATATAAAATGGTAAAAATCATTAATAAATAATAAAATGAATATTTTAATCTGTACAAGTATACAATAGGGGTCCAAAACTCAACTTCCAAACTGTAGCTCCGCCAAATGTGAAACCACCGCCATTAAATAGCTTAATTCAAATTACATACAATTAAACATGTAATTGTAACAAAATCAGCATCAAACATGTATGTAGACATATCACCAAGTGAAGCACTAGGAGTGGTAATCTCAGTAAACTCTACCTGCTCAGACTTCCTCTTCAGATTGTTCGGGTTCGGCTCAATCTGGGCAGGGATGGCGGCCTTCCCTCTCATAATCTCCCTCATCTCCTGGCGGAACTCATCCATCTCCCGTCTAAAGGTAGCATGCTGCTCTGTCATGAGGTAGGCTAGGCCGTCTAATGCGGAGTTCTCATAGGCTGGCCCATGAGAACCTGACGGGTGGCCTCGTTGGTAGTGAGGCTGCTGCTGGTGGTTCCGGGTGAGAGGGGTACTGTTGTAGATGATACTGCTGAGGCTGCTCTCGCCTCCAGGACTGTCCCCGTTGACAGGGATGAGGACCATACTGCTGGTGGTGCTGGGATGACTGCTGGTGGTGAACTGGGGGCTGAGACTGCTGGTGCTGCTCATGCTGCTGGCCATACTGGACACCCTGAACTGGAGGCTACTGCTGGGAACTGGTGCCTCCGGCCGACCAGCGGAATCCAGGATGGTCTCGTCGGATACCGGGCTGGGGTCGGTCATACCAAATCCCGTTGACATCCATCAACGGCTCCTGCTCGTAGGGGGGTGGAGGGAGTACTGCCAGGGGCTGATCCGGCTAGTAGACCACCACTGAGTATCTGGGGATGATGGTGACTGCTAGTACGATTGTGGCTGCTGGTACGGCTCCGCCTGTACAAGGTGAACCTGTCTAGGCTGACTGGAGTGCTAGGACGAGATACCACTGCTGCTCGGATCTCCTCATGCCTGAAGACAAGGCTGAGAAGCCGTCTGTGCCTCCTGGAGTCACATGAGTTGTGTCTCCAGGTCACTCAGCGTCTGTGCCATCTAATCCATCTACGATATGCCCTGGCACAACTTCTTCTCTATCAACTCGATCCGGTTCAGCTTCTCGCTGATGATGCCCGTGTCTGCGGGTGTGGACTCGGCTTGTGCGGCTATCGCGGATGAAGTGGAAGGATCGGCATCGACCCGTGCTATCCTCTAGTACTGCACGGTCTGTGGTTGTGGCTGTGGGCATCCCTGAGTGTAGAGTCGGGTCTGGGATATCACTGTACAGTTCTCGACCATCTCCTCGTAGATGGCCCAGACCTGATCCTCATCCTTGGTGAAGTAGGAACTGCCACAAGAAGCGTTCACCAAGCCCTACAACTCTGGTGTCAACACACATAAGAAGCTCTGAACTAGGTTCGGCTTCGTGATGTCGTGGTGCGGGCATATGTCGGTCAGCTCTCTGAACCTCTCCCATGCCTCGTGAAACTGCTCGTTGGGGAGCATGGAAAAGTTGTTGATCAAGGTCCTCGCTGCATTGGTCCGCCTGAGTGGATAGTACTTGTTTAAGTACTTGGTGCGGGGCTGCTCCTAGGAGTATACGGAATCTCCCTAAGTGCTTCAGCCAGTTGGCTGCTCTATCTGCCAGGGAGAAAGGAAAAGCAATCATACCGATGTGTCCTCGTCCAACTGACGATCGTGGACTGTACTGCAGATCATCTCATACTCCTGGAGATGTAGATGGGGTTCCTTAGTGGCGAGCCTGTGGAAGCGGGGTAGAAGCTGAAGTGTGTTTGGGGGGAACTTGAAGTCCCCCACGATAGCCGGAAGAACCACCCATCGGTGTGTCAGTGTCGATCCGGGGTTGTGCAACTCCCGCATCGATCTAGCTCCTGCTGCTGTTGCGGCTGCTGCTGCTGCGGTTGTTGCTGCTGCTGGGGCGGCTGCTGCTCCCAGCTGGGCTGGCTCATCGGGTCTCTGTGGTCCGTCTCCCCCGGGCCCGCGCTGCTCACGGTCGGTTCTCATCTGCTCCATCTCTCTCCTCATCTCAATCATGAATGCCCCCTGATCCCTAATATGTTGCTGCATTGTCTAGAGGGAGGCGGTCAGGGTGGTGTTGATCGCACCTTGGTCCAGGATGTAAGTCTGTTCTGGTCGGGACCTCCGGTGCGGTCATCGCTGCTGCCGGCCATGGTCTCTGCAAAGGCAAAAGAGCCAAACTCAGGTGCTGATAAATGATCTGTCTGTTGTCTATCATCTGGCACTGGCATCTCAGGGGTGGTAGAAGGGTGGTCAAGGGGAACAGGGCGGAATCGAACTCGGGTTCGGAGAGCGGGTCTCGGCTCTCGCGAACCCAACCTAGATGAACAGGCTGGAGTGCTAAAAAGTGGTGCAGCCAGAGGCTGCCTAAGAGACCTCCTGCCCATCATCTTGATCTGGTGAGTCGGGCAAATGAGATCTGGAAAACAAACAAGATGAGCAAACAAACCCTGGGTTCACCTACTCCACGTTGAGCTGAAGATCGTAAGAGCTCGGTCAATTATCTTGTCAATTTTATTTAGGTGATTATGTAAGGATATCAAAGCGGTTACGTGACCTGATAGGAATCCAATCCGCCTACCAGACTGTCCCGTATAAAAGGCCGGTAGTCTGATCGGGGCTCGGATATGGCTCTAGCCTAGTGTACGAGCACTCTCTCGTGCATCCAAACCCCAATGAGGGGGTTTCACTCCCAAAATAGATTTTTAGGTGAGGTGTCTTTTAGGGTCGAGTTTGTTTTAGCAGTCCCATTTTATAGTTTTTGTTTTTAGGTATTTTTCAGATCAAACAACGCCTAATGATTTTTTTCAGTTCTCCTGATTATTTTAAGTCCAAAAACCAGGGGGAGAATATGAAAAAGCCGATGCGCGGGAAATCAATGATGCATGCAGAGTAAGAAATGCGTACTTGACTCCAGCAGTCTACATGCAAAATGATCCGTGCATAAAATAAAGACAGAATATAATCTACCTATATGATGCACAAGAATCAGCCTTAGACGAAGCAATTTCTACACGTAAAGAACCGATGACTAATTGGTCAAAAGGAGGGGTCGGTGTTCGGTCTCGGATGCCAATCGGTGCCCGCTACAACGGGTCTTGCCAGCGTTGTATACGACCTCTAGCGGCTCGGGACCCCCAAGTGACCAGGTTAGCCTTTTCTTTATTAATTTTATTTAGGTTCAATTACGATCTAATAGGTACAGGCAGATAGTTAAGTGTGTGGGCCCTAATTATTACGGCGTAATCACAAAAAATCCTAAGCTAAGGCAAAAAACCGCGAAAATCAAATAAGCAGTAAATAAACGGTTAGAAAACAAATCGCCGAAAAACGCGGTGAGGTCCCCCGAGCACACCGGTGCTCGGTGAAACAGACCCCGATATCACCCAAGTATCCAAGTCTGAGTCCCTGTATTATTACAATAATAAAATGGAGCTGAAAAGAAATCTAAACTAAACTTAACTATCTCTGCGGTTATTCCGCGGCTCCCGCACTCCTGCTCGGCTTTTTGCGTCCTCCTGCAGCTCCGTGGAGAAGAGAGCCGCCTCTGACTCCTGCAGTTGCATCGGCTCTTCGAGAAGAGACGCCTCGGTCCTAGGGCCCTCGTAAAAAAGTCAAACATAGGTGTATTAGAAACAATTATTATAAAAATAAACGACAAGAAATAAAAATAAAATAACACTATATGCAGAGGTGAAAAATAAAGACAAACAATACAAACAAAAAAAAACAAAAAACAAAAGAAAATAAAAGAAAACATAGAAAAATAAAAAGCCGCAGAAAGCCGTAGAAAATCGAAAAGCTGCGGACAAAGCCGTGGAAACAAAATCGAACAAAAAAAACGAAGACTACTAAGTCGTGCTCCCCGGCAACGGTATCATTCTGATCGACCGAAAGTTCGTGAAACCAAGATCCGGGTAAGGTATAGATCACTCTCGGGTCGTTGCGACCTAGATCGAGAGAATCGGTCAACAAGAAAAAAAAATAGAACCACCAAATCAAAGGATAAAAACAAGGAAATCAATAGCGGTCCTCGCTAATTTTATTAACCTGGTATAGAGACCAGGGTCGGACTCAGGGAGCACAAGATGGCCGAGACGACCTACGAAGTAGTCAAAGTCGAAAATAAGGAATAAAATATTTTTTGGTGGATTTTAATTCTTTTTATTTTTTTTGTATTTTTAATTATAAGGAAAAAGAAGAAAATGTATAAACAAGCAAATTCAACAATTTATTTAACCACTCAAAAATACTCCAAAAAATCAAATTAAATTATTTTTTGGTTTTTTATATTTTTAAGTGTTTTTGGTGAATTTTTCAGGATTTTTCAATTTTTAGTTAATTTTATAAAAATCAAGAAGTGCGAAAATAGGACAATATGTACAATCAGATTTGAAAGGCCAATTAAAAATATATAATTGGCCTATAAAAATCTGATGGTAATTTTTATCAAAGTAAATGCAAAAACTAAATTACAGAAAAAGAGTTTGTAATTTTTTGAATTTTATAAAATTTTTTTGGAATTTTTATAAGGGTTTTGATGTTTTTTAATTTTTTGGCTTTTATAAATCCAAATACGCTAAAAATTGGATGGAAGCTAGAAAATACGAAAATTAACTATTCCTAATTTTTTAGAATTTTTAGAAAAGTTTTTATATTTTTCTTTGATTTTTCAATTCAGACAGTAACAAAAATCATTCTTTTTGGTTTTTTTTGAAAAATACCAAAAAGCCTCGAAAATGTTCCAAAAAATTAGAGAAATTTTTACACACTGGCAGGAGCCACATGTCCAAATTTCATTAGATTTGGAGTTTATTTGCTATTTTATCCAACAAATAAAAGAGCTACATGATGACACGAAAAACCGAGCGACTAAGGCAATCAGGTATCTCTACGAGGGTCGTCGCGACCTCGGTCACTCGATCGTGTCGATCAAGAAAAATAGACCACCAAATAGATGAAATCAATCAAAATACGAAATAGCGGTCTTGCTATTAATTTAACCTGGTATAGCGACCAGGGTCGATCACAAGGAGCACGGGTTGGCCTCTCGGCCTATGAAGTAGTAAAAAGAAATAAAAGAGTTGTTTTTGGTGGTTTTTAATTATTTTATAATTTTTTTTTGGATTTTTAAGATATTAAGAAAAGAAGAAAGCAAGGAAACTACACACTTCAACAATTTATTAAAAGCACTAAAAATCAACCAAAAATTCTAACAAAAATATTTTTATGTGTTTTATAATTTTTAGTGTTTTTGGTGAATTTTTGGGGATTTTTCTGATATTTATTAATTTTCTAAAAATGAAACAGTGACTGAAATGAAAGGTACTGTCCAGCCGAGCTAAAAGGGCCTAGATAAAATATCTAAAGGCCCCAAATTAGCCTGAAGGTATTTTTTCCTGTATAGAGAATAAAACAAAGAAAAATTGGGCACCTAATTTATTATTTTTGGGTTTTTGGTTTAATTATTAGAATTTTTCTAAGTTTTTAAGTGTTTTTCAATTTTTAGTGGTTTTCAGTAATGAAAAATAGCCAAAATTAGCTAGAAAATCAAGCACAACAAAATACAGTAGACAATTTTTTGGAATTTTAGATACTATTTAATATTTTTTTGGGCTTTTTAAAGTTAGACAGTAGCAAAATGGAGGTTTTGATTTTTTAAAAATATCAAATCAACTCAGAATTGTCTCCAAAAATCCTCGAAAATTTTACACTATGGCAGGAGCCATGTGTCCAATTTTCGTTGGATTTGGAGTATATTTGCTATTTTATTCAAAAATAAAAAGGGGGCATAGTGCACAGGGACCAAAGTGCAAATACCCGGAAGTCTGGGGGTCTGGTGCAATAACCCACAAAGTCACGCGCGTCGCGCATGCCTGAGGCACTCAAGGACCCAAATGTGAAGAAATAAGTTCCGAGGGCTATTGGTAACAGGTACCAAAAGCCTAGGGGCTTATCTGCAAATAACCCAAAAATATTCGCACATGCTCAATTAAAATACGCACAGGGGTATAAATGCAAATAAACGAAAACTTTCATTCATTCATTAGCAGTCAGAACTACAGGGGCATAAAATGCAAAATAGCCAAAAAGCACGTGTCGATGCACGTGTCATACAACGCACAGGGGCATATCAGCAAATAAATGCAAGCACAAGGGTCTCTATGCAAATATCCCAAAAACTAAACAACTATACTAACTAATTACAGGACTAAATGCGAAATGAAATGAACAGAAGGGCCTAAGGGTAGTTTACCCTTTATTAATGCGGGCCGCAGGATGGACGCCACGTGGAGTGATCAACGGTGGGGATCGGATGGCGTTCCAAGGTTGGGGTCCTCGAAATGATCCGACGGCTGGGGCTAAGCCACGTGGTGCATCGGACGGTCGTGGCTCTCTGTGGCTAACCCTCGAGCGTCGGGCGACTGGGATCAGTCCTCCTCAGATCTGACGGTGAAGGCGGCTCCTGGAACAAACGGTCCAGATGACAACTAAAGCGGGAGGGCTGATCGGACGGCGCTTGAAGGTCGAGGAAGAACAGGTGGCCGGCGAAGTTCGCCGGCCCAGTGCGTGCGCTCATGACCTCCCCTGCTGCGCCTAAAGATCTGAGAAGCTCCGGTGTGGCGCTGCGCAGCTGCTGGTGTCCTCCGATGACCCAGCCGAGCTCTGGGGAGCTCCGGCGAGGTCGGCGGAGGCGAAGCTCCTGGCTCGATGTCGAAGGACCTCAGATGGCCCTCATTGAACCTGCAAAACAGTCCAGGAGGCTCCGCGGGTCGAGGGCAAACTGCCTCGACCCAGTTAGGCGGGGTGACGGTGAATGATGGGGCGATATGGGCGAGCTCCCGGCGAAGGGGGGACGGTGGAGCTCGAATCCCAGCTCCTGTGCGAGCTGGGTTGGATGGGGATATGGAGAAGGTGCGCGGGAAGGAGGCGATGGCTATGGTGAAGCCCGATGGTTAGATAGTGGTCGGAATCGACCGGAATCGACGGGGGACGGCGGAACAACGATTTGGGCGAAATGGAAAATCAAAGGAAAAGAAAGGCCTAAGGGACTACCTGGGTGGTCGGTGAGACTGGGGATGAGCTTGCACAGCTGGGTCGTCGCCTCGAGGAGCGTCTCCCTCCGAGGCTCGAGCTCCTGCTGGTGGCGGAGCAAGGCGGCGAAGCATCACCGGATCAGTGGTCACGCTCCCTCTCCTCGCTTCAACAGCACAGGACGCAAGCTGTCACTCTCGCGCACACACTGGAGCTCACAGGGGGTGGAATCAAATGGCCAAAGATGAGCAATGAGGAGGCGGAGGCTCGGCTATATATGCTGGAAGGGTCCGGGAAGACAGGCGCAGGTAGGGCGTGGAAGCGCGCGGATCCCGATGCAGGAGCTCCGGCGAGGGTCTCGGATATGTCGTGGACGAATCTGACCCGGGGTTTAGGTGGAAATCAATTGGGTTTAGGCGCTAAAAATTGGTGAAATCGGGTCGGGCGCCTAAGCCCGTGAGAAGTGGTCCTGGGGGGGGGGGGGTAGTTGTCCGGGCGGTCAACATTCCCAGGACCAGTAGGAAGCGGCCACGTGGCGAAAGTTTGAAAGTGAAATTCAAGGTAGCTAAGGGCCGAATTAGCACAAAGTTAAAACATGAATTATTTTTATTTTATTTTTTTCTATTTTTTAGTGATTTTTAATTAATTTTTCGAAATAAAAATAAGGTATATACATTATATAGCTATATATAGGTATATGTATACTATATAGGTTTTTAATTTTTGATTTTTAATTGTTATTTTTATACAATTTTATTCCCATTTTATATTTTATTTATTTATATCATAAAATAAGGAATAAAAAGACATTTTTATTTCATTTTTATTATTTATATACATCGGTAAAATAAATACATATGTACATTTATATACAAGGTATATTTACAATATATTTTTGTGTTTTTAATTTTGTTATTTTTATTTTGTTTTTGTTTTAATTGTTTTTATTTTATTTATTTACACTCTATAATATAGAATCTTTACAAAATTTTGGAAATTAATTTTATTTATTTATAAGGCTGAATAAATAGGGATGATGGAACTATATACAAGTGATCATGCACATGAATGATATTTTTGTCTTCTTTTTAATTTTTATATTTTTCTTTTGTTTTTATACTTATAAGTGTATACAAATATTTACAAGCTATTTGAATCTATTTTTGTGAGGAAAATACTTTTATTTATTTACATAAATACTTACACATATGAGCCCCTATCTCCCTCTACTTTGGCTTTTATGCGGTCAGGCCCATGCTGAGCCCTCCCTTGGGTTAGGGTTGCTCAATATTTATTCTAAATATTTCCCTCTTTTTCTTTTTAATCTTTATTCTTTTATTTTTGCACAAAAACATGCTAATTATAGGTTTTTACACAATGCATGCTTTTGGTAATTATTTGTATTTACAACTATATACATGCATTTGCAAAGGTTTTTGTAGCTAAAATATAAGAATAAAGAGTGATGAATGAGTAATTCATCACCCCCCTATACTTAACTTTGCTAGTCCCTTAGCAAACACTTATTTGAAAAAGAAGTGAAAAAGAAATAAAGAAAAAGAAAAAGAGAATGTACATGGATCAAGGTTGATTATTAAACTTGCCTTCGTTAAATTAAGGTATGGAGCTCGATCAGATCTTTGGATTAGTAATGTGTCGGAACCGTATTTGGACTTAAGTCTAAAACTCAACAGCCTCTAAGTTCCACTATCCTATAACCAAGACTCCTCAATGCTCCAGATCAGAACAAGTCATCAATCACAAACCCTGAAACCATGAATATTTTCTTGTCCTGTGAAAGTGAGGTCTAAGCTCTCCACCTCAGAAATGGCAACTTGACAACCCTCCCCAACTAGGTAACTCTATGACCTCAATCTGGCCACTCTTTCCTCGAGGAGCAGAGTATTCCCTTCTAAGTTCAAGTTCAACCGACTCAAGAAGAGGAGGAAGAAGAAGAATGGGTCAAGGCCAGTGTAGCCAAGTACCCTTGGGAGCTTGACCAGTGTAGCCAAGTCTCCCTGGTGCAAGCTACATCAGGTGGATCATGAAACTCAAGCTTTGCTTATTGCACTCTATATACATACTCCGGTGGGATTATCATTTTCTATCAGACCCACCACTTTTTTTGGAGTTATTTTCTTTTTGCATTTTTTTTCAAGTGCATCTATACAACATATACATGTGCAGCATATATACAAGGAGTTTTTCCTCTTGAGCCAGTAGACTATCCCTCTTTTGAAGCTTTATTGCAACCCACAACTCCCGTCGTTAGACCTCATGGCAACCAGACCAAGTTGAGATGCACTTCCTTCACTAAAAGAAGAAGAGAGGTTCCGCCTAGAAGTACTACCCTCATATGCTACCCCAAGTCATGGAAGACTGCCTCCTCACCACCTCATCCGTAGAGAGCTCGGTGCATAGTGCTGGTGTCCAAGTAAAGCCATTGTCTATATGAGTCACGTGTTGTTGTTAAGTGCTCTACTTTGGCTCATTGATGACATGTGATCATAGCCTAGTGGACTCAAAGAATTAAGTCACCATGGACCTGAAAAGCCTTAAACCTAAGCCCTATAAAGTTCCTTTTAGAATTAGGTGGATTAAGATCTTAATCAAGCTCCATTTCTCAATTTGATTCCAGGCTAGTTTAAATGTCAACTATCATCCAGAAAAACTATATACATATGTACAAAAAGATGCTATTTATACAAATTTTATAATCATGCAAAATTTTGAAAAATGTTTTGAAATCATGTATGGATGATGCATGAAGTGCAAGTTTTGCAAAAAGATATTTACACAAATTTACACAAGATTTTTGCAAGCTTTTGATTTTCAAAACATTTTGGAAAAATTTTGTACTATATACATAATTTTGATAAGAAAATATTTACACAAACTTTACACAAAGATTTTTGAAAACATTTTTACAAAAATAATTTGTACACTAGCTATTTATGTGCAAATAAAAGAAGTTTATGTACATGAAAAATGTTTAATTTTTGTGATTTTTAGGTTTTTAGCCATTTTATTTATTAACACACTCACACAAAGTACGAGTTATGGCTAAAGTATATATGAAATATATACCACACCCCCTATACTTAGCTCGAACGATGTCCTCAGAGTCAAGAGCGATGAATAAGACAGAACTCGTGCTAGGTATAGGGAAGTGAAAAGGAAGGCTATATACAAAGACGAATGAATGAAAAGTCAAGAGGGCCTCGGGTCTTCCCCCTATACTTAGGATCAAGTCATCCTAAGTATAGCAGGCTGTACACTAAGGGAAAACCGAGAGGAGAATGTACAGGGTCTACCCCCCCTATACTTAGGGTGAAATATCCCTAAGTATAGGCAGCAAAACAGGGGTAGACAGAAACAAAAGAAATACCCGAAGGTCTCACATCCCCCCTATACTTAGGGTAAAGTACACCCCCTAAGTATAGCATAATCACAAGATAAAGAAAGGGATGTGGGACTAAAGAATGTAGTGATATAGACATCTGGATCTATGCAAGGCGGAAGATCAGTGAAACTCAGGCGTGAGATGCATTAGATGTGAGTCAAAGACCACATCTCACGCAAAATGAATAGGGGCAAGATCAGCGACCCGCGGCTCATGATCTAGAAATGGCTTGAGACGTTGGCCGTTCACTTGAAAGGTACTCTCAGAAGACAACTCAGATATATCAATGCTACCATTGTCGTGTACATTTCTGACCAAGTAGGGTCCCTTCCACTTGCTCTGTAGCTTCCCTGGAAACAAACGAAGTCTCGCAACAAACAACCATACTCTCTGTCCAATCTCAAAATGCTTGTGGCTGATGTGAGAATCATGCCACTCCTTCACTCTCTCCTTATACTGTAGGCTGTTTGAGAAAGCAGTATCTCTAAGCTCCTCCAAGGCTGCTAACTCTGCCCTCCTCTGGTCTCCCATACCATCTGGATCCATAAGAATATCTGTAACTGCCCAAAGTGACTTGTGCCTCAGCTCAACAGGCAAATGGCACGGCTTGCCATATACAAGGCGAAAGGGAGATGTGCCCAATGGTGTCTTGAAAGACGTTCTATATGCCCACAAGACCGAGTCAAAAAGCTGTGACCAATCCTTTCGGTCAGGGCGGACGACTTTCTGCAATATAGTCTTGATCTCCCTATTTGACACCTCGGCTAGACCATTCGTCTGTGGATGGTAAGGTGTAGCAACACGATGGTCTATACCGAACTCGCTAGCAAGGGCCTTCACCTGGTCGTTGATGAAATGAGACCCCCCATCAAAAATCAGAACTCGTGGAACCCCGAACCGCGTGATGATGTGCTTCCTCAAAAATCTGCAAACTGTCCTCGCATCAGCGGCTCGGGCGGGGATAGCCTCAACCCAACGACTAACATAATCCATGGCCAACAGAATGTACTCAAATCCCTGACGCTTAGGGAATGGACCCATGAAATCGATGCCCCATGCGTCAAAAACCTCACAGAAGTGAATGGGCTGCATCGGCATCATATCACGTTGTCCAAATGATGTCCTCCTGCCTCAAGCTTGTGGCAGTAAGTGAGGACGCTATGGTGTTCCTCCTGAGGAATACACCGACGCCAGACGCTATCCCCTCCTTCGTGGTAAAGGATGGGATCCTCCCAATGGTAGGACTTGGTCTTCGCAAGGAAGGTCTCAAGCCTCTGCCTGGGCCAATCTTGTGGGACTTTCCCAGCAACGAGAAAGTTCACAATATCGACATACCATGGGAGTGAGGCGATAGCAAGGATCGCCTCATCTGGGAAGGTATCTCGAATGGGATCAATCTGCTCAGACTCCTCAGGCTGCTCTAAACGGGAGAGATGATCCGCCACCACATTCTTGACTCTAGGCTTGTCCTTGATCTCAATGTCGAATTCCTGGAGTAGAAGGATCCATCTAGTGAGTCTGGCCTTGGCATCCTTCTTTGCCATGAGGTACCTAATGGCGGTGTGATCTGTGTACAGGGTCACTCTAGATCCAATGATATAAGATTGAAACTTATCTAGGGCGAACACTACGGCTAGCATCTCCTTCTCTGTGACCGTGTAATTCCGCTGGGCGGAACGGGACTCCATCCCTCCTCTGTCCCAGCACGGCCCTACGGCAAAATCGGAGGCATCCGTCATGATCTCGAATGAGAGAGACCAATCAGGCGGTTGGAGGACAGGAGCCTCAATCACACACTGCTGGAGAGTCGCAAAGACGAAAGACACTTGTCATCGACAAGGAACTCGGTGTCTTTCGTCAAGAGGCCAGTCGACGGCCGGGTAATCCTGCTGAAATCCTGAATAAATCTCCTGTAAAATCCAACGTGCCCCAAGAATGACCGTAGCTGCCTCAAATTGGACGGCGGTGCGAGTTTTCTAATGACATCAACCTTGGCCGGATCAACCTCCATGCCCCTGTTGGAGATGATGTGGCCAAGCACCGTCCTTGAGTCACCATGAAGTGACTCTTCTCCCAAGATAGAACCAAATGGTACTCAATACATCGCTGGAGTACTCGGTCTAGGCAATCAAGACAGGAGTCGAATCCGTCGTCGTAAACCGAGAAATCGTCCATGAAGACCTCCAAACACTCCCCTACCATGTTCTAAAAGATCGACAACATGGACCTCTGAAAAGTCGCAGGGGCATTGCATAGCCCAAATGGCATGCGTCGAAAGGCATATGTACCGAAGGGACAGGTAAAGGTGGTCTTCTCCTGATCCTCAGGAGCGATGGCCACCTGGTTGTAGCCCGAGTACCCATCCAGGAAGCAATAATGGCTCTTCCCTGCCAGTCTCTCAATGATCTGGTCAATAAAAGGTAGGGGTAAATGGTCCTTCTTGGTGGCCTGGTTGAGTCTCCTGTAGTTAACACAGACCCTCCAAGAGGTGGGTACTCGTGTAGCAATCTCCTCTCCTGACTCACTGATCACAGTCGTGATGCCCGTCTTCTTGGGCACCACATGCAAGGGACAGACCCACTTGGAGTCGGAAATGGGATAAATAAAATCTGCACTCCACCATTTTGATATTTCCTTCATCACAACCTCTCTCAGGTTGGGGTTCAGTCGCCGCTGGAACTCACGCGTCGGCTTCGCCCCCTCCTCGAGATATATATGGTGGGAGCACACTGATGGACTAATCCCATGGAGATCTGCTATGCTCCATCCGATTGCCTTGCGGTTCTTTTCAAGAACCCCCATCAAACGGGATTCTTGCTCTCCAGTCAGATCGGCGGAGATGAGGACTGGGTACATCTCAGGTTCGCCCACAAGGAACCGATACTTCAGCGAAGTAGGGAGCGGCTTCAGCTCTGGACAGCGAAGAAGGTGCGTGAATGCTGCTAAGTCTGCAAATCTGCCTGGGAGAAAGAATATGAGCTCTCGCAAACTGGATCTGGAGGAGGGCTGCTCAACTGTGCTATCTCTGATCTGCTCTGCCTCTTCCTCCTCCTCATCTGTAGGCTCAGGTGGACTCAGGTCTGGCATCTGGTCATCACAATCTGCCCAATCAGACTCTGAATCCGAGGGATCTGCATCAAATAAGGTGGCATCAGTACCACCTTCACTAGAAACCGTGTCGCGGTCAAGAACCGGCTCTGCTGCCTCTACAGTATCCTAGACCAGGGCTGTGCTCTCCAAGCTCTCCTCTGCTATCATCTCTGCATCAGTGGTGCCTGGAAATGAGAGGATGGCCTGTGCTGAAGGGTCTACCCATGCTGCCTCATCATCTGTGATCACAAAATCACAGTCCTGGTGGATGTCTAACCTGGCATCTGTCAGCTGCTCTGTATTTGTGCTGGCCTCTGAGCATGCTCTC
This sequence comes from Ottelia alismoides, assembly GCA_037367405.1. NCBI lineage: Eukaryota > Viridiplantae > Streptophyta > Magnoliopsida > Alismatales > Hydrocharitaceae > Ottelia > Ottelia alismoides. The sequence continues at coordinate 238,907 of JAZKJV010002674.1, forward strand.
TCTCTGGCTCTGTAGTCCTCGACCGTCTCTATTTGTATACTCTCGCCCTCGACGCGAAAGTATACCTTCCCACTATCATGATCAGTCACCGCCTTGGCTGTGGCCAAGAACGGACGACCGAGGATGATGGGGGTATCGACCACTAAATCAGAGATCTCATGTCCAACACTACGAAGTCCACAGGGAATTGCAGGCCCTGAATAATGACGATAACGTCCCGCAACAACCCCTTCGGCCTCTTGACAGATCGATCAGCAAACTGAAGGATTGTCCTGCTCTGTCAAAGAGTGCCCAAACTCGAAGCGGTCGAGAAGGGCTGCCGGAAGGAGGTTGATAGACGATCCGCTATCCAATAGAGTCCGGTCGAACCTCTGCTCACTAATCTGACATCTGACATACGGGGCTCCTGAATCTGGCCTCTTGGCCGGCAGACGGTCCTGGATCGCGAAGCACGTGGCTTTCATCAGCACATGTATCTCTTAATGATGGTTCCTCCTCCTCCTGACTGTGGTCCTATCTCTCAAAGATCGCTGAAGAAGGGGGATGTGCTGCAAAGCCTCCTGAAGGGTCAGCTGTATGTGAAATCTGTCGATCATGCTCTGGGCTGAACTCCTCCTGCTCTCTCTTTTTTGGGTCTTTTTCTCTTTTCTTCTCCTTCCCCATCTGAAGGGATCTAGGGAAGGGATCACAGGGTCCTTCTCAGATGAAGGACTAAGAAGAGGTCTAGACGGCTCGATGGCCGGATCCGCACATACATCAATCACCACAGTGGGACCAGAAGATACTAAACCTTTTCCTTTATTCATAATAGTGTTTTGAGATACATCAGCATGAGGAAAAACAACATCTCTCTCAAAATGAACACCGGTGGCCTCAGTACCACCACGGGCTGGCTCTGCTAGACGTCTCGCGGCCTCAGTACCGCGTGCTGGCTCTGCTACTCTGGTGGCATCAGTACCACCTCCTCGAACTGGTGAAGCGGCAGCCTTAGTACCGCCGGTGGAATCAGCATCCTTGGTGGCATCAGTACCACCATCATCATCTGGAGCGGCCTCAGTACCGCTCTCCTCCTCCTCATCTGGCGCCCTGGATGGATCCTCGTGTCGTCGCTCAGACGAGGCGCCGCCTGCTGGTGCTCTACCGCTCCTAAGTGTAACAAAATCAGCATCAAATAGATCTGAAGACATATCATCAAATGGATCACTAGGAGTGGCATGCTTAGTGAAAACTACCTGCTCAGATTCCTCTTCAGGCTATTCAGATTCGGCTCTATCTGTGCAGGGATGGCAACCTTCCCTCTCATCAGGTCCCGCATCTCCTGGCGGAACTCGTCCATCTTCCGTTGAAAAGTAGCCTGCCTGGTCCGTGAGGAGGCGGGCTATGTCGTCCAAGGCGGGGCTCTCATGGGAGCCTGACGGGTAGCCTCTCTGGTGGTGAGGTGCTGGAACTGGTGGCTGCTAGTGCTGAGAGGGGTAAGAGGAAGGATGCTGCTGCTGGTGTGACTGGTGAGCCTGCTGCTCACGTCTCCAAGACTGTCCCTGCTGCTGATAGGGACGAGGAACGAAGGGATGACTGCTGGTATGGCTGGTAGGTTGGGGGCTGCTGCTGCTGGTGATCCCTCTGCTGGCCATACTGCCCTCCCTGGCCGGATGGCTGCTGCTGGGGCTGGGTACCTCCACTCCCCCACCTGAATCCGGGATGGTCTCGTCGGATCCCAGGCTGGGGACGGTCATACCAAATCCCATTGACATCCATCAACGGTTCTGCGTCGTACTGGGCTGGCGGGAGTACTGCCAGAGGCTGATCCGGCTGGTAGACCACCATCTGCATGTCTGGAGATGGTGGTGACTGGTAAGAAGGCTGCTGCTGCTGGTACGGCTCCGCCTATACAAGGTGAACCTGTCTAGGCTGCTGAAAGAAGCTGGAGCGCTGGGACGAGCTGCTGTTGCCGCTGGTATCGCCTCGCGACTGAAGACGGGGCTGGGAAGTCGTCTGTGCCTCCTGGAGACACATGAGCTGGGTCTTCATGTCGCTCAGAGTCTGTGCCATCTGCTCCATCTGCGTGATGCCTTGGCACTGCTTCTTCTCAATCAGCTCCATCCGATCCAACTTCTCGCTAATGATGCCCATATCCGCAGTCGACAACTCTGCCTGTGCTGCTACAACTGCGGATGAACTGGATGGACCGGCATCGACCCGTGCTATCCTCTAGTACTGCACGGGTCCTGGCTGCTGCTGGGGTCTCCCCTGAGTGTATAACCAGGTCTGGGACATCACCATATAGTTCTCGGCCATCTCCTCGTAGATGGCCCAGACCTGGTCGTGATCCTTAGCAAAATAGGACCCGCCACAAGAAGCATTTACCAGGCCCTGGAGCTCTGGTGTCAACCCGCTGAAGAAGCTCTGCACAAGGTTCGGCTTCGAGATATCATGGTGCGGGCATCGGTCAGTCAGCTCATGAAACCTCTCCCATGCCTCATGGAATTGCTCGTTGGGGAGCATGGAGAAGTTACTGATCAGGGCCCTCGCTGCATTGGTCCGCCCGAGTGGATAGTACTTGTTCAAGTACTCGGTGTGGAGCTACTCCCAGGTGTAAACAAACTTCCCCAAATGCTTCAGCCAGGTGGCTGCTCTGTCTGCTAGGAAGAAGGGAAAGGCCATCATCTGAAATCGTATACTGGTCCACATGGCGGTCGTGGACAGTACTGCAGATCATCAAGAAACTCCTGGAGGTGGAGATGGGGCTCCTCGGTGGCAAGTCCGTGAAAATGGGGAAGCAACTGCAGGGTATTCGGGGGGCACTTAAAGTCCCCCACGATAGCCGGCACCACTACCCAATGATGCATCGGTGTAGATCCGGGATTATGCAACTCCCGCATCGGTCTCGATGGTCCTCCTGCCGCGGCGGCTGCTGCGGCTCATGCCTCTGCATCTGGTCCGTCCTTAGGCTCGCTCTGATCTCTCTCTGCTCTGAGTCTCTCCAACTCTCTCCTCATCTCAATCATGAAAGCTCCTGATCCCTCAGCTGCTGCTGGACTGTCTCTAATGAGGCGATCAGGGTGGAGTTGATTGCTCCCTGGTCCATCACGATGTGCTCTGCTCTGGAGCGATCCTCTGAACTACCGGCCATGACGTCTGCAAAATCAAACGAGCCAAGCTCAGGTGCTGTCAAATCTGCTAATCTCTCCTCTGGCTCGTGTCTCCAGAACCGAAAGAAAGGGGGTCGAGGGGGAACAGGGTGGAATCGTACTCGGGCTCGGAGAGCTGGTATCGGCTCTCGCGGGCCAACCTAGATGATCGGGTAGACGTGCCCGAAAGCGGTGCAGCCAGGAGGCTGCCTAAGAGAGCGTCTACCCATCATCTTGATCTGGCGAGTAATGCAGATGAGATCTGGAGAAACTATGATCAATGCAAACCCCGTCTGTTCACCAACGCAACGCGAGCTGAAGACCGTGAAAGCTCGGTCAAATTATCTTGTCGATTTTATTAGGTGAATAATTAATCTATCAGAGCGCTTACGTGACCTGTTGGGATGCCCGATGCTACTCCAACCGACTGGCCCGCACGGAAGAGTCGGTAGTCAGCTGGAAATAGCACTGGAGGGCTCTACCTAGGGTGCGGGCCACTCTCTCGCACAAGCGAACCAAACAATGAGGGGGTTTCTCTCCCCAAGACAAATTTTTAGGTGAAGTGTCTTTTAGGGTCAATAGTTTTAACCAGTCCCAATTTTATGATTTTTCTTTTTATTTTTTTTCAATAAAAACAAAGGCCTAACGAATTTTTCGGTTCTCCTGGTTATTTAATCCAAAACAGGGGGAGAAGACGAAAAAGCTGATGCACGATGAAATCAATGATGCATGCTGAGATAGAAATACGTACCTTGCCTCCAGCACTCTACATGCAAGTGATCCGCGCAGAAATGTAAAGACTGAAATAAAACTACCTAAATGATGCAGCGATAAAAACCGAGTCCTAGATGAGCAAGTCTACTCGCAGAATCGTCTAACTGGTCACCGACCTCCAAGCCAAAGGGTCCGGTCTTGGCCCACCCCTCCTCTGCCCGACAAATCGGGGGTAGGAGAAAGCGCTTTACGGGGCAGGCTACGGCACGTAGGATACGAAGGAGATGAGTCAGTTATTTTTATTAATTGATTATTAGTAGGTCCAATTAAGCGCACTATAGGAACAGTCAGATAATTAAGTGTGGAGACCCTACTAATTACGGCACAAGCAAGCAGAAAATCCTAAGTCTAGGGGCTCGATAAAAACCGCGTAAACACTGGAAAATGCAGTAAAAAGAAAAGAAAACAAAACCGCGAAAAAGCTGCGAACACACCTAAGGGTCCCCCAAGCACACCGGTGCTCGGCGAAACAGACCCGCTAAGTCAACCAAGTCCAAAGTCCAGTCTCTGAGTACCTGTATTATTACAATAATAATCAAAATAAAAATAAAAAGTCTAACTAAACCTCTCCCCCTCAACTCTCTTTCTCGCTCTCTCATGCGGCTCTGTACAGAAGGGAGCCGCCTCCAAGTCCTGCGGTTGCGTCGTCTCCTCGAAAGTCGCCTCCGCGGTCCTCGGGCCCTCGCAAGAAACAGAGACAAGTGGTCAGACCAAAAGAATCAAATAATTGTGATAAGAAAAATAAATGAAAATGAAATGAGGGTATATATGCAGAAATGCAAAATAAAATAAACACTCAAAAACAAATAAAAGCAAAGATAAAAGGAAAGAAAATAAAACTAAAATAAAATATAAACAAAAGCCGCGAAAAGCCGTGAGCTCTGAAAGAGCCGCGAAAAGCCGCAAAAACAAAAATAAAAATAAAAATAAAAATAAAAACTACTAAGCCGTGCTCTCCGGCAACGGCGCCATTCTGATGACACGAAAAACCGAGCGACTAAGGCAATCAGGTATCTCTACGAGGGTCGTCGCGACCTCGGTCACTCGATCGTGTCGATCAAGAAAAATAGACCACCAAATAGATGAAATCAATCAAAATACGAAATAACGGTCTTGCTATTTATTTAACCTCGTATAGCGACCAAGGTCGATCACAAGGAGCACGGGTTGGCCTCTCGGCCTACGAAGTAGTAAAAAGAAATAAAAAGAAATAAAAGAGTTGTTTTTGGTGGTTTTTTAATTATTTTATAATTTTTTTGGATTTTTAAGATATTAAGAAAAGAAGAAAAGCAAGGAAACTACACACTTCAACAATTTATTAAAAGCACTAAAAATCAACCAAAATTCTAACAAAAATATTTTTATGTGTTTTATAATTTTTAGTGTTTTTGATGAATTTTTGGGATTTTTCTGATATTTATTTAATTTTCTAAAAATGAAACAGTGACTGAAATGAAAGGTACTGTCCAGCCGAGCTAAAATGGCCTAGATAAAATATCTAAAGGCCCCAAATTAGCCTGGAGGTATTTTTCCTGTATAGAGAAGAAAATGAGGAAAAATTGGGCACTTAATTTATTATTTTTGGGTTTTTTGGTTTAATTATTAGAATTTTTCTAAGTTTTTAAGTGTTTTTCAATTTTTAGTGGTTTTCAGTAATGAAAATAGCCAAAATTAGCTAGAAAATCAAGCACAACAAAATAGACACTAGACATGTTTTTGGAATTTTTAGATACTATTTAATATTTTTTGGGGTTTTTAAAGTTAGACAGTAGAAAAAATGGAGGTTTTTGATTTTTTAAAATATCAAATCAACTCAAAATTGTCTCCAAAAATCCTCGAAAATTTTACACTATGGCAGGAGCCATGTGTCCAATTTTCGTTGGATTTGGAGTATATTTGCTATTTTATTCAAAAATAAAAAGGGGGCACAGTGTACAGGGACCAAAGTGCAAATACCCGGAAGTCTAGGGGGTCTGGTGCAATTAACCCAGGAAGTCACGCGCGTCGCGCGTGCCTGAGGCACTCAGGGACCCAAATGTGAAGAAAATAAGTTCCGAGGGCTATTTGGTAACAGGTACCAAAAGCCCAGGGGCTTATATGCAAATAACCCAAAAATATTCGCACATGCTCAATTAAAATACGCACAGGGGTATAAATGCAAATAAACGAAAACTTTCATTCATTCATTAACAGTCAGAACTACAGGGGCATAAGATGCAAAATAGCCAAAAAGCACGTGTCGATGCACGTGTCATACAACGCACATGGGCATATCAGCAAATAAACGCAAGCACAAGGGTCTCTATGCAAATATCCCAAAAACTAAACAACTATACTAACTAATTACAAGACTAAATGCGAAATGAAATGAACAGAAGGGCCTAAGGGTAGTCTACCCTTTATTAATGCGGGCTGTAGGATGGACGCCACGTGGAGTGATCAACGGTGGGGATCGGATGGCGTTCCAAGGCTGGGGTCCTCGAAATGATCTGACGGCTGGGGCTAAGCCACGTGGTGCATCGGACGGTCGTGGCTCTCTGTGGCTAACCCTCGAGCGTCGGGCGGCTGGGATCAGTCCTCCTCAGATCTGACGGTGAAGGCGGCTCCTGGAACAGACGGTCCAGATGACAACTGGAGCGGGAGGGCTGATCGTACGGCGGCTGAAGGTCGAGGAAGAACAGGTGGCCGACGAAGTTTGTCGTCCCAGTATGTGCGCTCCTGACCTCCCCTGCTGCGCCTAAAGATCGGAGAAGCTCTGGCGTGGCGCTGCGCAGCTGCTGGTGTCCTCCGATGACCCAGCTGAGCTCTGGGGAGCTCCGGCGAGGTCGGCGGAGGCGAAGCTCCTGGCTCGATGTCGAAGGACCTCAGCTGGCCCTCATTGAACCTGCAAAATAGTCCAAAAGGCTCGCGGGTCAAGGGCAAACTGCCTCGACCCGGTTAGGCGGGGTGACGGTGAACGATGGGGCGATATGGGCGAGCTCCGGCGAAGGGGGGACGGTGGAGCTCGAATCCCAGCTCCTGTGCGAGCTGGGTTGGATGGGGATATGGAGAAGGTGCGCGGGAAGGAGGCGATGGCTATGGTGAAGCCCGATGGTTAGATAGTGGTCGGAATCGACTGGAATCGGCGGGGGACGGCGGAACAGCGATTTGGGCGAAATGGAAAATCAAAGGAAAAGAAAGGCCTAAGGGATTACCTGGGTGGTCGGTGAGACTGGGGATGAGTTTGCGCAGCTCTGGGTCGTCGCCTCGAGGAGCGTCTCCCTCCGAGGCTCGAGCTCCTGCTGGTGGCGGAGCAAGGCGGCGAAGCTTCGCTGGATCAGTGGTCACGCTCCCTCTCCTCGCTTCAACAGCACAGGACGCGAAATGTCACTCTCGCGCACACACTAGAGCTCACAGGGGGTGGAATCGAATGGCCAAAGATGAGCAATGAGGAGGCGGAGCTCGGCTATATATGCTGGATGGGTCCGGGAAGACAGGCGCGGGTAGGGCGTGGAAGCGCGCGGATCCCGATGCAGGAGCTCCGGCGAGGGTCTCGGATATGTCGTGGACGGATCTGACCCGGGGTTTAGGTGGAAATCAATCGGGTTTAGGCGCTAAAAATTGGTGAAATCGGGTCGGGCGCCTAAGCCCGTGAGAAGTGGTCCTGTGGGGGGGGGGGGCAGTAGTTGACCGGGCGGTCAACATTCCCAGGACCAATAGGAAGCGGCCACGTGGCGAAAGTTTGAAAGTGAAATTCAAGGTAGCTAAGGGCCGAATTAGCAAAAAGTTAAAACATGAAATATTTTTATTTTATTTTTTCTATTTTTTAGTGATTTTTAATTAATTTTTCGAAATAAAAATAAGGTATATACATTATATAGCTATATATAGGTATATGTACACTATATAGGTTTTTAATTTTTGATTTTTAATTGTTGTTTTTATACAATTTTATTCCCATTTTATATTTTATTTATTTATATCATAAAATAAGGAATAAAAAGACATTTTTATTTCATTTTTATTATTTATATACATAGGTAAAATAAATACATATGTACATTTATATACAAGGTATATTTACAATATATTTTTGTGTTTTAAATTTTGTTATTTTTATTTTGTTTTTGTTTTAATTGTTTTTATTTTATTTATTTACACTCTATAATATAGAATCTTTACAAAAATTTTGGAAATTAATTTTATTTATTTATAAGGCTGAATAAATAGGGATGATGGAACTATATACAAGGTGATCATGCACATGAATGATATTTTTGTCTTCTTTTTAATTTTTATATTTTTCTTTTGTTTTTATACTTATAAGTGTATACAAATATTTACAAGCATATTTGAATCTATTTTTTGAGGAAAATACTTTTATTTATTTACATAAATACTTACACATATGAGCCCCTATCTCCCTCTACTTTGGCTTTTATGCGGTCAAGCCCATGCTGAGCCCTCCCTTGGGTTAGGTTGCTCAATATTTATTCTAAATATTTCCCTCTTTTTCTTTTTAATCTTTATTCTTTTATTTTTGCACAAAAACATGCTAATTATAGGTTTTTACACAATGCATGCTTTTGGTAATTATTTGTATTTACAACTATATACATGCATTTGCAAAGGTTTTTGTAGCTAAAATATAAGAATAAAGAGTGATGAATGAGTATTCATCACTACAGCACATAGGGACCTAAATGTAAGAAAACATAGTTCCAAGGGCCTATCTGTAACATGTGCGAAAACCTTAGGGTTCAAAGTGCAAAATTCCCAAACAATCCACACATGTTTAACAAAAACCACGCACAGGGGTATAAATGTAATTTTCAGAAACTAACTTTCATTCCATAACACAGTAGAAAACCCAAGCCCATACATGTAATATGTCCAAAATATCACGCGACGAAGCACGTGTCTCACACAGGCAGGGACGAAAATGCAAATAACATAAACATTGAGGTCTAATGTGCAAAATATCCAAAATAAAAACAAGTACGACAAATATTTACAAGACTAAATAGTAAATGCTAAAAGAGGAGGGGCCTAAGTGCAAATTACCCTCTTATTAAGATCGGACGGACGAGGGCGTGCCACATGCTGATCTGACGGCTGATGTGCGTGGCTACCCCTTCGCCGATGATCAGTCCAGATCAAAGACCTGATGGATCGGACGGTAGATGTCTCTCGAGGATAAATGGTCCGGATCAAAACTGGAGCGAATGGTTGATCGGACGGTAGCTGGAGGTTCTGGAAGAACTCGACTCCGGCGAAGTTCGCCAGCTCAATCCGTGCGCGCTGGGCCTCCTCTTGGGCTGTTGAGATGTGTAGAAGGATGCCCGGACTCTTCCGCAGCTGGTGGGTACCTCCGATGAAGGCAGGAAGCTCCGGAGAGCTCCGACGACGAAGGAGGTGCGAAGCTCCTATGCCCGAATGAGTCGACCTCCATATGAGGTCGACTTGACCTGCAAGTTGCACAGAGAGACTCCTGGGTCGAGGGCAAAGTGCCTCGACCCGTCAGTGGGTGAAATGGGTGGTCAGATGGGTCGGAGCGGGGGCCTCCGACGAGGCGACGACGATGGAGGCCCGAGCCTTGGTTCCGAGGCGAACCAAGGTGATCAGAGGGATGTAGAAGGCGGAGAGTAGTCTCATGAAGGCGATGGTCGAGTTGAATGATCGGAAGGGTGAACGGATCAGCGTGAATCAGCAGGTGAAGCCGGCTGTGCAATTTGAGCGAAAATGGAAATTGACCTAACCTACGGGGAATCAAGGGTACCTGATGGCTGCAATCGACTGGGATGGGGCTCAGGAAGCTCTGGGGGTCGTCGCCTCGATGGCTCGTCGGGGCCAGAGGCTGGGCTCGCTCGGTGGCGGAGCACATCGGCGCAAGTCGCCATATCAATGGTTGGGGCCGCCTCCTCCTCGCTGCGACACTTCCCTCGGATAGCTGTCACTCTAAGGAGGGTAATGGAGGTCCTGGGATGGAAGACTGAGGCCAAAGATGGAGTGGAATGTGCGACAGAGGAGATTATATATACAGGTGCAGGTCCGAGAAGATGGGATCAGGCAAGGCACGGTGAAGCACGAACCCCTAGGAAGCTAATCGGGCGAGGGTCTCGGATGTGGGAACTTCAATTGGAGCCTAGGGTTTCGATTGATGGTGGTCGGACCGACTCGCGAAAAATTAGAGAAAACAGGTCGGCGAAGCAGATCTGCTAAGGTGTGGTCCTGGGGGGACAGTTGACTGGGGGTCAACATCCCCCGTGGACCAATCACAATATTCCATTTTTTAAATATTTGTAAATTCATTTAAAATTAGAAAATGATTTTATTTCGAAATATTTTCAAAATAAAAATTGTTTATTTATTTTAAAAGTATTTTTTAGTGATTTTTAATTATTTTTTTGAAAAATAAATAACGTATTTACATTATATTATTATTATTATATATAGGTATATTTACAAATGGAATTTTTATTTTTATTTTTAATTGTTTATTTTTGTATAAATATTCCAATTTTATATTTTATTTATTTACAACATAAAATTTGGAATAAAAAGGTATTTTTATTTTATTTTTATGATTTATTTACATTAGCTAAATAAATAGGTTTATATACATATGTACACGGTATATATACAAGGTGGAAAATGATTTTTATTATTTTTATTTTTATAATTTTCATTTTATTTTTATAAATATGTACAAATTAATAAAAACACATTTTTATTTTTATTTAGAGGAAAATAAAATTATTTATATACATAGGGTTATGTACAAGTATGATTGACCTTATCTCTCTCTACTTGGATTCTTTTGCGGTCAGGCCCATGCTAAGCCCTCCCTTGGGATTAGGTCACTCAATATTTATTATAAATATTTCCCTCTTTTTCTTGTGTTTCTTTATTCCTTTATTTTTGTACAAAAACATGCTAATTATGTATAATTACATGATGCATGCATTCTGATAATTTATGCTATTTACAGGTATTTACAAGGCATTTGGCTAAGGTTTCTAGCTAAAATAAAGGAATAAAGAGTGGTGAATGGGGATTCATCACCCCCTATACTTAACTTTACTAGTCCCTTAGCAAACACTTATTTGAAAAAGAAGTGAAAAAGAATAGAAAAAGAAAAAGAGAGGAAATGTAAGGATCAATGCTGATTATTAAACTTGCCTTCATTAAATTGAAATATGGAGCTCGGTCAGATCTTTGGATTATTAATGTGTCGGAACCTTATTTGGACTTAGGTTTAAAACTTAACAGCCTCTAAGATCCACTAATCTATAGTCAAGACTCCTCCATAATCCAGATCAGAACAAGTCTACATACACAAATCCTGAAGACCATAAATCTTTCCTTGCACAGTGTAAGTGAGGTATAGCTCTCCACCTCAAAAGTAGCAAAATGACAACCCTCCCCAACAAGGTAACTCTATGACCCTAGTCTGGCCACTCTTTTCTCAAGGAGCGGGGTATTCCCTTCTAAGTTCAAGTTCAACCGGCTCAAGAAGAGGGGGAAGAAGAGAATGGACCATGGCCAGTGTAGCCATGTATCCCTGGGAGCTCAACCAGTGTAGCTAAGTCTCCCTACTACAAGCTACATAAGATGGAACATGAGTCTCAAGCTTTGCTTATTGCACTATATACACTCCGGTGGAATTATCATTTTCTCTCAGACCCACCACTTTTTTGGAGTTATTTTCTTTGTGCATTTTTTTGATGTGCATATATACAACATATCTACAAAGTGCAGCATATATACATAAGGAGTTTTTCCTCTTGAGCCAGTAGACTATCCCTCTTTTGAAGCATTATTGCAACCCACAACTCCTGTTGTTAGACCTCATGGCAACCAGATCATGTTGAGACGCACTTCCTTCACTATAAGAAGAAGAGAGGTTCTGCCTAGAAGTACTACCCTCATATGCTACCCCAAGTCAAGGAAGACTGCCTCCTTACCACCTCATCCGTAGAGAGCTCGGTGCAAAGTGCGGGTCCAAGTCAAGCCATTGTCTATATGAGTCATGTGTGTGTTGTTAAGTGCTCTACTTAGGCTCATCGAGATGACATATGATCATAGCCTAGTGGACTCAAAGAATCAAGTCACCATGGACCTGAAAAGTCTCAACCCTAAACCCTATAAGGTTCCTCTTATAATTAGGTGGATTAAGATCTTAACCAAGCTCAACTTTTCAATTTAATTCCAGGCTAGTTTAAATGTCAACTATGATCCAGGAAAAACTATACAGGTATTTATAAAGATACAATTTACAAACTATTTACACATGTGCAAAATTTTTGAATAATGTTTTGAGTAGCTGGATGAGGGCCCATTGGGAGTGTAAAACTGGGATGGGCGGTTTCTTCGCTTCTCTAGAGCGAGAAGAGCTAAAACCTTTCACACAGAGTACAAATTCCTTTCGAAGCTGAAAGGTTTGTGTGATGAATATATGAATTTGAGCTGGCTGTTGAGGTGAACCTGGATAAGGATTTATGAAACTTGAGGTCTTTCGAGGCTTAAATTCTAATTCTAATAGAGTCTCGGCACACTATTAATCCAAAAGTCTGAATCTAAGCTCTAGATTTTGGGTGAAGTGAGATTCGGTTTAAAGAAACAAGCATGTTCTAAGTTCTTTTAATAGGAGTCTATGTTTTCGACGAAATTAGAATGGCATATAGGAGGGATATATAGATGAATACACATGGTGGAATTTCGTAAGAAAAATAAAAAAAATTGGGGAAAAATGCTCCGTGGAGCAGACAACTTAGCTGCTCCATGGAGCAGCTTCCCTTTCCTATATATATATATATATATATATATATATATATATATATATAGAGAGAGAGAGAGAGAGAGAGAGGAGTGATCCTGTGAGAGCGAAAAGCTGAGAGAGCATGAGAGGAGTGATTCTGGACCAATAGATTCAACCAGGAGAGAGAAGATAGAATCTAGTGGTCCAGAATTACTGCTCTCATGCTCTCACAACTTTTTGCTCTCATAAGATCACTCATATTTTTATATATATATATATATATATAGAGAGAGAGAGAGAGAGAGAGAGAGAGAGAAATGGGGATGCTCCCTGAGAGGAGCCAGGGGGCTGCTCCCACCCCCATTTCCCCCAAATTTTCTTATTTTTTGGGACCTATTTTTCCATTATTTTTTTTATTTTTTTAAAGGAAAACTTGGGGGATTTACTTAATATGTTGAGTAGAATATGTATTTCAAGTTTCATGCAAAACAAACATTCCTAATATGTTCATCTAGAAGAAGTCATTTTCAGCAATTCTGAGACCGTTATAATTTGGTTGTCTTGATGGAGATGATGGGAGTCTCGAATTAAGTTGAACTTTTAATGATATTATGATGATATATAGTGATCTAATTTCTCTCAAGTTTCAGTTCAAAAAAATAAAAAAATTAAAAATAAGCCTAGTGCAGAGAGTTACATGCACCTGCTGGTGTAGACTCTTGTTTCCCCATATGTATAAGTTAATTTATAAAGTATCTCCAGTATCATCCATGTTCAATCAGAATATAGGGGGGACTTGGACCGTGATCCATTGTGTGATAGGCACACTACTGTAGTACCAAAAAAAATATAAAAAAAAATTAAAAAATTCATATCCTCCACACTTTCCATTTGGATCAATTTTCTAGTCAGACTAATTTGGCATAATAGATACCGAGTTCGGTGTTGATTTTAGTCTCACGGTCATTGCACACATTGAGTGGACTGGAGTGATTTATCTAATCCTGTTGTTATTCTATGTTCGATGTTTTATCTTTCGCTTGATTCGAAAGCACTCTGTCTAATTGATTATTGGGTTCCTCATGTAATTACTCTTCATAATTAGTATTAACAGACGCACTCAAAAATGCAATACTAAGACTTTTTAAACTGAAGATGGATTGGGAGAACAATTTCCTTCGTTATTTAGCAACGGTGTGATTATTGTAGCAATACAAGCATGCGGATCAACTAAGCCATTCCTGCGTATATGGCTTCTTATTACATAACGTAGTCTTCCTTATGCAGAGATTTACCAACGAAACTACTCATCGATAGAGAGCACACACTGCTTGAACGGATCAACTTGGTGGGGCATCAAACCTAGAAACACGTCCACGTCCCCTTTCTTCCGACAAGAGGGTACTGCTATCAGCAAACCCTCGCTGGCTAGGCATGGCGGAATCACTAGTGCCGAGGGAGGTCCGCTTCCGAAGTCTGTTGCATGGAAGTCGAAGCCCAGCCAGCTATCAGCTTCTATGTTGGGGCAGAACACCTTCCCCGACAGTGCATAGATCACGGCATCATGCCTCCCTCTTGTGTCCAATACCTGGCCATAATCGATGAACGATTTGAAATAAGTGTCATCGATCCTCTCCACCGAATCGTGGATCACGTCGGCGACCTGCGCGTAGCTCTGTTGAAGGAGCTCTCCCGCCTTCAACGTGGGGCTGGCCGATAGCACGAGGTTGCCAAAGTACTCATTTGGAACTGGGGGTTGTAATCTGCCGCGCCCGTTTACAGAAATCTCAACGCGGGTAAATTGGTGTTCGTGTAGGCCGCGTACCGCCGTGAGCTTCTTCCACAGATGGATGAGCAGACAACGAAATGTGCTGCATCGTCTCGACAGTTTGCCGTCGGCTACCTTTGCTTTGAGCTTCTCTATGAAGTCGGCGGTGAAATGAAAGACAAGTTGCGAGATTTTGACGTCGGACAATGGGGATGGAGTTATGTCTCTGAACTCTATCTGGTCGTGGTCAAACAGGCACAGAGGTGGAGAGTGGCTCCTTGCAGCCATGACAGCCGCCCGGTCATGCAAGGGAAGGTGCTCCAGTTGTAGACCGCGAACCAGCCTCGCCCACGCAACCATGAAGTAGCTCATGGAGTGGCCGTCAGCCACGTGGTGGTTGATTGCATGGCTAATAACAAGGCCTCCACAGTCAAAGCGGTTGAGCTGGACGTGGAGGAGCTCCTCCTGGGTGATGAGGGGAGGCGGGAACAAGTCATCCACGTTGCGGATGGTGGAGGGATCGAGAGGGAGTACTTCCTCCAGTGTGATGGAAGCAGTCGCCTCGATGAAACGGATGCCAGCGTCGTTGAGAAGCAGAGAAGGGGGGTTTGATAGGAACCTGCCGGAGAGGTGAGGGAAGCAGGAGAGAGCCTTGGAGAGGCCCTCTTTGATGGTTCCGTTGCTGGGCATGGGTGGCCTGAAGGCTAACATAAAGCCAACGAGCCTGTCCTGGTCGATGCGGTCAAAGATGGTGAGGGGCACTACGAGACCATCGGCATCCGAACCGTGGAGGTGAGCCTTCAAGATTGTGGTGCTTGTTATGGTTAATGGCAGAGTGGATCTCGCTGCCATCGGAATCCAACAAGTTTTGCTGCCTGACGAGAAGCGGGGACCGGTAGATGGTCTCTCTGTGGTCCGATAGTTTGATAACCCTCATCTTATAGCATTCTACAGCAGGGGCGGATCGTCTACTATAGCATCCCGTGCCTTAGATGTGTCGGATGAGAAACGGATGATCCTACCCCGCCCCCTATCAAGGTTGTCCATTTCTCATCCGACGCATCTCCTTTGTTACAGCAAGGAATGTTACGATAGACGATCCTCTCGCCTGATGATCAACAAGGATCGTCTTATGTATTATAGCGCCTGCTCTAATGCAAGCATCTATCCGATGAAATCGAACGGCCCTAGTAAGGGGCCGACCATCCCGGACCTCTGAGGATCGTCGGATCCCCATGGGTGGAAGGCATGCGTTACAGCAGGTGCTGTAATACAGGCTGCTTATACCGAGAAATTGCAGTTATATCCAATTACAATATCTTCTATAATTCTATTTACTAATTTAATATTAGGTGAGGTCCGTTCCAATTGCACATAAAAATGGGCCGTACAATGAGTTGTGGGGGCTGCTTAGTACGGTTCCCCGTGACTGTGTTCAGGGCACGGATCTTCGGCTATAATGGGATTACAGCCGTGTTGTAATTGGGTTTCTATTCTTTACTTTTTTATTTTTTTTGATGGAAAAGAGGGTGAAATCCCGAGTTGGGACTCACCGCAAAAAGTATTTATATTAAAAGAGTACTAGATAGGTACATTACCTTGTGGATCAGAAACGATACAGGGAAAGACCATAAGCTAATACATTTTCCGAATAGAACCTTTGATTTTTAAAAATTAGATCATTTCTTCCTCCCCATATGGCCCAAAGAGCAGCAAAAGGCAACGCACAGTCATCTGTCGAATTTCACCCCACCATCCTTATCGAACTCCAGAAATCATCTACTCCACCGTGTCGGACCCATGAGACCCCCAACTCCTTCCAAACCTGATCTGAAAAAGGACAGGCAAAGAACAAATGTTCTGTATCCTCTTATTGTGCACCACATGTGTCACAGTGGGTATCCGTAACGCCAAATATCATGCCCCTTCTTGCTTTGTCACACAGTCTACCCCTTCTGAGGCACCACAGAAAGACTTTCACTCTACTTGGAATCTTGCTAGCCCAAATTATCTTCATATCTTGATGCATGTTTGGATCCAAAGTGTCGGTGCTCCCTCTGAACATTCTATAACCCTTCTTCACTGAGAATCTTTCTCCCTCCCAAATAAAATGGTCCCTGTCCTGAGTAATACTCTCTGGAGAGGGCAGCTCCGACAATAGCCTACCCAAGTCTTCCAACCTTCGGTCTGAAAGCTCAGACAAGAATTGCAGGGTCCATGATCCAGGCCCACCAATATCTGCCACAGAACTCTCCCTGTTTGCTGCCAGAGCAAATAATCTTGAGTACCTATTGCAGAGAACACCCTCTCCGGTCCAGTTGTCTTGCCAAAATCTGAAGTCGACCCCTGCATCCACCTTCGGTATCAATCTCATCCTTAGCTACGGCAAAATTTCACGAACACCACACCACAGAGAAGACTCGAAACGCACTCTGCCCGCCTCTAGGGATCCCTTGACACCATACATGGTGCGTAAGAGGCTGATCGCCAATCTATCAGTGCTTCCCCAAATCTGCACGACCCACTTAGCTAGCAACGCTTTATTCATACAACTTACATCCCTAATACCCAGACATCCTTCGCTTTTACTTCTCGTGAGCTCGTCCCAATTTACGAGATCTAATCCAGATCTCTGCTTCCTCCCATCTGACCAAAAAAATCACCTCATCATTACCTCAATCTTCTTCCTCACCCCCGCTGGCATCATCCTTGTTGAGAAGAAGAAGATAGGAATCACAGATAACATATGTTAAAAAAGAATTAATTTCCCACCCTTAGATAGGGTAACTGCCTTCCATCCCGCCAGTCTCTACTCGAATCTTCTGAGAACCATGTCCCAATCCGCCTTTCTCAACCTTCCCGCTACTAAAGGAAGCCCTAAGTGAGAAATAGGTAGCTCACCCAAAGGGCAACCTAAGATCGTAGCCTTTGCTCTACTCTCCTCCTTGCCCATCCCAAACTGAACCACCATTAACTTACTTCTATTGAGCTTGAGACCAGAAATTCTGCTGAACATATCCACCAACTGCCTCTATCGTCTGTGCATCTCATCCGTGTCCCCTAGAAAAATCACCGTGTCTTCTGCATACTGCAATAGGGGAATAGAGACGGAACCCATACGGAACCCCTCACACCAACCTTCGTCGATAGCTCTCCTGAACATTACTGCTAAAGCTTCAGCCACTAAAACAAAAAGCATCGGTGCTAGCAGACAATCCTGTCTCACCCCCCTCTGCGATTGGAAAAAGCCCCCTTCTGGCCTTCCATTTATCAGAACCGTATAGGACGAGATCGTGACACACCTCTTCATCCAAGCAATCCAGAGGTCCGTAAAGTTGTGCGTCCGAAGAGAAGTCCACAAGAATCTCCAGTCCACGCAGTCATAAGCTTTTTCAAAGTCAATCTTCCAAATCATTCCCTTCTTGTTTTCTCGACTCCAATGGTGACAAATCTCAGAAGCTACAACTAGCCCATCTGCCATCTGTTGCCCCGGAATAAACGCAGTCTGATTCTGTAAAATAACATCATCCAACACCTGCCTCAACCTATTTGCCAACACTTTGGCCACTATCAAATAGATTGCATTTGATAAAGCAATTGGCCTGTAATCTTCCACTCGTAATGGGTGTTCTTTCTTCGGAAGGAGAAAGAGAAGTGCTCGATTAACCTTCTCGAAGCCCCGGTTACCATATCTGAATTCATTGTTAACTGCAACTACATCTTCCCTCAACAGGTCCCAAAACTCCCTATAGAATAAAACTGGGAAACCATCCGGTCCAGGTGCACCATCTTGCATTCAAACCCCATACCGCTCTTTTGACCTCTTCTTCATCAAAAGGGGCCTCAAGCCCTAGTGCTTTCTCCTCTAACAAGGACCCCACCCCTGTTCCACGCCACCTCCACCCATCAACCTCCCCTCTCCTCGACAAGCCCACAAAATGCTCTCTGAGAGTTCGCCCAAGCTGAATCTCCCCCTCCACCCTCCCCCCCCACCTCAAGATAGTGCATAAAATTTCTCCTTCTTCTCCTAGAAGCCATCGAATGAAAAAACCTCATGTTCGCGTCCCCTTCCCGCAACCACTTCTGTCTAGCCCTCTGCCTCCATTCCACTTCCTCTTTCCTATCCTCAAGAAGCAACTCCTCTAACAGTCTGGCCCGTTCCAACACCTCATCCGGTTCCAAGCCCCTCTAATCGTCCAGCCCATCCAGTCGAGCCACACCTTGCTGTGCCTCGAACCGTCTCTTTATTCGCTGCAACTTCACACTGCGCCCTAACTCAAGTAAGAGCTTCTTCAGCATCAACTTGGCAGCCAGGCGAGCCACCGCCGATCCCTCGACCTGACACCCCCTCCAAAGCGCCTCCACTCCCTCCTTAAAGCCCTCCTCCAACAGCCATGCCCGCTCAAATCTGAAACAGAACCTGATTTTTCTACGCTCCTCCAAGGACCAAAGGATCGGCATGTGGTCCGAGTGAGCACGAGGAAGCGACCACGCCCGAGAAAGGGGGAAAGATTCCACCCCTCATGCGAGAGGAGAAATCTATCCAGCCGAGACCTTGACCTGACATTCTGCCAAGTGTAAGCACATCCTGCCGCATCAATAAGTGTGAGACCCAAAGTGTCGACCAGATTCCTGAGATATTCCGAACCTGCGTCACGCCCACCTCCCCTCAACGGCCTATCATCCGGCAATAAAGTCACATTTAGATCGCCACCAACAAGCCAAATGCCCTCCTCTCTGCTAGCACCAACCTTAGATAGATCTGCAGCCAAAGAGCCAAGCACTGGGCCCGTAGGGCCATACACATTAGTCACCGTAAAAATAACCCCGTCCGCTTTCCGCTTCAGACACACGGATAAGGAGAACAAGGAACTCCTCTCCCCCTGCTTCTCAAAAGCATCTCTCCTCCACCCTGTGAGCAACCCACCAGCCGCTCCCTGAGCCTCAACTTCAGCAAAGTCAAAAGAAACTCCACCACCCAGCTCACGCCACTCCTCTCCACCTGGTTTCGAAATTTTTGTTTCTTACAGAAGCACATTATCCACTTTAGCATCATTAATCATATTCTTAACACAAAGCCGTTTCTCAAGACGGCCCAACCCCCTAACATTCCACGATAGCACCTTCATGAGGAAATTGCTTTCTCCTTCCCACGAGGCAGTATTACGCCCAAGCCTTCTGCGAATTTTCTGTCCAACAAGCTGAATAAGCTTTGTCTCCCAATTGGAGACCACGATCCCTCCTCCACAGCCTCAGAGCCAACTCCTCCAACTTGCCTCATCCCCCGGGTTGATTCCACTCCCAACCTCCTCTTCCCCTTCTTCCTCCAAACCCGTGACTTCCGCTCAAAACACCACCCGACCCGCCCCCGCTCCAAGACCTTTGCGATTCCCTCAGCTCCCCTAAACCCTTATGGACCTCCCCCAACCTGGCCATTCGGCCGCACATCGCCTTGCGCCGGATCACCCTGCAAAACACCCTGGGACAGATCAGCCACTCCCATGAGAGCAGGCACTCCTACCTTACTCCCGCACCCACCTCCTGCCTTGGAAGACGAAACCAACAAGGAGGACCTCACCTCGTTTTCCCCCGCAAGACCCACACACCCGTCCGCGCCTTCCAAATTCTGCTGCCAAAAAGTATCCTTCACAATTTCCTGATAGATGTCCACCTCCTGCCCGGACGCGCCATTGCCCCCGGAAGTCGGATCCGCAACTACAGATGCCCCGGGATCCGGCTCCGAAGACCCAGCTCCACGCTCTTGATCCACCTCCACCGCATGACTCGGACTTCTTAACCGCTCCACAAATTCAAAGGGCTTCCTACTCGCCCCCGCAACAGCTGCACCGAATCCGCTTCGTCTAGCCCCACTTGTACCCCAAACTGCGGTGGATTAAATGTGCCAAAAGAAATTGCTGGAAAAGCATTTGAAACCGCCGCCCTTGAATATTGGAGATGAGGAGGATTTTGACCCACGTGCATATCGGCTTCATCCATTATTGCATGCCCAGCTGGAAATGGCCTTGATTGGTGGACATGAGGAGACGCTTGCACCTTAAAATCCAACTTTTTCAATTATATTTTCGGCATTTGCTATTTTATCTTAATGATCGAATGTTTGGTTCTTTTATAAATGGAATTAAATTGTTTAGATTTTTTTGAGTGGTAAATAAGTTTCTATTAATGATGAAAAGATAATTACAAAAGAGTTTTACCCCTTACAAAAACCCGAAACCGGGAGGGGATTACATGGAGGAAAACAAAAATAAGTTCAGATGCCGAGACTGCTTCCCAGAAGCAAGTTTACATTACAAAGAATAGGCAGTGAGCATGCTCAGTTGAGAAGGATCTTTAAATCTTCTATAATATGCTTCGCAGTGACGCTTGCAGTCGCACGGAAGGTACTAGTCCAACGGAGATTACGCTCTCTCCAGATCCACCACGAAGCCACAGCCAACATGGTCCTGCACATTAAACCAATGCTAGCATCTTGCGCATAAGTCATTTTTGCCCAGTTAAGGACATCACTTGTTGTCGTCCCATAAGCAAAGGAGGGTAAATTTAGAGCAGCACATGATTGTTCCCAAACATCCCCGGAATAGGGACATTGCCAGTACAGGCAGTCCCTAGATTCAAGCGAGTATCCACAAAGAAGGCAGCTACAATCTGAGCATAAACCAATTTTTTGTAACCTTTCTCTTGTGGGGATTTTATTTCTTACCGCTCTATAAAAATAGCATTTATGCTTGGGAGCGGCCGGAGAGCACCAAACCTCTCTCCACCAGTCAATCAAGGTACCTCTTGTCCTAACAAGATCAAAGCATGAGCGGAAAGAGAAGCCTGCTGGCGAGAAGGTCCACCTATAAGGGGGGCTAAGTTGGTTCCGGGCTGGGGCAATGATTGATCTACATCTCAAAAGAATCTTCCAAAGGGTAGATTCCTTACGAGGACTAGAAGTATCCCAAAATGATTCATCCCGTAGATATTTTGCAGTAAGGAAATCCGCCCAAATAGAGTTTTCTGCCGTGAGGAATCTCCAAACCCAAGAGACACTTGATGCACTAATCAAGTCCTTGAGCGATCTGATTCCCAGGACGCTCTCCTCTTTCGGAACACACACGTCAATCCAAGCCAGTTCATGTCTTTTGTAGTCCCAAAGAAAATCCGCACAGAGGGAGGAGATCTGAGATACAACAGAGGAGGAGAGCACCGAGCATTCGGTCCAATAAAGTAAAATTCCATTGATGACAGAGTTAATAAGTTGAATACGTCCCGCCATAGAGAGGAAATTTGCCTTCCAGTCACAAAGATGTGCACGAACTTTGTCCACCAGCACTTTACCAGAGGAGGAGCATCCGTATTTATGAGAGAGGGGGATGCCAAGATATTTTGTAGGCAAGGATTCACCCAGGAGCCCAAGAGTGAGGTTCCAAGAAAAATCTCTTCTCCCCTTCATCGAGCAAAATAATCTGCTCTTTGCACAATTCATCCTGAGCCCAGACAAAGTCCCAAAAGTATCCATTGTAGATCTAATCGCAGAGAGTGTTTTATCATTGCACTTCGTGAAAAAGAGGAGATCATCGGCATATATCAAATGTGTGGGAGCCCTAGATCTCCCCCTGCCCATGGGAGCAATTTTCTTATCCAACACAGCCCGCTCAACCAAGCAGGTCAAAGATTCCATGACCACTGCAAAGAGAAGGGGACTAAGGGGGTCACCCTGATGGAGCCCCCTAGTGCCCCTGAAGAGTCCATGAGGTATTCCATTTACCAAAACAAAGAAGGAGACGGTGCCAATGCAATTATAGATCCAGCTCAGCCAAGTCTCGCCAAAACCCATAGCTGACAGTAAACCCATAAGGAAGTGATGGTTAACAGTATCAAAAGCTTTAGACAGATCCACCTTAACGCAAGCTCGAGAAGGCACCCATTTCCCCTCGAAGCCCAAAGTCAACTCCTGCGCCAAGCGCACACTGTCCCCAATTCGCCTACCTTTGACAAAGGCTAATTGGTTAGGTGAGATGAGGTGGGGAAGGACCACGGAGAGCCTTGAGGAGAGAAGCTTAGCAAAAATCTTGTAGATGACATTGCAGCATGAGATGGGCCTAAAATCCCCAAGCCCAGAAGGAGAAGGAACCTTGGGGATAAGTGTCAAGAAAGTGTGATTAACTTGCCTAAGCATAGAACCTCTCGAGTGGAGAAAGGTCATGGCAGCAAGAACATCATTCCTGACCAATGGCCAATGGTGTTTGAAGAATTTTGCATTGAAACCATCATGACCAGGAGCCTTAGAAGAGCCGATCGCGCGAAGGGCATCCAAAACCTCAGATTCTTCAAAAGGTCTTTCCAGCCACTGCCTAGCATCCATGGAGAGCACTTTCTTCGGCAGGGGGAGAGGGGGTGTAGATGTTGCAGCAGGAACGAGTTCTGAGAGAAGAGCTTCATAGTAGGAGAGAGCTTGGGAGGCAACCGCCAAGGGGTCATCCATCAACTTTCCTTCACCATCAATAAGACAAGGGATGTTATTCTTTGCCTCTCTGATTTTGGCAGAGAGATGAAAAAATTTTGTGGAGCGATCTCCCAATTTCAACCAAGAGACACGACTTCTTTGCTTCCAGAGGGATTCCTGATCTGCCCCAAGGCCAAGCAGGTAGGATTTAAGGTCCTGCTCTAGCTGGGCAAGGGTAGGGTCCAATGGAAATAATCCAAGAGCTTCCGAGATGCATCTCAAGGCCCCCAAGGCCGAATTATATTCATCATCAACATTCCCATGAGCCGCAGCCCACGCTTTAAGGGAGAGCTTGACTGCTTTTAACTTTTTTGCTAGGACATACAAGGGGTTACCTCTCAAAGTGGTAGCCCACGCTGCCTCAACCACAGGTAGATAACCGTCCCTAGCCAACCAGTATTCCAGGAATCTAAACGGTTTGGCACGATGCACCTTTTCCATGAGCTCAACTAAAAGGAGTGAGTGATCGGAGGAAGCCAACGGAGAATAACGTACTTTTGAGACCGGAAAAAACTCTATCCACGAGGAGTTGCAAAGGGCTCTGTCTAGCCTGGCAGCAATCCTTCTTGGGTCAATGGAGGAGTTATTCCATGAGAGTGTATTTCCCCAAGGTTCGAGCTCAATCAAGCCCGTCTCATTAATACAGTGGTTGAAATCAACAATCGAGGTATGCAAAGGCGCACGTCCCCCGAATTTCTCTTTACTAAACCTAACCACATTGAAGTCACCAATGACCAGTCATGGATAGGTTGTCAAGTGCCTTAACTGGGCCAGCTCATCCCAAAGATCCCTTCTCTCAGAGGGGAAATTGGAGCCATAAACGATGGAGAGGCAAATCTGTAGGCCTCCATTGTTTGTACAAGTTGTTGTGATTGATTGTGGGGTAATGGACAAAGGGATGCACGTCCATGTATCTTCTCTCCAAAGAAACCAAACACGTCCCAGATTGGTGTTGTTGTGCATCGAACCCCAGCCACGAGGTAGTGCAGCAAGGAAATTGGAGATATTATCCGGTCTGATTTTTGTCTCCACCAGACCCACAAGCTCGCAATTTTCTTTTGCCAAGTCACGAAGAAGGCGTTTTAACTTGGTTGGCTTGTTCATCCCTCTAACATTGCAAGAGGCAATCAACATTAAGAAGTGGAGGGGGTATTTCGACTGCCGCCGACATTTGCCTTGTTGTTGGCATTGTTAGATCTTTTCTTTTTCCCATGAAGAACATGAACCCAGTCTGGGTTCTCTGTGGAAATGATATCTGGAGGGGGGGACAACCCCACCCTCGTGACTCAGAGGGTTTTCCCCAAGTTGCTTGCCCCCTGGGGACGCGATTGCATGGATTCAGAGTCGTCGACAGAGGCGTTGAGGTCAATGCGGGTGCCAAGGTGGAACTTGCATGTTTCCCTGGGGTTCGCAATAAATCCATGTAGAGCCGATCGGGCACCAACTAGGAAAGCATTGTATGATGGTCCTGCTGGCTTCTTGGAGATCTTTGGGTGGCATAGATCATCCTGGTTCTGGAGATCAGCCCGCAAATTTGCAAGGCCACCAGGCTGGGGAACAACATTAGCAGAAGAATGCACATCAGAGGGCCTAGCAAGAGTAGCTTCCGATGGACCTGGAGAGGTCACGCTAATGCAGGCTGCGAGAGGGGCGTCCAAGGTGGGGGGCCTCGCATTGGAGATCTGAGATACAAGGGGCTCATTATCAGTGGCCATACCCAGCGTGGTATGGACAACAGTAGAGGGAGTGCCTGGAATGGCCGTAATGACCACATTGTTTCCATCCATTGGGAGAAGGATGTCAGGAGTAACAATAGTGCGTGCAGGCAGAGTTATGTCCTGATGCATGCCAGTGGTATTTTCTTTGTGACAGATGTTGTTGTGTAGATATTCCGCAGCGGCTGCTGCAACCACAGCTTGGCCATCCGAGGAGGCGGTTGGTCTATACGGACATGAGTTGAGGGAATGGCCAAAGACAGCACAGGAAGCACATCTTTTGGGCATCCATTCAACCTCAACTCCAATCAAGGAGCGTTCCCCAGAAAGGAGGAGAAGTGGGATAGTCATAGTGATCTCCTTTGATGCATTAATAGACATGCAGCATCTAGCAAAATCCCGACGACTCCCGTTAGCAGTGGCAGCGTCCATAAATAAAGGGATGTCCAAAACACTCGCAATCTTGTTAAGCACAATGTCTGAGCAATGACCTGGGCTAAGGCCAAAGAACCTAATCAATAGAGGAATTTCAGATAGCAAAACCTTTTCCAAGATCATACCTGCCTCCTAGAGACGAAGAACGACCAAACACCCTTGAAAAAGCCACAAGCCAGCATTGAGGATCCTCTCGCAATCAGCCATGGAAGATAATTTGAGGTAGAAGAATCCATTTTCTTGAGGAAGAAGCTTGAAGGGGCCTGTTGGCCTCCAGACCTTCTCCACAAAGGAGAGAAGGAGTTTCCCATATGGTTTTTTCCCGAGGACATAGAACACGAGAGTGTTCTCCCATTTCTTGTCCAAGACTTGGATATCTTCTTGGGATAGCTTGGCAACCAGCACACCATCAACCACGGAGGGGGCCTCAAATGCCATGCGGAACTGGGAGCCGCTACCGCTACCGCAGATCTGCGCCCAAGAACGACCAGAAGCCGGGCCAAGAGGAGCAGAGGTCGAGGGGTTGGGGCGAACGAGAGGCTTCAGAGACAGGGCGTCACCAAGACCAGAGATAGGAGCCGGCACCTGCGAGATGGAAGGAGAGCCGGGGAGGACCTTGCCATGGATGGGGCAGGTGAGTATTTCCCGATAGGGGCCCGCGCAATGAGAGAGGCTATGGGAGGGCCGACCAACGAAAGCTCGAGAGGCAACAGCGATCTGGGGGGGAGGGTTTGGAATGGGGCGGGTGAGGACGTCTCGAGGGTCACCAGCAGTCAGAAGGGGGGAACGGAAACCCGAAGGAGGAAAGTTGCGGAGGGGGATGGGTCGGCCTTGTGGTGGGGAAGGGATGGGTCGGCCTAGAGGTGAAGAGGTGGTGGGGGGGGGGTGTCGCGGCGGCAATGCGATGGGTTAGGGTTTGAGGGAGGCGACGGGTTAGGGTTGGGAGGGGAGGGGGCACGGGCGGGGGAGGATCCATCCTAAATTGTTTAGATGTTGATCGGATCTTTGATCATTTATATAAAATAGTTAATACTATCATATTAGTGAAATTTAGAAAATATTTGTCATTTATATAAATTAGCTAATACTATCATATTAGTGAAATTTAGAAAATATTTGAAACATTACTCGAAGATATAATTCATAAAATTAAATTTTAAAAATTGAAATCGTGAAAAAGCAACGAGGATCCATGTCCCACTGTTCATCCCATACTGGTTTTCCATCGATTGGACCATTGGAGTGAACTTTACTACATTGCCGTGCGTTGATATACTACAGCGAGGATTTTTGGGTAGATCGAAGATTAATCAGGCTTGATTATTATAGAAAAAATATACTATTGAATAACTGACGATAACTCTTGAATAACTGATGATAAATTTGGTGTCAGATTTTGAATATCCAAAGGTCTCGTATTGAAGACCTAATAGCATTTGTTATTTAATTTTAAATTAACTCATCTAGATATAGAGTTTACAAATGATTTCGACATTATGTTTGTACGTGTATATGTAAGTAATTATGGTATTCGTCAAGCATATTCGTGTACTATCGCTCATCAATCTTCTCATCAGAGGCTTTCGCAAACTTTGGATATTCACAATACCGGACCTCAGCTGGGGAGGATCATCAGCTGAGAAGGGTCAGTTTGGGGCGCCAGCTGATATTCTTGCCTCATCCTCTATTCTTGTTACGACTATCAGAAAATTTTCAAGTTCGATATTCTCTTAAATTTGGCTCGCTAAAAGTTCTGTTAATATTTGATTCGAAAATAAGCGAAATGAACTTGAATATTGTTTAGGCTCGACTAAATAAACAAATCAAACATATAAATTGTAGGTTCATTCAGATTTGATTCGTTAAAAGTTGGATATAGTCTTATTTTTCATATGTTTATCTGATAAATGAATCTTATTTCCGAATAAGTAGATTTTGTTCTTGTATAAGTGGATTTTGCCTAGAAATAAGTGAATATTTGCAGAATAAATAAACTTTATCTCGATGTAAACTATCCCAAGAAAACTGGTTATTTCATGGTTACAATATTCATTATCTATATGTACAATGCTTTTCCCTTCTTCATTTCTCAAATCAATAGAACAAGTGTAAACCTTATTTATCCTTTACCCATACCTTATTCGTTATCCCTCATCCGAATGCATATAAAAATATATTACAACTATAGTATTCCTGTGATAAGTTAATGCTCGACAAGATTTGGGCTTTGACATCCCACTGCGATTTCTTGTCTAAGTCAACTTTTCTTGCCCCTTGCAGTCCATGTCCTTTTTTTGTTTGTGAAGTCGTCTTTGAGTTTGTTTCCTTCGTGTTTATTTGGAGAATAAACACGGAAATAAGGGGTCAATTCCCCGCATGGTGCGGTTTTCAAGAGTATGAATATTCCCATCTGCATTTCATTATTTCAACTTATTCCACCTTTATTCATATCTTTATTTCACCTTACCTACCCTTATTCTACCTTATTCTCTTTTTTTCTCATCTTTCTAGCCGTTCTCTTTATTCCTTCTTATTCCCGAGCCGAATGCCTCCTTAGTGAACAAAGATATACTATCTTGGAATGCAAGGGGACTCCCCTTACTGGTCACCAATCTTTTGTACCACCAATTACAACATTCTCTCTCTCTCTCTCTCTCTCTCTTTGTGTGTCTAGGGAAAATGGAGTATGCTCCCTGGTTGTAGCCAACTTACATGCTCCCATCTCTTTTCCCTTATATTTTTTCATTTTTCTGAAATGAAACCTATTGGAATTTAGCTCGCAATATGTCACCATAGTGTCATTCAAAATTCAACTTAATTCGAGACTTCTATCCCCTCCATCAAGACTGTCAAATTTTAACGGTCTCAGAATTGCTGAAATTGATCCCCTTCAGATGGAGGGCATAGGAGTCTCTGTTTCTGACGAAATTGGAATGACATGTTAGGGAGATATAGTGATGAATATACATATTTTTTATTTTCAAAAAAAATAAAAAATAAAAGGAAAATAGGGGTAGAAGTAGCCTCATTTAACCTATATATATATATGTATATATATATATATGAGAAAAATGGGATTGCTCCCTCGGGGGCAGCCAACGAGCTGTTCCCACTCCATTTTTCGACATTTTTTTAATTATTTGGAAAATATCACCATGTAATTCCATCACTATATCCCTCTAATACGTCACTCCAATTTCATCCGAAATAAAGACTCCTATACCCTCCATCTAAAACATGTCGATAATAGCAATATTGAGACTGTTAAAATTACATGTTCTAGATGGAGGATATAGGAGTCTCTGTTTCTGACGAAATTGGAATGATATATTAATGAGATATAGTGATGAAAGTACATGACAATGTTTAAAAAAATAAAAAAAATTCCGAAAAATGAGGTAGGAGCGGCCTGTTGGCAGCCCCTAGGGAGCAGCCTCATTTCTCTCTCTCTCTCTACATATATATATATATATATATGAGGAAAGCGAAGCTACAACATGATGTAGCTAACCTTAGCTACATCAGGGGTAATTTCATCATCTTTTTTTATTTTTTTTTTCAAAATTTCCATGATGGATTTTCATAACTATATCCCTCTAATATGTCATTCAAATTTCATCGGAAACAGAGACTCCTACGGCCTCCATCCAGACAATCATTCTTTAACGGTCACAGATTTGTTGTATTTTACCTATTCTGGATGGAGGCTGTAGGAGTCTCTGTTTCTGACAAAATTTGAATGGCATATTAGAGGGATATAGTTATGACAATCCATCGTGGAAATTTCGAAAAAAAATAAAAAAAAGAGATGAAATTGCCTCTGATGTAGCTAATGTTAGCTACATCATGATGTAGCTTCCCTTTCCTCTCTCTCTATATATATATGTATATATACACACACACACACACATATATATATATATATATATATATAGAGAGAGAGAGAGAGAGAGAGAGAGATAGTTAGATAGAAATGGAGCTGCTCCATCGTGACAGCCAACGTGTTGTTCCCATCCCCTTTTTGACGATTTTTTTGTTTTTCGGAAACTACTGTAATGTATTTTCATCACTATATCATTCTAATATGTCATTTAAATTTCGTCAGAAACAGATACTCTTACATCTTCCATTCATAAAAGGTCGATCACAACAATTTCCAGGCCGTTAAAATTATTCGCAGTAGAACAGTCCCGAGTGCTTAGTACAGATTACATAAAAAGACAAACAACCCAGCCAGAGGAGCGTCGCCATCCATCAAGAACAACATCCTTATCTAACACTTTCCACGAGTATGCATGTTCCTGGAGTTCAACTTGGAAGAGAGCCATGTAAGAACAAATAGAGTCAGGGAGATGCGTTACCGAGGGTCGGGATGTGGGACCGTGATGAAGGGCCTCTAATGCAAGCTAATAAAGACAGTGCAAGTCTATTGCTGCATTCATCCCCATCTATCCAGAGTAAAGCACAACATGAAGGGGGTCAAATAAGTGTTTAGATACACCCTAACTCCCCAATTCAACATCTCAGCTGTCGAAATTTACACATTTTTTAGTTATAAATTTCTCATATTTATTTATTTATTTATTTATGATTTTTAATAATTATTCAATAAAGAAGCCCTCCATCGTGAGGAATGCCCACAACACAAGGTTGCCGAAATACTCATTTGGAATGGGGGTCCCTAATCTATCATATGCCCGTTTATAGAAATACCAACGTTGGTAAGTTGTTCGTTTAGACCACGTAGTGTAGTGAGCTTCTTTCATAGATGGGGTGAGTAGACAATGAAATGTGTTGGACCATCTTGACAGGTCGCCATCGGCCACCTTTGCTTTGAGCCTCGCTATGACGTCGGAGGGGAAATGAAAGGCAAGTTGGAAGACTTTGGAGTAGGCTAATGGCGATGATGGTATGTCTAACATACATAGAGGTGGAGCAAGCTCCTTGAAGCCACCACTATAAGAAGAAAAGTACATTACGAGCATGAATGTAATCCCATTCTGCATGCAATATAGTCCTAATGTGCATTTACTACCCATAAAGTAGCTGGAAAGGTTGCAATCGCATGACCTAACCTGCAATCTTATTTATGAGAACAACCGAGTCACAATGTGTTAGCTTGATGTGACCATTGTTCTCGTTCGTGCTTGTAAAATGCTACAACATACATAAAAAAATGCAGAATATGCGAGCACATTGAGGACTACTAATGAATCTATGGCTCTATTCTTTCATTTTGGCTAAAATCCTTGGTAAAATACATGTAAATATTCACTACTTCTCACTAATTAACATTCTAACCATATTTGTTAATATTATATATTTAACACTTATTTTATCCAAAATAAAAATAATAAAGAGAAAAGAAAAAATAAAAGAAAAGAAGAATGTATATATGTAATATATACAGACTGATCCTAATCCTGAAACCAAGTCAATATTGACTCGGTCAATAAAATAAATAAGTAGAGGGAGATAAGGATCCTAATTATAAAATGTCAGAAAATCAAGATCACAAATGTAAATATACATTTTTCACCTTGTACAAATAGTGACCTATTTTATTTATCATTCAGATCATCTCCAGTTAAAATATTTCCCTCTTGAAAGTTGCTTATAATAATATATATTAATTTATAAAACATTAGAAAAATTATTTAATATATATATATATAATTAATTATGATGAACCGAAAAGGCCATAAAAGCCGACTTCCAAGGTTCATAACTATTGATAGAAAACTCCAAATTACTCAAACTCACTTTTAAACTTCATTTTATAACAACTACTATTTATTAAAAATATCAAAAAAATAAGAATAAAGAGTGAGTTTTGACATTTGGACCCCTCTATTTATAACAAATACTATTGATAATAATATATATTTATTAACAAATATTATCTATTATAATATATAATAAATTATAAAAAATATTAGAAAAATTATTTAATGTATATTGAATTATTTATGATGAATCGAAAAAACCGTAAAAGCTGACTTGCAAGGCTCAGAAGTACTTATAGAAAACTCCAAATTGACCAAACTCTCTTTTAAACTTCATTTTATAACAAATTTTATTTATTAAA
The DNA here is from genome assembly GCA_037367405.1 of Ottelia alismoides. Lineage (NCBI taxonomy): Eukaryota > Viridiplantae > Streptophyta > Magnoliopsida > Alismatales > Hydrocharitaceae > Ottelia > Ottelia alismoides. The sequence goes on from JAZKJV010002674.1 coordinate 270,064, forward strand.
AATATCACAAAAATATTAGAATAAAATATGTGAGTTTTGACGTTTGGACCCCTTTGTATATATGTACTATGTGTATAATCTTCCTGAGTTTCTATTTAATTATTCCTAATCCCAGTTACCTTAATTTTTATTCTAATGTGTTTGTAAAAATCAGTAGGAAAATATAAAAATATAACTTAAAATAAATACAAATAAATCCCAAAGTCACGAAGCCATGACCCTAAACTTCCGGACCTCATAACTCGGCCTTATAGACTTCGAATTAGGCGTATTAACTTTTACAATTCATTTTATAGAATCAATGACATTGATTTCACTAAAATCGAAGTTAATATGCAAAAAGTAGGTTTTTGGACCCTATTGGTATAAGATGTACAATGTATCTTAATTTTATTTTATCTAATGTAAGTCATTTCTTATATTTTTATACTTCATCATTATTTTATTAAAATAAAAAAATAAAATTTATTATTTATTTACTAATTTAATTTATTAATCAATTTATTTCATTATTAATTTGATTATATATATATATTCATTTATTTATTTATTATTTATTTAATTAAGTATTTATTTATTCAATTATTAATTTTATTTAAATATTAATTTTGTTTATTTACTTAATTATTTATTCTAATTAATTAGTTAATATTTATTTTCATTTCTCTTATTTTTCTCTCTCCTCTCTCATTCTTCCTTGTATGCTTCTTTCTCCCGATGCCCGTTGCCCCCTTCCTCTTACCGTTCTCCCTCCGACCAACGACCCAACACCGTTGTTGTTGGGTTGGTCGTGCCAACCTCCAAGCTGTTATCCTAACCATCTTCCCCTCTTCCTCCTCTATTTCAAGGACCTTTCTCCCCCACCTTCCTCCCATCCGCCATTATCTACCTTTTCCTGGAAGCCCCGGATTAACTTGGTGAGAGAGAGAGCCGCTTCTCCGTTGAAGCGAGGAGCAAGGAGGGTTGGTGAGATCATCACAGGCATGGAAGCTCTGCTCCACCGTAGCGCAAAGCCTCCATCAACAGCAGTCGAGGCTACGATCAGCTGGAGCTCTTCTGAGCTCCAGCTCCACATGCAACATCTTCCGTACTTTCCATGTTAGTGTAGATTTTATCTTCCTCTTTCTCTCTTTGATTTCTCTTCTCGTTCCCTCCCTTATCCTTCATTTTCTTAGATTCGATCTCACAAATCCATCTCCGATCATGGGCTCTGGGACCTTTGGCCTTCTCACGTCACTGGATCTGCCCCCGTTCTTGATCGCCTTCTTGACAATAGAGAATTCCTCATGTAGTTATTGCATCAGGGACTCAAGCTTTTCTAGCTTCTCCTCGAGTGCCTTCACTACGTCAGCCGATCATGGATTCCCGCCATCGATGCCTGACGATCACATGCACATGTTGTCCTCTAGACGAGCCAAGCATTTACCATGAGTACCCAGTTGAGATTGGATCTCCATCACGATTCCCTCTAAGGAAGTAACACGATCTCCGGTGTTGGGCGTCATTTCTCTCTATGATACCAGTTGTCAAGGGGTAAAATCTGAACTTTGTTTTTGAGAATAACCTATGCGGCATTAGCTTCCTGCAAGCTACCTAGCCTTCCCCTCACATGTAGATGTACACCAGCACACCGATTAACCACGCTGCTAGAATACTCAAACCAAACACTCAAGCACAAGGACACAAGAGCAATGGCTCTGAACCCTCTTTGTATAAGAAAGAGACTCACTCTGAGTGTGTTGTTTACAAATGAGCTCTATCCCGCCTTATATACACAAGCTGGGGGTATACGAAGGGATACAATTATTACATGTACAATGAATGCAAGGACTCTTTGTCTTCTGTGGAGACCTTCGTCTTCCGAGATGACTCTTCACACGCCTTAGCTGTTCATCTTATGTGCAATCCCATAGTCTTCTGCAACTGACGCCACATCATCTGCTCCGTCATCATGTCATGTCGTCTACCTCAACAGCACGCCATGTCATCATGCCACATCATCAGTTGGCCCCACGCTCCTACGTAGGATGTTGTAGCTCAAGCTCCATCAAGTACCGTCAACAATTGTGTTGTGCCAAGGGGAAACCGCGATCTTCGACCTTCGTGCAGTAAACCACATCCTTAGCTGTCCGTAAGCTAAGATGAAGTCTTCCAGAACTTTGTAGTGTGGCCACCAAACCACACGGTCGTGCGATATCGATATCGCACGGTATTCTCGTACCACGGGAGTTGGGGGTGTTACATGCTGTCACAGGGTTAAAATCTCAACTATGTTTTTGAGACTAACCTGTCCGGCGTTAGCTTCCACAAGCTAACTAGTCTTCCCCTTGTGTGTCGTCGCTAGAATACTCGAACCAAGCACTCAAGCACAAGGACAAAAGATCAATGGCACTGAACCCTCTTTGTATTAGCAAGAGACTCACTCTGAGTGTGTTGTTTACAAATGAGCTCTACCCCTCCTTATAAACACAAGTGATGAATCTGTGATTCATGACTCTAAAAGTTGAAAATAGAGCTTTGTTCCCGAGTAAATAGATGCATATTTCTTCTTATATTTCTTAATTAGCATTCATGCATGCAAGCATAACATCTGCATTTTAGCATTCATATTTGCATAAAATAAGAAGCCCAATTCACTTGTAAATATTCACCATATTTTACCTATTTGTATATATTTTATACTAACTCCGAATCCAATAAAACCAACACTATAGTGTATATATGACTAACACAAATTAAAGAAAAATATCAAAAAATACTAACTTGTAAAATTGACCAATAAAACCCCAATCCAAGTTTGAAACTAGGAGACTTAAAATGTGTATATCTCTCTCATACAACCTCCGAATTAGGTCTACTCACTTTTAAAGTAATATACATTCAGAGACCTTCGAAACAAGACCAATTTCACTAAAATCGGAGCTCGTATGCAAAACTTTGGTTTTGGGCCCCTTTTGTATATTGTGCATATTGACCGTTTTGCCCCTGTATTTTATCTTTTTATTTTCTTAATTATTAAAAATCCAAAAAAATAGATTAAGTTGTAAATATTTTCCTCATATTTTCTCTATTTTTATTTTGATTTTTCTCTTATTTAAAAATGACAAAAAAATTACAAAAGATAAAATGCAGTATTTTATACCTATAAGGTACCGCCCAAAAATATGCTTTTGTACAGATGATCTCGTTTGATTTTCGAACCTTCACGAAAGTTGTAGATCTCGTCGAGATGAGTAACTTTCGTGTTGACCACTTTTTGATTTAACCCCTTTTATTATATCTTTTTGATTTTTCTTTCCATTTAGCTTTGGATTTTTCTAAGAGCGACACGTGGTGGCTCCGGAAGCCGCCACGTGTAAATCCCTTGGTTTTTGGCTACTAATTAAATAAATGCCACATGGCCGCACCCTAGCGCACCAAGTGGCATCATCTCTCTCCTCTCTACCCATTCCTCCCACTCTCCCTTAACTTAAGGGAGAGGCCTCTTCGACACCTCCCATCCCATCCCATCTTCTCCACTCCTTCTTCCATCTCTCCCACTCTCTCCATGCCCTCTCCAACCTCCACCTTCTCCTCTTTATAATCATTTCCACTCCTTCATTCATCCGCATCTGCCATTCCGTATTCCAACAAAAAGAGAGCGAGCTTGGAGTGTTCCCGTCGGTGACAGCAACCTAACATCATCCTCGAGAAACGACCTCTCCACGGCGAGATCCGAGGTGGTATTAACCACTTCGTCGCAGTCATCCTTCGCAGGAAGCTGCTCAAGCTTCGGAGGCCGCTATCTCCTTGAAGCGACGATCATCGGAGTCGAAGATATTCTCCTCCTCCACAGGCGACAACATCACCCGTCACAGGTAAATCTCTCTACTTTTTCTCATCATTTTTTATCTAACAATTTTGTTTCTTGTTAATCAACATCACAATCACCACATTACAATTTCACCATCCTTTTATTCAAACATTCACAAACACCACCACACTCACAAACATCATTTCATTTTTTTTCACCACATTTTTTTACCAAACAACATCATCAAATCATTTCATCACCACCACTATTTTTACCACATCCAGATCACAAAAATCACACACCAATACCACTCATCTATTGCATTTTCATTCCCTATTTACAAAATATACAAAAAAAATTTGCAAAAAAAAAGAACATACAAAAAAATAAAACAGGAGCGGCGAGCACTACGCCTCCGTCGACGCCGGCACCTTCTCCTGCGGCCCTCCTCCACGCACACAGCCACCCTCGCCGTCGAGTTCGCCCCTGGCCAGCGCCGCTTGGTTGTGTGCGTTCTCAACATCGAGCCTCCAGGCCGCTATCCGCCGCCCCTCTCCTGGCCGGCACCGCTGCCCCGTGCACCGCCTCCAACGGCAGCGCTCCACCACGACGAGCCGCGCGCCACCAGTCCTCCTCGACAGCGTCGCCGCAGCGCGCACCGCCCCGACCTCAAATCTTCTCCCCAGCACCTCCTCCGCTGCGCCGCCCAGCGCGCGTGGCCACCGCCCTCCAAGGTCGTGCCGCACCCCGCCTCGCGCACCGCCTTCCTTCCGCTTCAAGCAGCCCCCGCGTGGCGCGCTTCCCCCGCGTGCGCCGCCTCCGCCTCTCCGCCTCCACACCGCTATGGAGACGCCACGAGCAGCTCAGCCACCTGCGCTCCCAACAACTGCCAGTGCGAGAGCCAGGCTGCCGCCTCCAAGCCAGGTCATCTTCGTCGCCGCCTTGTGCTATGCCCTAGCCGCCTCAACCCCTCATGATCGTGCCCTAGATGGATGTGAGAAGGTCTTTATCTTTTTTTAGAAAATTTCATGTTTAGTCCTTAGTTTCTCGTATTTGCAAAAACATCGTGTGCACAATTTGTCAGTCTTATTTCAATTTTTGTTTGCATTGACAACCCTGCCTTTGAGTCTTAATTTGGACAGACATTTAACATCTTTTATTTGATCAAAAATAGCATGTTATAGAGTAACAAAATCTTTATCCTTTGGCTATTTAGTTGTATTTTTGTGAGCATCTATTTATTTATTAAAAATCAGAGAGTAAAAATCAGTGATATTTTGTCCATTAATACTCTGAAATTCGCATATAGTCATTTATTACACCAAAAATTGCGAAAAAAATTATGAATGATGTCTTTAAGTGTGCTCTGATTACAATCTAAATTTCGTCCAATTAGGAGTTCTCGTTAGCATGAAATAAATTCCTTAGTGATTTTTGTAATTGATTTTTAGTTAATTCCACGGATAATATTTTTGAGAAATTTCAAAGCTCCTAGATTCCTTAGGAAAATATCTATTTGAGATAAATAGGACTTTGGATAATTTTATTTCGTGGATTAATTAGGAATTAAATACTCACAGTCACTCTGTTTTCATTAAAAAATTCATTAAAAAATCAAAAAGTGTCAGAAAATTCCAAAAATATTAGTGTAACTTCATTTCACCATGTATCTTCCAGTAAATTTTTCATAATTTTTGCATATCATTTGCATGAAAAATTACATAAAAACCCCAAAAAAGTTTGTATTTTTCATTTGGCATTTTAAAGTCAAAAATTACAAAAAAAAATACATTTTGCATTCATCGTTGGATTAGGTTCTTAGAAAAAATATCACTTGGCTAATTTGAATTAATTTCACATTAAAAGTAAATTTGGCTAAGTTGTTGATTTTCTTAATAACCTAGTTCAACCGCATTTGTGCATTGGCATTTTTATCGCATAAAAAATTTAAAAAAAAATCCCACTTGGAAAACCGTAATCTAATCACTCTAACTTGATCCCGAGTTGTTCCTTTGCCTCCTTGAGTCGACCCTAGGGATTGCCCAGGCTAAATAAACATAAAACCACATATTAATTCATTCGACGATTAATCGAGCTGTGCGGTTTATTTTAAACGATGCGGATCTATCCGACTGCAACACACTAGTCAATTATACGACATTAAAAGGGTAGATTTTCGCTTCATCAAATGGCACCGTTGCCGGGGAGGAGGCCGCCTTAGGATCACTTTAGAAAATTAGATTTAGGTTTTCCAATCACTCGGGTAGTCTGATCCCCGAACCACCTGTAATTATTCCATTTTTCAATTATTTTTCTATTTATTTTTTCTATTTTTTTATCTCTCTAACATTTTTATCTTTTTGTGCGAGGGCCCGGTGGACTTGGAGCGGCTTTCTTGAAGTCAATGCATCTCGAAGTGCATCGGAGGCTGACGATTCGTGGATCAAGTAGGCTGTTGAGACGCCAAAAGGATTTTTCTATTTTTTATATTAACTTGTAAAAAGGTGTCTGCATTTTCAGTGGTTCCCATTTGGGTTCTCGCGTGTGTAAACATAGTAGAACCGTGTCCCTGTGTGCTGTGTGGATTGAATTTTAGATTAGGCTTGCACTAGCGGCTCCTCGTGCCACTCTAGGGTTTGCTTGTGCTCGTAATATTTAGGACCACACTTCACATAAAAGACGCACTTAGACCGCATGACTTAGCCAAATCAACCTGTTCTTCACGCTAATAGAACTGCTTGTTTAGGAACGGCTTTTATCGTCTGCATTTGCATTTAGTGTAAAAGATTTCAATTCTGTTTTGCGACCTGCATAAAAAAGCGAAGGGCTCACTGTAAGTCTCCTGAACTCATCATATGCATCATTGTTTTTATTTTGCATTGGCTTTTCTTGATTTCCCCCTCTGATTTTTCACATTTAAATTAAAAAGGAAATTGGGACTGGCCGATAGGCGTGCTGTGTGGTTGGACTTAATTAGTGGAAAGTTAACTTAAAACCGGGACTGCTAAACACTATTGACCAAAAAATAATAAAATTGAAAAAATTATTTGCGGGAGATTAATCCCCGACCTTGTTTTCAGGCTGAGTGAGGGTACTTGAGTGTGTGTGAACACCTTAAGGCAGAGCCCAAATCCCCACCTTCCATATCACGTTCCGACTAATCCTATCAAATATCACAAGTCGAATATTTAAGATTTACTGACTAGTACCAAGTAGCCTCCGCCTGTCTCAGGTAGATAGGGGTGAAATTGTAGTACTTTGCGACAATTTGCCAGTAACCCCTCGGGGTGAAGTTCCGGCCTTGTCAGCCTCCGCCTGCTTGCAGGTAGATAGGGGTGTGATCTTTGAATCCATCGACTTGGGATAGGAGTGAAGAAAGGAAGAACCGGCGGTATCTTAGGCGACAAGTTAAACAGGGAAGACGCATCCGGCTCTGAGCCGACTTCCCTTTAGGCCGCGTAATCCTTGCTATCTTGCTTGAAAAATCACACTTAAAATTTACAAGATTAATTGGACTCGGTTTCGGGTCCTTCACCGTGTTGAGTGTGAACTTAGGGTTTGCTCTTGCGTTTGTCTTTGTGTCTGTCCGTGTGCGTTATCCTGTGTAATTACACGTTTTCTACATCAATCTTCTTCCTTTCCTCTTCAAGATGTCGGGATATTGGTCCCCATACCCTGTGACCTCTGGTCAATCTTCCTCGAACATATACTGTTCATCTTCGCCTTCTCCTTCTTCCATGTACCTTCCTCCATCCACGGGAGACCCATACCCGTGGTCGGTTCCACCTCAACCCGATTACGAAGTTAGAACTTCGACTGACTTCTCCACTTCTTCGTATTTCTCATCTACTCCATATTCTAACACTACGGATCCACTTCCATCTTGGGCTGACTGTACTTATTCTCGAGAGCTTGCAGGAATCAAAGAACCGAATGAAGAGCAAGCCACTGCTGAGATAGATGATTGGCAAAATTATATGCCCTCACATACTTCATTCTCACCTCAAGTAGGGACCATACAACAATTTGCATATACACATCCCGACTTAACCTTAGGGCATCATTTGATCGATCAAACAACCCGAATTGAGAGGCCTGAATATCATGAATTGCCAGACTTGATTGACTTTAGTGATCAAGCTTTCGTTAACCAGCCTTCATTCGGAGAGCCTATACAGTCCCAAGATTGGACTCATGAGCTAGACTTATCAGTCCATGTTTCGTCATATGAGGCTCCGACCAGTATTTGCCATTTGGATGGTCCATACTCTACCCAGCATTACATGCCGGAGTCTAGGTATGTTGAGTATGAGACCCCAATATCTCAGCAATATCCTCCACTTGAGCAGAACTCTCCCATGAATTGTCATGGGAATTTTGTGGAGGATGACATCTCTAGACTTATTAAGAAAAATGAATCATTTGGTAACAAATTGAGAGATGTCATGGACATGTTGCACTCAATTTTTGTCAGCGTGGGTATGAAAGTGGAGAAGGAAGTAAGTAGATTTGATGTTGAAAACCGAGCGAGTATCAGGGAACCCACACCGTCTGTACAGCTTGAGTCCATTCTATCTCCCTCTTCTACTAACCACTTGCCCTCCAATCCAGAGTCTAATCATTCATCCAAAAAAAATACCAAAAAAATTCCACTAGGAAAACCACAATCTAATACCTCTAACTTGATCTTGAGTTGTTTCTTTGCCTCCTTGAGTCGACCCTGGGGCTTGCCCAGGCTAAATAAACATCAAACCGCACGTTATATCATTCGACGATTTAATCGAATTGTGCGGTTATTTTTTATCGACGCGAATCTATCCGACTGCAACACACACGTCTATTAGACCACATTAAAAGGGTAGATTTTCGCATCGTCAACAAGCCAAAGGTATACAAAGGGACACCATTATTACATGTACAATGAATGCAAGGACTCTTTGTCTTCTACGGAGACCCTTCGTCTTTTGAGATGACTCTTCACATGCCTTGGCTATTTATCTTTCATACAATCCCTTCGTCTTCTACAACTGACGCGACATCACCTGCTTCATTAGAATGCCATGTCGTCTGCCTCATCAACACATCATGTCATCATGCCACATCATCAGGGGGCCCCACGCTCCTACGTGGGATGTTGCAGCTCAAGCTCCATCAAGTATCGCCGAACACTTGTGTTGTGCCAAGGGGAACCTGCGGTCATGGACCTTCCTGTGGTAAACGCCATCCTTAGTTGTCCGTAAGCTAAGGTGAGGTCCTGCAGAACTTCGTAGTGTGGCCACCGAACCAAGCTGTTGTGCGATACCGATATCGCACGGTATTCCCGTACCCCGGGAGTTGGGTGTGTTACATGTTGTCACAGGGGTAAAATCTCAAATTTGTTTTTGAGACTAACCTGTATGGCGTTAGATTCCTGCAAGCTAATCAGCCTTCCCCTTGCGTATAGATGTACACCAACACATCGATTAACCACATCACTAGAATACTCGAATTAAGCACTCAAGCACAAGGACACAAGAGCAATGACACTATACCCTCTTTGTATTAGCAAGAGGCTCACTCTGAGTGTGTTGTTTACAAATGAGCTATACCCCTCCTTATATACACAAGCCGGGGGTATACGAAGGGACACCATTATTACATATACAATGAATGCAATGACTCTTTATCTTCTGCAGAGACCCTTCATCTTCCAAGATGACTCTTCACACGTCTTGGATATTCATCTTCCGTGCAATCCCTTCGTCTGCTGCAACTGATGCCATGTCACCTGCTCCATCAGCATGGCATGTCATATACCTCATTAGCACGCCATGTCATCATGCCACATCATCAGTGGGCTCTCCGCTCCTACGTAGGATGTTGCAGCTAAGGCTCCACCAAATACTGCCAAACATGTGTGTTGTGTCAAGGGGAACCTGCGATCCTCGACCTTCGTGCGGTAAACCCCATCCTTAGATGTTCGTAGGCTAAGGTTAAGTCCTCCAGAACTTCGTAGTGTGGCCACCAAACGACATGGTCATGTGATATCGATATCACATGGTATTCCCGTACCATGAGAGTTGGGGGTGTTACATGCCTCCCCCATTTGATCCATCTGACGTCCGCGACTGATCCGGTGTCTTCAAGAAATCCTCGACGAGGTCCTCGAACTGCCAGAGGGTTGTATCACGTACCCAGATTACCTCTTCCTCTGGGAGTCTCTTCCATTTGACAAGGAAGAAGATCCTCCAGTTCTTCTTTCTCTAGCCCTTCATGCATCTGTTAAGAATCTTCTCAGCAACGCTTGTATGCTGAACCCGGACGTTAGAAGGGGCAAGTTTCGATGCCCTCCTGGTGTTATCTTCTCTGTCCTCATGGTACTCCTTCAAGAAGCTGGCATGGAACATGGGATGCAACTTCAATCTCTCTGGAAGATGTAGTTGATAGGTGAGAAGTCACATGCAGAGAACTATCTCAAAGGGCCCATCGTAACGAGGAATGAGCCCTTTGTGCACCGTCTTCTTCAGGATTTTCTTCCAAATCTGGAGTGTAAGCTTCATCAGCACCTTCTCTCTAACCTGGAACTCGACCAGCCTACAGCTCTTATCAGTCACTTTCTTCATCCTGTGTTGAGCATGAGCCAATGCATCCTTTGCTTCCTCCTACCATTCCTGCCTCTCCATTGCAAAGCAATGTGTGGCGGGGCACCATCCTTGGCTGTTCTGCTTAGCCACTTTGTGCTGTGTCATAGGTTATCTACCCATCACAATCTCGAATGGATTCTAGCTTGTGGTACAGGTCTGCTGAAGGTTGCAGCAGAATTGGGCAGTGTCCAGTAAACTCACCCAATTGTGTTGATTGGCCATCACATAATGTCAAAGATACTCTTCTAGCAATGCATTGATCCTCTCCGTCTGTCCATCCCTTTACGGGTGATTGCTGGTAGAGACTTTGAGATCAGATCCCAGCATCTCAAATAAGATCGTCCAGAACTGATATGTGAATCGAGCATCGCGATCACTCACAATGTCCAATGGCATGCCCCAGTGCTTCACCACATTATGCAAGAATAGCTTCGCTGTGGTCTTTGTCATGCATTTCTAGGGTGCTGGTATGAAGATCGCCTAATTGAAGAAGTTACCGACTACCACCATCACCGCATTATTCCCATCCACCTTCGGGAACCCAGTGATGAAGTCCATGGAGATGCTCTCCCACGGACATGAAGGAATGGGCAGGGGCTCCAGCAGTCCTGTTGTCTTCTTCCTCTCCGTCTTGTCTTGTTGGCATACAAGACAAGTATGCACAAAGACTTCCACGTCTTCCTTCATATTTGGCCAAAAGTAGCTTGAGAGAGGAGTGTCAGCGTGTGCTCCACCCCTGGATAACCAGCCCACTGCGCATCATGTGCTTCCTTCAACAACATTTTCCTCAAGCCGTCGCTCGAGGGGACATAGGACCTCCTGCCCTTCGCATAGAGGATGCCTTCCTCTATCCAGAATCTCTGAACTTCTCTATCGTTCACGCACTGCACCAAGTGTGAAGTGACCGGATCCTTTTGTGTCTGCTCCCGAATGCACTCCAGCATGTCTCCAGACACGTAGATAATCGATGCAATCACCACAACCTCCAGCTCTTCTGGCTCTTCATCGAGAGAGCGTATGCTACCTGGTTGGTCCACCTAGGCCTGTAGCAAAGCTCGAAGTCGAATTCAACAAGAAAGTTTTTCCGTCGCTCTTGCTTGGGAGTAAGCTTCTTTTGTGTGGCAAAGCATATGACGTTGTCTGTCTGCACCACGAACTTTGAACCATGGAGATAGTAGTGCCATGTCCTCAGACAGTGGACCACTGCAGTCAACACCTTCTCATGTACGAAGTATCTCCTCTTTGTTGGATTCAGCTTGCATCTCTCGTATGCCATGGGGTGCCCATCTTGCACCAGTACACCTCCAAGTGCATAGTGGGATGTGTCGGTGTGGAATTCAAATGGCTTCTCAAAGTCTGGAAGTTGTAGAACAGGTTCTTCCACCACCGCCCTCTTCAGCTTCTAAAATGCCTCCTGGCATTCATGCGTCCATCTCCAAGCCTGATTCTTCCAAAGGAGGTCTGTCAGGGGCGCTGCCTTCTTAGAGTATCTCTTGATGAACTTCTTGAAGTAGTTCACCTATTTGAGGAAGGATCGTAGCTCTGTCGCATTTTTGGGGGTTGCCCACTCTTCTATCGCCTGAGTCTTCCTTGGTTCCATGCATGTCGTGCCTCCATCCATGATATGTCCGCGGAAGGATATAATCTCCTAACCAAAAGCACACTTCTCCGGCTTTAGGTATACCGGTTCTGCCTCAGATTTTCAAGCACCATATGCAGATGCTTGATATGCTTCTCCAGGGTCTAGCTATACACTACTATGTCATCCAAGTACACTACAACAAAAGAGTCAATATACTCGCGGAAGACATCATTCATGAGAGTACAGAAAAGTTATTGGGGTATTAGTCATCCCAAACGACATTATAAGGAACTCGGAAAACCCATAACACGTAGCACACATATTCTTTGGCTCGTCTCTCTCCTTGATGCGGACCTAGTAATATCCTGACCTGAGATCTATCTTCGAGAAATGCTTGTCCTGGCCCAAGCGATCGAACAAGTCTTCAACATTGGGGACAAGGTACTTGTTCTTCACCACAGCTTGTTCAATGTGTGGTAGTCCACATACATCCGCATGCTCCCATCTTTCTTCTTTTGGAACAACACCGATGCTCCGTAGGGGCATTTGCTTGGACGCATAGACCAGCGTCCACTATCTCCTTGAATTGTCTCCGTAACTCCTCCAAATATGCAGCGGGCATTTTGTAGGGTGCAAGTGCAGGGGGCACCGTACCTGGAAGTAGCTCGATGGCGTGATCCACGTCTCTCTTCGGTGGAAGCTCCTTGGGCAGCTCCTTTGGCATCACGCCCTTGAACTCGCCCAGCATCTTCTTTACTGCCTTGGGACATGGGTATAGTTCCTCACCATTTTTTTCGACACATACCATAGCTAGGTACGTTGTCTCCCCTTTCTTTAGCCCGTTGCAGACTTGCATCGCGGACATGGCTCCAGCCTGTCCTTTCTTCTTGACAGTCCTAATGAAGCTGGGTCTATCTGCAGCCGTGAAGAAGACTCCTCCCAAGTAAGGCATTATAGATGCCTTCGCCTTCTTTAAGAACTCCACTCCTAACTGGTTGTTATGTGTGTGTGTGTGTAGAGAGAGAGAGAAAGAGAAATGGAGCTATGATGAATCCATTATTCATTAACATTCTTTCTGCATTTTATCGTAAAATCCTTAACAAATACATGTAAATATTCATTAATTTCCATTTTTTAATAAAACCATACTCATGAATAAAAATGCACTTTTATGCATCAAAATCATGTAAATAAGTAAGAGAATAAAAATAAAGAAAACAAAGAAAAGGCAAATTGTAGATATGTATATATGCACAATGTGACTTATAAATAAATATAGCTGAAAGATATTTATAACCTAACCCCCGAGATCAAGTCAGCATGGATTGGTCGACAAATAAATAAGTAGGGGTAGATAAGCAAAAAACAATAATAATAATTAATTCCAAACTTCATACATACTTCACTAATTATCCAATAATTATCAAAACTTAAATGATTTTTTATTAATTCATATATATTTTTCACCAAACTCTTCTCCTAATTATTTCTAAAAATATGTAGAAAAATATAAAAATAAGTTAAAAATAATATCTTGTACATATGCTAAGAAATCCAACTTCTAAATTGTCAAAATCTCAACTTTTGAACATCATAAATTTCTCATATAAACTCCAATTTCACTCTACTCATCTTTAAAGTTCATACAATAATATTCTCTAATTAGTGAAGGTGATTTCACTAAAATCGTAGTCCATTTGCAAAAGGTCGGTTTTGGGACCTATCACAACTGGGTTTCTGGACTATTTATTTTGTATAGAACACGCTATTTATAGTTTTAAAGATTTTATAATTTTTAACTATTTTCTTGATTATTTAGTTTAACCATGATTTATTCATAATTTTTGGAGTTTATTTATTATTTTAAATAAATAAAAACCCTAAATTATAGATAAAACCGAACTACATAATTTATACCCGTATTTATTAATATATTTAAATTGATTTATTTAAATGCACAAAAAATCATACATACTCTATGTATTATCCTAATAATTTATAAAAATATAACAATAGTATATTATTTATTAATTTATTAAACTAAAAATCCAAAATCTATTTATCAAGTATTATTTCTATTTATTTATTAATATAATATATATTTCATAAATTATTTATTATTTATAAAAACTAATTATACCATAATTTAGATAAATTTATTATTTATACTTTTCGTTTTTATATCTATTTAAAATAACATTATTTACTATTTAATATATAATATATAATGATTTTCTTGATATTGGCCAACCAGGTATTGACACATGTCAATACATGATGCCTTCTTCTTCTTCTTCTTCAAAGAACCTAGGCCGGTGCTCTGTTCTAACAACCCCTCTTTAACAAATTATTCCCACCATCTCCTAACTTCTCCGTTCTATTCTAAACTTCTAATCTCTTCTCCTAACTACCTAGATCCACGCCCATCGTTGATCTTCACCAAACTCTCCATCGATTCGCCTCTAAAATCCCATGAACTTCTCCCTTTCCGACAAACTCTCCTAAACTTCCAACTCCCAGAATCCAACTGGCCGTCAATCCCACTTCCTAGCCTCGCTCCGCCTCAGTCTGGCCGTGACAGGACTCGAGGACCACCCCGCGTGGAAGAAGGTAGACCAGCAGAGAAGTTCCAGAGTGTCCAACCACCTTGCATCGCCGCCGCCGCCGCGTGGAGCTCCGAGAAGACCGCCCTGTCGAGCAATGACCAGTAGGGTCATATACTCTACAACCACGAGTAACTTCATTCATCTTTCTCCTTTTATTCCTCGATTTGCGTTCCATGATTAGTCTACATAAGCATGTAATCATAGACCTTTAATCTCCTTCATAGACGCACACTCAAATCACCCTTCAAATTCACTCGATTTCACTCAAATTCGCCCTCATCCATCTTCCAGTTTCACTCTTATCATATTTCTTGGAAACACATTTTATAATCTGCAAATTTCATCTCCTTGGCCGATTCAATCAAGAATCGAGCAACATACATTCACTTGCAGGTTCTCAAGAACATCTGGAGTATCATATTTCATTTATGGAGCTTTTCCTTCGAATAAGAATCAGGAAAAGACTTCATCACTTCATCAGACTTTCATAGCCCAACCGCCACATTCATCGACGTCTTTCATCCACCTCGGAGCCAGCTCACCCACATGCGAGCTCGAGGGGTGAAGGTGTCACCCCTCTAGACATGTAGGAGGCCCATTCGATCACTGCTTCGCCAACAAGAAATCGGAGAAGAAGGCATCTTCGTCACCTATGCAAGAAGGGGGAAGAACTTCAAGAACACTCAGGCGTACTGGCTGCTGACACATGTCCAAGCACGGACGGTCCAGATCACACCAGAGTTCTAATAACAGCCGTTGAACGCGAAGGGGTGGAAAAATTACAACATAAACCCCATGAGGTTCTAGAACTTCAAATCTGCTCCAGAAGTTTCTAGTATTTACGTTTAGGTCCCTGCACAGGGACCTAAATGCAAAACAGTTTTTCTTGCAATTAAGTCCCTGATCAGGGACCTCTTTGTAATAGACTTTTATATTTTTCTTACACTTTTACCCCTGAACTATAGGGTGATTTTGGACATCATTTTGATATTATTTTTCATCGAATATTCTAGGATAGTTACACAACTACCCTAGCGAAGTTTCTTGATATTTTTCACAGATTTTTGTCGTGTATTTTGCTAGATTTGATTTTTCTAAATTTGTATCCATTCTGAGTGTTTTCTTGCCTTTTCAAGAAGAAATAAAGATCATGAAATTTAGAAAGAGAAAATTTCATTCTTCCTCGAGTTTGACCTAGGGAAACTTACCTAGATAAAGGAATAATTTAAGGTTAAAATAGGAGAGACGACTTCATTTTCCTTCATTCTTACTTCTCTTTCTCTCTCTCTCTCTCTTTACTATTTTATCTGAAATTTTGTTTGATCAATTAGGGTTTTGGATCTCGAGCGATTTTCTCTACACCAACAACTTCTTTAATTAATCACTTGACAAAACCCTAGTTATCAAGATGCTCCATCAAGACAACCAACGGGTTGTTCCTGTCCCATTTTTTTGGAAAATACCGTCATGTATTTTCATCACTATATCCCACTAATAAGTCATTTAAATTTTGTTAGAGATAGATACTCCTATATCTTCCATTCAAAACAGGTCGATCACAACAAACTAAGACCATTAAAATTACTTGTAGTAGAACAGTCCCGAGTGCTCGGTACATATTACATAAAAAACAAACGACCCAACTAGAGGAGGGTCGCCATTCATGAAGAACAACATCCTTATCCAACTCTTTCCACAAGTATGCATGTTCATGGGGTTCAACTTGGAAGAGGCCATGTAAGAACAAATAAAGTCAGGGAGAGGCATTACCGAGGGTCAGGATGTGGGACCACGATGAGGGGCCTCTAATGCAAGCTAATAAAGACAATGCAAGTCTATTGCAACATTCATACCCATCTATCCAAAGTAAAGCACAACATGAGGGGGGTCAAAATCCCTCAACTCCTCAATTCAGCTTCTCCTCTATCGAAATATGCATGTATTTTAATTATAAATTTCTTTTATTTATTTATTTATGATTTTGAATAATTATTCAATAAAGAAGCCCTCCCTCGTCAAGAATGCCCACAACACAAGGTTGTCGAAATACTCGTTTGGAATGCGGGTTTGTAGTCTATCATATGCACATTTATAGAAATGACAACGTCTGTAAGTTGTTCATTTAGACCACTTACTGTAGTGAGCTTCTTTCATAGATGGGGTGAGTAGACAATGAAATGTGTTGCACCATTGATGACACGCCTCGCGACTCGGGTTAAGTAATATCAGAGGTCATTGCGACCCAAATCAGGAAGCATAATCAACAAGAAAATCAAGACCACAGAAAGCAATCAATCAAAACACACAAGGGAATGTCAATGGTCTCCGCTATTTATTTAACCAGTTATAGCGACCAGGGTCGAACATAAAGAGCACAGAAATGTACGAAGAAGTCGGAAATCAGATGAATAAAAACATATTTTTGTGGTTTTTAATTTGTAATTTTTTATATATTTTCAAAAAAAGGGAAACAAATAAATTGAATAAGGTAAAAACAAGCCTTATCAATTTTTATTAAGACTAAAAATACCAAAAATAGGAAATAAAAATATTTTTATGTTTTTCAAATATTCAGATGTTTTTGATAATTTTATGGGATTTTTCCAATTTTTATATGATTTTATAAAAATCAAATAAGAGCAAAACATTGAAACAGTGCACAACTAAGACAATATTGCAAGTTAAAAATTATCTAAAATGCCTTAATGCCCTTGGATGCAATTTTTTAAAAAAAGTAAATAAAAATATCTAACTACAGAAACTAAAATTATTTATTTTATTTTTTTAGAATTTTAATGATTTTTTTACAAGTTTTTTTTAGAGTTTTTAGCTTTTTTAGGGGTTTTTATAAGGGATAATGCAACAAAAATTGTACTGGAATTAACATACAAAAACGACGCTAATTTTTTAGAGCTATATATAAATATTTGTATTTTAACAAATAAACAGAATGGTTTTAGGGGTTTTTGATTTTTTAGAAAATATCAAATAAAATTAAATTAATTCACAAATATTACCATAAATATTACGTATTAGCAGGAGCTAATTATAATTTTGATGGAATTTTTAGAGTTGATTTAGTATTTATTTGATTAAAAACAAAGCACACAATACACAGGGACCTAGATGTAATTATTTAAAAGTTATAGGCCAAATCATAACATAATTAAAAGCTAAGGGGCCTGTTCTGCAAATTGTCCAGACAAACACACGCACTACGCGAGACACATGCTCAGAGGGGCATAAATGCAAATACTAAAAAGTTTTCATTCAGATCAGAACATACATGAAGGCCAGGGTATAAAATGTAAATGTACCAGAACAGCACGTGGCACTACACGTGAGTTCACTCAGACTGGACTAAAATGCAAATACTGAAAGTACGAGGGTCTAATTGCAAAAGGTCCAAACTAGTCCAAACTACAACTTTATTTTTAGGACTAACTAAGAAAGCATAAAAGTACGGGGCAAAAGATGCAATGTACCTTGTAGGGGCACGTGGCTCACGCGGGAGGCTTCGTGGGTGTACGACACTGATGTTCTGGCACTACAGATCTGATGGTCTGGGGAACGTCAGGGACATGCAGTAGATCCGACCTGTCAAATCTGATCTAACGGACTAAAAGGTTGCTCCTGTCAGCAGCTAGTATGCAATCTGGCAGAGGACAACTTCAACCTATGGTAGAGGGGGATATGGAAGAACAACCCCCTTGGAAAATTTCGATCGAGCAACGGATACGATCCACTGCTCTGATGGGCTCACCAGCCGGTCCTGCTCAGTCGTGAGGGCGCTCCGCTTCCGCTGGAAGGCTCCGATGGAGGCGACGATGGTCGGATGAGTGCGGTGGTCAAGCTCCACATGGTGTTGCTCCGCTGGATCAGCTGGGTGCCAAAGGTGGTCTTCTGCGCATGAGGTGACCTGAAAAGGATTCACCGCTCGGAGGCGTAGCTCCGGCGAGGGTTTATTGCCAAGAAAAACTGGAGAAGCGGAAGGGGGTGAGGTTTGACTCTTGGTAAAGGTGAAGGTAGGGGGTCGCGACCCTAATCTCGACCTAGTGATAGAGCGTAGGGGTGATCAGGCTGCGGGGAAAGATGAGGGATGATATGGAGAGTCGATCTAAACGACTGGATGTGGATATCAAGGCTCCGACCAGCTGGTCGGAGCACGTGGATGTGCATCGGCGCTAGATGGAAAGAATGGAATCGAAAGGCGAAATGAAGGGGATATGATGGATACCTGAAGCACCAGATGGACTCCTAAGCTCCGAATGAAGATGGTCGTTGAGGTAATGGCCTCAACCTCACTGCGAAAGGTGGGGAGGTTAGATGCGGTGGCGGTGGCCAGCCACGTAGCTGAGCTGCATGAATACACCACCAAGCTTCGATCCAAAGAGGTCCTCCGACAGCTGTCACTCAATAAAAGGTGTCTAGAGGTAGAAGAAGGAGTGAGGCACAAGCTAGGGCTCTAGGTAGGCAGAAGAGTTACTATATAGCATGCTCGAGGTCTAGAAGGATCGACGAAAAGCGCGAAACCCTAGAGTGATCCGGATCTGCCAAGGAACCTGCGAAGATGTCGGATGTACGAGGTTTATCAGGTCCAAATCTTTAGGTAAAAGGAGCTCGGAGTCGGGCAGGAAAAGGAGGAGAAGTAGGTCCGACGAACAGGGTCGGGACGGGTCAAGCCTGGAAGAGGGTGTTGACCCACGGTCAACATCGGGTTCTGGCCAATCAGAAAAAAGGATTTTACAAAATGTTTACAAAATCAATAAAAAAGTAAATGAATTCAAAATAAAAAAGTTTATAAAATAAAAAATGTTTATTATTTTTCAAACTATTTATCTGTAATTTTTAATTATTTCTATGAAAAATAAAGTATTGTATATACAATATCTAGTGTTATATATGTATAATATACCTATGTATTTTGCACAATTATTTTTATTTTGTAATTTTTACACAAATACCCTAATTTTGTATTTTATTTATTTTCAACATGTTTTTAGGGGTACGCAATAATTTTTATTTTTTTGATTTATTTACAAGTATATAATAAATAGGGAATGAGATATATTTAGATGTATTTTGTACAAATGAGAAAGGATTTTGTTTATATTTTTATTTTATTTTTCTGATTTTTATTTTTAACTTTTTTATTTTTAGAAAATATATACAAGGAGGTAATAATAATATTTTATTTTTATTTTATCAAAAATAATTTTTTACATATATAAGTAATATGTACAACACAAAGTAGGCCCTATCTCTCTCTACTTATTTTATTTGGTGATCAGGTCAAGGCTTGACCTTCTCTTGGGGTTCGGGTCACTCTGTATTTATTCTAGTTACCTCCTTCCTTTTTCTTTTCTTTTATTCTTTTATTTTTGCACAAATGCATGCTAAATATACTATGTTAACACATGCATGTTGAATGCTAACTTATTGTATTTACACCTATGTAAGTGATGCTTTGCCAAGATAAATATATAAAATAAAAGAATAAATAGTGAGAATCAGGGATTCATCACCCCCCTATACTTTACCTTTGCAAGTCCCTTAGCAAACACTTATTTGAAAAAGAAGTGAAAAAGAGAATAAAAGAAAAAGAAGGAGAATCAAGGTTGATTATTAAACTTATCTTCATTAAATTGAAGTATGGAGCTCAGTCAGACCTTTGGATTATTAGTTTGTCGGAACCTTATTTGGACCTAGGTTTAAGACTCGACAGCCTCTAAGTTCCACTAATCTATGGTCAAGACTCCTCAATAAACTAGATCAGAACAAGTCTACATACACAAACTCTAATGACCATGAATATTTTCTTGTACGATGTAAGTGATATGTATATCCCCACCTCAGAAAAGACAAGGCAGCAACCTCCCTCAGCAAGGTAACTCTAATTCCCTAGTCTAGCAGCTCTTTCCTTAAGGAGCGGGGTATTCTCTTCTAAGTTCAAGTTCAACCGGCTCAAGAAGAGGGGGAAATAAGAGAATGGACCGTGTCCAGTGTAGCCACATATCCCTGGGAGCCCAACCAGTGTAGCTAAGTCTCCCGCTGCAAGCTTCATGAGATGAGAAGATGTAACATAAGCTTTGCTTTATTTGGCTATATACACTCCGGCAGGCATTTCATTTTCTACCAGGCCCATCACTTTTTTGGAGTTTTTCTTTCTTTTGCATGTTTTTTCTTTTTTCTTTTTTTTAATGTGCATATGTACAACATATCTACATGGTGTAACATATATACATGAGGACATTTTCTTCTTGAGCCAGTAGACTATCCCTCTTTTGAAGCATTATTACAATCCACAACTCCTGCCTTTAGACCTCAACATCGCTAGACCAAGTTGAGACGCACTTCCCTCCCTAAAGGAAGATGAGAGGTTCTGCCTAGAAGTACTACCCTCGTATTCTACCCCAATCCAAGGAAAATTGCCTCCTCACCACCTCATCCTTGTGGAGCTAAGTGTAAAGTGTTGGTCCAAGTAAAGCCATTGTCCCTGAGAGTCATGTGTGCATTTTTAAGTATTCTACTTAGGCTCATCAAGATGACATGTGAACATAGCCTAGTGGACTCACATAATTAAGTCACTAATGGACCTGAAAAGTCTTAACCCTAAATCCTATAAGGTTCCTCTGAGAATTAGGTGGATTAAGGTCTCAACCAAGCTCCATTTTCCAATTTAATTCTAGACTAGTTTAAATGCCAACTATAATTCAGAAGAATATACAAGTATACACAAAACTATTTTTATACAAAATTTTTGAAAATGGAAACATGCAAAATTTTTTGAAATGTTTGAATGCATGCCGAAGTTTTGCAAACTATTTAAAAAAATTACACAAGGGTTTTTGCGAACTTTTATTTTTAAAATATTTTACAAAAAATTTGTACTATATACATAATTTTGATACAAAATATTTACAAACTTTTCACAATTAAAATATTTTTACAATTTGTACAAAAATAATTTTTATAAATAGCTTTGTATGTGCAAGAAAGAATTTTATGTACAAGAAAATTTTCAAAATTTTTGTGATTTTTAATAAGTGATTTATGCCATTTTATTTATTAACACACTCACTCAAAGTACGAGTTATGGCTAAAGTATATTTGTAATATATACGACACCCCCTATACCTAGCTCGAACGATGTCCTCAGAGTGATCAAAGAGCGATGAGGAAGACATAACTCGTGCTTAATATAGGGAAGTGAAAAGAAGGTCTATACTACAATGACGAATCAAAGAATAGAATGAATAGAGCTCGGTGATTCCCCCTATACTTAGGATCAAGTAATCCTAAGTATAACAGACTGTACTCAAAGGGAAAACCGAATGAAAGAATATATAGGGTCTACCTCCCCTATACTTAGGATAAAATATCCCTAAGTACATGCAGCAAAACAAAGGTAAAAGAATCGAAAGAATAATAAAAAATATGTCACCCCCATACTTAGGGTAAAGTACACACTATGTATAACATAATCACAAGATGCAGATGGGGTGTTATACTAAAGAATGAGATGATACAGACATCTGGATCTATACAAGGCGGAAGACAATGATAATCAGGAAAGAGATGTAACTGATGTGAGTAAAAAAAACACATCTCATGCAAAATGAATTGGGACAACATCAACAATCAGCAGATCATGGTCTAGATATGGATTAAGGTGCTAACCGTTGACGCAAAAGGTGGACTCAGATGACATCTCAGATATGTCGATACTACCATTGTCATGCACCTTTCAGACCAGGTATGGTCCCTTCCACTTACTCTGCATCTCCCCTGGAAATAGTCTAAGCCTTGTATCAAACAACCATACTTTCTGATCTGCCTCAAACTGCTTATGGCTGATATGAGAATCATGCCACATCTTTACTCTCTCCTTATACTTTAGGTTGTTTGAAAAGGTTGTGTCTCTAAGATCCTCCATGGCTTCCAATTTTGCCTTCCTTTGATCACCTATACTCTCTGGATCCAATAATACATCAGTGACAACCCAAAGTGACTTATGCTTAATCTCAATAGGTAAATGGCATGGCTTGCCATAAACGAGATGAAAGGGAGACGTACCCAAAGGAGTCTCGAAGGAAGTCCGATATGCCTACAATACCGAGTCCAAAAGTTGTGACCAATCCTTTAGGTCTGGACAGACTACCTTCTGCAGTATCATCTTAATCTCCCTGTTTGATACTTCCACAAGACCATTAGTCTGAGGATGATATGGAGTAGCAACTATGTGCTCTATGTTGAACTCGTTAGAAAGGGCCTTTACCTTGTCATTGATAAAATGAGCCCCCTTCAGATATCAATACTCTAGGCACCCCAAACTGTACAATAATATTCTTCCTCAAAAATTTGCAAACAGTATTAGCATCTGTGATTCGGACGGGTATGGCCTCAAGCCAACGACTTATATAATCAATAGCCAACAGAATATACTCAAACCCCTGACTCTTAGGGAATGGCCAATGAAATCGATGCCCCATGCATCAAAAACCTCACAGAAGTGAATGGGCTGCATCAGCATCATATCACACTATCCACAACTGTCCATCCTTAGACAATCAGTACACCTCTCACGAATTCATCAAAATCCTTGAAGAGGGTAGGCCACAATAGGCCAGATTGGAGCACTTTCTGTGTTGTTCTCCTCCCAGAATGATGTCCTCCTACCTCAAGCTTGTGGCATTATGTGAGAATGTTGTGGTGATCCTCCCGAGGAATGCACCGATGCCAGACGCTATCCCCTCCTTCATGATAAAGGATGGGATCCTCCCAATGGTAGGACTTGGCCTTCGCAAAGTCTCAAGTCGCTATCTGGGCCAACCATGTGGAACTTTCTTGGCAACAAGATAGTTCACAATGTCAGCATACCATGGGAGAGAGGCGATAGCAAGGATCGCCTCTGAAGGATATGGAGGAATCCTCAAGCGCATTAGGGAAGCGTGATCGTCGTATCGGATACGACGGAGAACGACTGGTCGTACTAGTTGTTTGGTGCAGCGGAATTTAAAATTTTTCATGCGATGAAACGACATGATCCAAGAACGATTCTCGGATCGTTTCATCTATAACCACAACAAGTATAATGCAATACCTCTTGAAGCGTGGTTGATCGAGTCTCTAAGAAAAGAGACCTCCTGTCTCAAGTCCGATCGTCGGAGTAACAACTTGCGAGCACGGGGATGAGTCGCGGTGTCCTCGCAATCCAAGAAGATGATCCAAGCACGGTTGCTCCTGATCTCGTCGCACGAAATCGAACGTCTCCTTCGTGAGTGAATGATGAATACCCATTCATCACTCTTTATTCTTCTATTTTAGCTACAAAAACCTTTGCAAATACATGTAGATAAGTGTAAATACAAATAAATACCAAAAGCATGCATTGTGTAAAAACCTATAATTAGCATGTTTTTGTGCACAAAATAAAAGAATAAAAAGCAAAAAGAAAAAGAGGGAAATATTTAGAATAAATATTGAGCAACCTAACCCAAGGGAGGGCTCAGCATGGGCCTGACCGCATAAAAGCCAAAGTAGAGGGAGATAGGAGCTCATTTGTATATATTTGTAAATACATAAAACTATATATTTTCCTCAACCAAAAAATATGCTTGAACATATTGTGTATATTCTATTAAAAACAAAATAAAAAGATAAAAATCAAAAATTCCAAAAATACCCTTCCTTTACCTTGTGTATAAACCACATCATTGTATTTATTTAACCTTGTAAATAAATGTATTTATTTTCTAAACTTTTTGTAAATATTCTATAGTATATTTTGTAAATAAAATAAATAACAAGAAACCAAATAAAAATCAAATAAAAATTACAAAATGAAAAAAATACAAAAATACATTGTATAACTACCATGCATATGTATATATTCAACCATTTATTTCACCCTTGTATATAAGTGATAAAAATCAAATAAAAATATTCTTCTATTCCATATTCTATCTTGTAAATAAATAAAATACAAAATGAGCATAAAAACACATAAAAATAACAAATAAAAAAAATCAAAAATAAAATTCCATGTAGTGTATATATACCTATATATAGAGCTAACCTATTTTTATTTCCAAAAATTAAATAAAAATCACCAAAAAATAGAAAAAAATAAAAGAAAAATATTTCATGTTTTGAGTTTTATTTAATTCGACCTATTTTTGCCCTAAAATAAAGAGTCAAAATTCGGGCACACGTGGCCGCCGCTGATTGGGCCACGGGGGAATGTTGACCCCGGTCAACTCCCCCGCGCCTCCTTCCTTTTCTGGCCGTCGCGCGCCGCGCCTCCTTCGCCAATTTTTCCCACGCGACTCCAGCTGTCTCCCATTCAACCCTCGCGCCCGGATTCTTCGCCGCACATCCCTCTCCCTCGCCGGATCTTCAGCCATCAAATCGACACCTTCCTTTGCTGTCCTCACGCAACCCTAATCGCCCGGTCACGCTATATAACCACCATCTCCGCCGCCCTCGCGCCGCATCTTTGGCATTTCCCTTCCTTCCCCGTGACCTCCATCGGCAAGGCGAGAGTGACAGCGAGCTTTTGCCCGTGTTGCAGTGAGGCGAGGAGGCGAATCCTCTGATCCGGCGTAACCTCGCCGTCCTTGCTCCGCCGCCGCGTCGAGCACCGAGCTTCAGGCTTTGACGACCTTCGAAGCTACGACCCGGAGATAGCCCATCTCCAGCATAGTCTCCAGCATCCATCAGGTAGCCGTAGTTCTTTTTAATTTAGCTTAATTTCCGATTACGCCCAAATCATCGCTCCGACGTACATCTTCGATTCCGGCCACTCCGATCACCTATCTTCCATTCCGACACCGCCATCAGCTTCGCACTACCCTCACGCACCTTCTTCACCCATTCGCACAACCCAGATCGCACAGGATCTGGGAGTCGAGCTCCACCGCCGTCGCCTCGCCGGAGCTCCTTCGCCACGCCGCACCATCCACCTTCACGCCACCTAACCGGGTCGAGGCACTTTGCCCTCGACCCGCGAAGCTTCTGAACTTGTTTGCAGGTCAAGAGGAGGCTGTCTGAGGCTTCCCAACTTCGAGCCAGGAGCTTCGCGCCACCAGCCTCGCCGGAGCCCCTCCAGGGCTCGGCTGGGCCATTGGCCACCATCAGCAGCTGCGGGATCGTCCGGCGGAGCTTCTCCGACCTTCAGGCGCAGCTGAGGAGGACCGGATTGCACGCAGGAGGCCGGCGAAGTTCGCCGGCCATCAGTTCTTCGAGGACCCTCCAGAGCCGTTCGATGCACACTCTGCTCCAGATCTGATCGTGACCGTCCATTCGTTGAGTAGCAGCGACCGTTGATCCATCTGAGGAGCGCATCAGAGCCGTCCGTAGCAGAGGAGAGAGACCCGAGCCCAGCACCGTCAGATCAGCCACGTGGCCCTCTCTCCGCCGTCGATCGAGCCCAAGCGCCGAAGGAGTAAGGGCGCGTTTGATCTCCACCGTCCGATCATCCACGCGTCACCATCGGGCCGTCGATATTAATAAAGGGGTAAATTTCATAGAGCCCCCTCTGTTTGTCTTATTTCAGTTTAGTCCTGTAATTTTAAATTCTAGTTGTTTATTTTCTGGGTCATTTGCATTCTGGACCTCGCACTTTATTTTAATTGCAATAATACCCCTGCCAGTAGAGACCCACGTGCGTCAGCACGTGTATTTTGGGATTTTTGCATTATATGCCCTGTTGTTCTGGATGTTATTCAATGAATGAAAAGTTTTGTTTAATTGCAAATATACCCCTGTGAACACTGATTTGACGCATGTGCGAATTATTTTGGGAATTTTGCAACCATACCCCTGGGCTTTTGATACGAGTTATCAAATAGCCCTCGGACTTGGTTTTTCTTACATTTAGGTCCCTGTGTGCCCCAGACACGTGCTTGGCGCGTGACTTCTTGGGTAAATTGCACCAGGACCCCAGAACTTTTGGGTATTTGCACTTAGGTCCCTGTGCACAGTGCCCCCTTGTTCTTTTTGAATAAAATATCAAACGACCTCCAAATCCAATGAAATTTTGACACATGGCTCCTGTCATGGTGTAGGAATTTCTATGATTTTTGGGACATTTTTGATTTCATTTATTATTTTTAAAAAATTCAAAAACCACTAATTTTTGCTACTGTTTGACTTTAAAAATACCAAAAAAATATAAAATCACCTTTAAAAATTCCAAAAAAATTAGGCATTGTTGTTTACTGGTTGCTTGATTTTCTAGCCAAGTTTGGCTATTTTTCATCACATAAAAACACTAAAAATTGAAAAACCCCTAAAAATTCATAAAAATTGTAGTAAATAAATTAAAAATCCAAAAATAATAATTAGGGTGCCTAGATTTTCCTTATTCTTTCTAGAATATAGGAAAAATACCTTTAGGGCTTTTTGAGATCCAAAATTATTTTATTTTGTGGTCTTAAGCCTTGCTGGACAGTACCCTATTTTTCTTGCATTGTTTGATTTTTAATAACTATTTTGTCCATTAGAAAAATTCCAAAAATTCACCAAAAACAGTAAAAAACATAAAAAACATAAAAACCATTTTTCCATAATTTTTGCATCATTTGTGTGTCTTGTATAAATTGTTGAAGTCCCCTTGCATTTGCATTCCTTCATTTTCTCATCTTTTAAAAATCTAAAAAAAAATTCCAAAACAAATAAAAACTAAAAAAAAGACTCTTTGGGATACTTGACTACATCGTAGGCCGCAAGGCCAATCTGTGCTCCTTGTGTTCGACCCTGGGAGCTATACCAGGTTAATCTTATAGCAGACCGCTCTTTCTTGTGCTTGCTTGATCTATTTTGTGAGTGGTTTATTTTCTTGATTTACACATTTCGAGTGACTGAGGACAACGACATTGTGATTTATTTTCCACTTCAGTTGCTCCTTGATTTTTGTGCGATCAGAATGGCGCCGTTGCCGGGGAGCACGGCTTTGTAGTCAATTATTCATTCTGCTATTTTTGTCTCTCTCTATATTATTGTTGTTTTCTGACCATTCTCTCTCTTTGATTTTTTTTGTGCGAGGTACTGCTTGGAATTTGAAGCATACTTTTTTTTTGAGGACCCGCACGGGAAGAAGAGCAGGAGGAGAGAGAGAGGAGAAGAGATTTTATTTCTGAGAGAGAGAGAGAACACAATTTTTGTAATAATTTAGGACACTTGAACTTTGGACTCTTGTGGACACTTGTAACCTTAGCGGGTCTGTTTCGCTGAGCACCGGTGTGCTCGGGGGACCCATCGGATTTTCGCGGCTTTTATTGTGGTTTTCATAGCTAGCTGCCTTTTCCGGTGTTTCTCGCGGTTTTAGCCCCTAGATTTAGGAATTTTGTTGATTGTGACGTAGACTTTTAAGGCCCAACATCTAATAGAATATCTGTTCCTATAGAACGTAACTGGACCTTAATAAAATTCATTGAAAAAGTTAGTGAAATTGGATTTGAGACCACGTGCCGTGAGGAGTCACATACAGCGCTGGCAGGACCCATTGTGGTGGGCACCGAGTGACTCCCAAGATCGGACTCCGGACTCAATTCGATTAGCTAACTATTGTTCTTCACGATCAATAGAAATTGCTTGTCTAAGGCCGGTTTTTCCCGCTGCACCATTTAGGTAGTTTATTTCTGTCTTTAAATTCTGCGCGGATCACTTGCATGTAGAGTGCTGGAGACAAGGTACGCATTTCTTTCTCTGCATGCATCATTGATTTCTCCGTGCATCGGCTTTTTCGTCTTCTCCCTCTGTTTTATTGGATTAATCATCAGGAGAATCGGAAAAACCGTTAGGCCGTTTGTATTTATTTTTGAAAAATAAATTAAAAAGAAAAACAAAAAAATTGGGACTGGATAACATTATTGACCCTAAAAGACACTCACAATAAAAAATTTGTCTTGGGGAGAGCAACCCCCTCCTTGTTTGGTTTGATTGTGCGAGAGAGTGACCCGAACACTAGGTAAAGCCCTCCGGTGCTCATCTCGACTGATTACCGACTCTTCTGTGCGGGACAGTCGGTTGAGAGAGTATCGGGTATCCTAACAGGTCACGATTAATCGCTCTGATATCTTGTTTGTTCACCAAATAAAATTGACAAGATAAATTGACCGATCTTTCACGGTCTTCACATTGTGTTGTGTTGGTGAACCGGGGGTTTGCTTGCAATCATATTTTCTCCAGATCTCATCCGCCCAACTCGCCAAGATCAAGATGATGGGTAGACGATCTCTTAGGCAGCCTCTGGCTGCACCGCTTTCAGGCGAATCTACTTTATCATCTAGGTTGGCCCGTGAGAGTCGAGACCAGCTCTCCGGGCCCGAGTTCGAATCCACCCTGTTCCCCCTCGATCCCCTTTCTTCTGTTCCTGAGAGACATGAGCCCGAAGAGAGACGAATTCATTTGACAGAACCTGAGTTGGGCTCTTCTGATTTTGCAGACATCCCAATGGCTGGAGCCGGTAGTTCAGATGATCGTCAGCCCGAACATTTTGTCTTAGACCAGGGAGCGATCAACTCCACCCTGATCGCGTCGTTAGAGACAGTTCAGAACCAGTTACGCGATCAGGGGGCTTTCATGATCGAGATGAGGAGGGAGTTGGAGAGACTCCGAAGAGAGCGAGACGAGCCGAGCGAGCCGGAGGACATCCCTGATGCTGATGCAGAGGCAGCAGCCGCAGCAGCAGCCGCCGCAGCAGCGGCAGCCGCCGCCGCAGCGAGACCGATGCGGGAGCTTCACAACCCAGGATCTACACTGATGCACCAGTGGGTAGTGATTCCTGCTATCGTGGGGGATTTCAAGTTCCCTCCGAACACCCTGCAGATGCTTCCTCACTTTCATGGACTCGCAACTGAGGAACCACACCTCCATCTCCAGGAGTTTCTGATGATCTGCAGCACTGTCCACGACCGTCGTGTGGACCAAGATACGATTCGAATGATGGCCTTCCCTTTTTCACTGGCAGATAGAGCAGCCGCCTGGCTGAAACATCTAGGGAAGTTTGTATATACTTGGGATCAACTCCGCACCGAGTACTTGAACAAGTACTATCCACTCGGGCGGACGAATGCAGCGAGGGCCCTGATTAACAACTTCTCCATGCAACCAAACGAGCAATTTCATGAGGCATGGGAGAGGTTCAGAGAGCTTCTGGATAGATGCCCCCACCATGACATTTCGAAGCCGAACCTAGTTCAGAGCTTCTTCAGTGGGCTAACGCCAGAGCTTCAGGGTCTGGTGAATGCTTCTTGCGGCGGGTCCTACTTTGCCAAGGACCACAACCAAGTCTGGGCCATCTATGAGGAGATGTCCGAGAATTACATGGTGATGTCCCAGACTCGGTTGTACACTCAGAGAGTTCAGCCGCCAGGACCCGTGCAGTATCAGCGGATAGCACGGGTAGATGCAGGTCCTTCCAGCTCGTCCACAGTTGCAGCCGCACAGGCAGAGTCGGCCGCTGCGGACATGGGGATTATCAGTGAGAAGTTGGACCGCATGGAAATCATTGAGAAGAAGCAGTGCCAGGGCATAACTCAGATGGAGGAAATGGCACAGACTCTGAGCGACATGAAGACCCAGCTCTTGTGTCTTCAGGAGGCACAGACGGCTCCTCAGCCCCGTCTTCTGTCGCGAGGCAATTCCGGCGGCAGCCGCAGCTCGTCCCAGCGCTCCAGCTCCTTGCAGCAGCCTAGACAAGTTCACCTTGTACAGGCGGAGCCGTACCAGCAGCAGCAGCCCTCTTACCAGGCACCACCATCTCCAGACTTACAGATGGTGGTATATCAGCCGGATCAGCCTCTGGATGTACTCCCACCCGCCCCATACGATGCAGAGCCGTTGATGGATGTCAACGGAATTTGGTATGACCGGCCCCAGCCTGGAATCCGACGAGACCATCCCGGATTCAGGTGGGGGAATGGGGGTAACCAACCCCAGCAGCAGCCAGCCGGTCAGGGAGGGCAGTACTCCCAGCAGAGGGATCACCAGCAGCACCCAGCACACCAGCCATCATCATTCGTATCTCGTCCCTATCAGCAGCAGGGACAGAGTTGGAGACGTGAGCAGCAGGCTCACCAGCAGCAGCATTATTCCTCTTACCCCTCTCAGTCACAGCAGCACCAGGTCCAGCAGCCTCATTACCAGAGAGGCAACCCGTCGGGCTCCCAGGAGAGCCCCGCCATGGATGATATAGCCCGCCTCTTCACAGAGCAGCAGGCTACATTTAGACGGGAGATGGACGAGTTCCGCCAGGAGATGCGGGACCTGATGAGAGGGAAGGCCGCCATCCCTGCACAGATCGAGCCTAATCCGAATAATTTGAAGAGGAAATCTGAGCAGGTAGTTCACACTGAGCCTACCACTTCTAGTGACTCATTTGATGTTATCTCGTCGGATTTATTTGATGCTGATTTTGTCACACTTAGGAGCGGTAGAAGACCAGCAGAAGGCGCCTCATCTGAGCGACAACACGAGGATCCATCTAGAGCGCCAGATGAGGAAGAGGAGAGCGGTACTGAAGCCGCACACCATGATGAGGGTGGTACTGATGCCACCCGAGATGCTGATTCACCCGGCGGTACTGAGGCCGCCATTTCACCACATCGAGGAGGTGGTACTGATGCCACCAGCAGAGCCAAGCCAGCCAGCGGTACTGAGGCCGCAAGACATCTGCATGTAGAGCCAGCTAGAGGTGGTACTGAGGCCACCAACATCTATTCTGAGAGAAATGTTGTCTTTCCTCGTGTGAATGTATCTCAAAATTCTGATTTGAATAAAGGAAAAGGTTTAGTTTACTTTGATCCCACTGTTGTGAATGATGTTTGTGAGGATCCAGTCATTGAATCATCTAGACCTATTCCTAGTCCTTCATCTGAGAAGGACCCTGTGATCCCCTTTCCTAGAGCCCTTGAGCTGGGGAAGGGGAAGAAAAGAGAAAAAGACCCAAAAAAGAGAGAGCAGGAGGAGTTCAGCCAGAGCATGATAGATCGATTTCACATCCAGCTGACCCTCAATGAGGCTTTGCAGCACATCCCTCTTCTTCAGCGGTCCTTGAGAGACAGGACCACAGTCAGGAGGACGAAGAGGAACAAGACCGCAGAAATTCATGTGCTAACAAAAGCCACGTGTTACGCGATCCAGAACCATCTGCCGACTAAGAGGCCAGATTTAGGGGCGCCGTATGTCAGATGTCATATCAGTGAGCAGAGGTTCGACCGTACTCTCTTAGATAGCGGATCGTCGATCAACCTTCTTCCGGCAGCCCTTCTCCACCACTTAGAGTTGGGCACTCTTGTACAGAGCAGGACATACCTTCAGTTTGCTGATCGGTCTGTCAAGAGGCCAAAGGGGTTGTTACGAGACGTTGTCGTCACGATTCAGGGTTTGCAATTCCCCGTGGACTTTGTCGTACTGGACATGGAGACCCCTGACTCGTTGACCGATTCCCCCATCATCCTCGGTCGCCCGTTCTTGGCCACAGCCAAGGCAGTGACTGACCATGACAGTGGGAAGGTGTACTTTCGCGTCCAGGGCGAGAGTATACAAATAGAGACGGTTAAGGACCACAGAGCCAGATCCAGATCCCGCTCACATGGCAGTACGGATTCAGAGCAGCTGACAGACGCAGAGCCAGACATCCACCAGGACTGTGATTTTGTGATCACAGATGATGAGGCAGCTTGGGCAGATCCTGCAGCACAGACCATCCTCTCATATTCAGATACAGCTGATGCAGAGATGATAGCAGAGGATAGTCTGGAGAGCACAGCCCTGGTCCAGGATACGATTGAGTCAGCAGAGTCGGATCTCGATCGCGACACGGTTTCCAATGATGGTGGTACTGAGGCCACCCTGCTCTATGGTGGTGCTAATGCCACCTTGTTCTCCAGTGGTACTGATGCCACTGAGTCTGATATAGATCCCTCGGATTCAGAGTCTGATTGGGCAGATTGTAATGATCAGATGCCAGATCTGGATCCACTTGAGCCTACAGAGGAGGAGGTAGAGGCAGAGCATATCAGAGACAATGCAGAGGACCCTCCTTCTCCAGATCCAGTTTGTGAGAGTTCATTATCATTTTCCCAGGCAAATTTGGCAGAATTATCCGCATACACACATCTTCTTCAGAAGCCAGATTTGCCAGCACCCAGCTGTCCAGAGCTAAAGCCGCTCCCTACTTCGCTGAAGTATCGATTCCTTGCGGGAGAGTCTGAGATGTACCCAGTCATCATCTCTGCAGATCTGACTGGAGAAGAAGAATCCCGTCTGATGGAGGTTCTTGAAAAGAACCGCAAGGCAATTGGATGGAGCGTAGCAGATCTCCATGGGATTAGTCCCTCGTTGTGCTCCCACCATATCTATCTCGAGGAAGGGGCGAAGCCGTCGCGTGAGTTCCAGCGGCGACTGAACCCCAACCTCAGAGAGGTTGTTATGAAGGAAATATCAAAATGGTGGAGTGCAGATTTTATTTATCCCATTTCCGACTCCAAGTGGGTGAGCCCCTTGCATGTGGTGCCCAAGAAGACGGGCATCACTACTGTGATCAGTGAGTCGGGAGAGGAGATTGCTACACGAGTACCCACCTCTTGGAGGGTTTGTGTTGACTACAGGAGACTCAACCAGGCCACCAAGAAGGACCATTTCCCCCTGCCTTTTATTGATCAGATCATAGAGAGACTGGCAGGGAAAAGCCATTACTGCTTCCTGGATGGGTACTCGGGCTACAACCAGGTGGCCATCGCTCCTGAGGATCAGGAGAAGACCACCTTTACCTGTCCCTTCGGTACCTACGCTTTTCGACGCATGCCATTCGGGCTATGTAACGCCCCTGCGACTTTTCAGAGATGCATGCTGTCAATATTTTCGGACATGGTAGGGGAGTGTTTGGAGGTCTTCATGGACGACTTCTCGGTTTACGGCGACGATTTCGATTCCTGTCTTGATTGCCTAGACCGAGTACTCCAGCGATGTATTGCCACCCGCTTAGTTCTGTCTTGGGAGAAGAGTCACTTCATGGTGACTCAAGGGACGGTGCTTGGCCACATCATCTCCAACAGAGGCATGGAGGTTGATCCGGCCAAGGTCGATGTCATTAGGAAACTCACACCGCCGTCCAATCTGAAGCAGTTACGGTCATTTCTGGGGCACGTTGGTTTTTACAGGAGATTCATTCATGATTTCAGCAAGATTGCCCGACCGTTGACTGACCTCTTAACGAAAGACACCGAGTTCCTTGTCGATGACAAGTGTCTTTCGTCCTTTGCGACTCTCCAGCAGTGCGTAATTGAGGCTCCTGTCCTTCAGCCACCCGATTGGTCTCTCCCATTCGAGATCATGACGGACGCCTCCGATTTTGCCGTAGGGGCCGTGCTAGGACAGAGGAGGGATGGAGTGCCATTTGCGATACACTATGCTAGCCGCACATTGGATTCCGCCCAGCGGAATTATACAGTCACAGAGAAGGAGATGCTAGCAGTAGTGTTTGCCCTAGATAAATTCAGATCATATATCATTGGATCAAGAGTGACCTTGTACACAGATCATACCGCCATCAGGTACCTCATGTCAAAGAAGGATGCCAAAGCCAGACTGACTAGATGGATCCTTCTACTCCAGGAGTTCGACATTGAGATCAAGGATAAGCCTGGAGTCAAGAATGTGGTGGCGGATCATTTATCCCGATTAGAGCAGCCTGAGGATTCTGAGCAGATTGATCCCATTTGTGATACCTTCCCAGACGAGGCGATCCTTGCTATCGCCTCACTCCCGTGGTATGCCGATATTGTGAACTTTCTCGTTGCTGGGAAAGTCCCACAAGATTGGCCCAAGCAGAAGATTGAGACCTTCCTTGCGAAGGCCAAGTACTACCACTGGGAGAATCCCATCCTTTACCACGAAGGAGGGGATAGCATCTGGCGTCGGTGTATTCCTCAGGAGGAACACCATAGCGTCCTCACTTACTGCCACAAGCTTGAGGCAGGAGGACATCATTCTGGGAGGAGAACGGCACAGAAAGTGCTCCAATCCGGTTTGTGGTGGCCTACACTCTTCAAGGACTCTGATGAGTTCGTGAAGAGGTGTACTGACTGTCAGAGGATGGGCACTTGTGGACAACGTGATATGATGCCGATGCAGCCCATTCACTTCTGTGAGGTTTTTGACGCATGGGGCATCGATTTCATGGGTCCATTCCCTAAGAGTCAGGGATTTGAGTACATTCTGTTGGCCGTAGATTATGTTAGTCGTTGGGTTGAGGCTATCCCCGCCCGAGCCGCAGATGCAAAGACAGTTTGCAAATTTTTGAAGAGGAACATCATTATGCGGTTTGGGGTTCCACGAGTTCTTATTTCTGATGGGGGATCTCATTTTATCAACGACCAGGTGAAGGCACTTGCTAGAGAGTTCGGCATAGACCATCGTGTTGCTACACCATACCATCCACAGACGAATGGGCTAGCCGAAGTATCGAATAGGGAGATCAAGAATATTTTGCAGAAAGTCGTCCGCCCTGACCGAAAGAATTGGTCACAGCTTCTGGACTCGGTCTTGTGGGCATATCGGACGTCTTTCAAGACTCCATTGGGTACATCTCCCTTTCGCCTCGTGTATGGCAAGCCTTGTCACCTACCAGTTGAGCTGAGGCACAAGTCACTCTGGGCAGTTACAGACATATTGATGGATCCAAATGGTATAGGAGACCAAAGGAGGGCAGAGTTAGCCGCCCTGGAAGAGCTTAGAGATACAGCTTTCTCAAACAGCCTACATTATAAGGAGAAAGTCAAGGAGTGGCATGATTCTCATATCAGCCACAAGCATTTTGAGATTGGACAGAAAGTATGGTTGTTTGATGCGAGGCTTAGATTATTTCCAGGGAAGCTACAGAGCAAATGGAAAGGACCTTACTTGGTCAGAAAGGTACACGATAACGGTAGCAT
This sequence comes from Ottelia alismoides, assembly GCA_037367405.1. Lineage (NCBI taxonomy): Eukaryota > Viridiplantae > Streptophyta > Magnoliopsida > Alismatales > Hydrocharitaceae > Ottelia > Ottelia alismoides. The sequence goes on from JAZKJV010002674.1 coordinate 305,610, forward strand.
TGATATATCTGAGTTATCTTCTGAGAGTACCTTTCGAGTGAACGGCCAGCGGCTCAAACCATTTCTAGATCATGAGCCGCGGGACGTTATTTTTGCTGCAATTCATTTTGCGTGAGATGTGGTCTTTTGACTCACATCTTGTACATCTCACGCCTGATTTTCACTGTTCCTCCGCCTGTATAGATCCAGTTGTCCATATCATTCTATTCTTTAGTCCCACATCCCATCTCTCATCTTGTGATTATGCTATACTTAGGGTGTACTTTACCCTAAGTATAGGGGGGATGTAGGACCTGCGAGTATTCTTTTCATTCTTTCTGCTCTTGTTTTTGCTGCCTATACTTAGGGCTATTTTACCCTAAGTATAGGGGGGGCAGATTCTGTATATTCTTCACTCGGCTTTCCCTTCATGTACAGCTTTCTATACTTAGGATTAGTTAATCCTAAGTATAGGGGGAAACCACCGAGTTCCTCTTATTCTATTCATTTATTCGTCGTTGTAGTATACCATTCCTTTTCACTTCCCTTTTACTAAGCACGAGTTATGTCTTTTTCATCGCTCTTGATCACTCTGAGGACATCGTTCGAGCTAAGTATAGGGGGGTGTGTATATATTTCATATATACTTTAGCCATAACTCGTACTTTGTGTGAGCGTGTTAATAAATAAAATGGCTAAAAATCACAAAAATTTAAAAATTTTTCCATGTACATAAACCTCTTTTATTCTTGCACATACATAGCTAGTGTACAAAGTATTTTTGTAAAAATGATTTCAAAAATCTTTTGTGTAAAGCTTGTGTAAATATTTTTGTATCAAAATTATGTATATAGTACAAAATTTTTTTAAAATGTTTTGAAAATCAAAAGTTTGCAAAAATCTTGTGTAAATGTGTGTAAATATCTTTTTGCAAAAACCTGCACTTCATGCATCATTCATTCATGATTTCAAAACATTTTTCAAAATTTTTGCATGATTGTAAAATATTTGTAAATAGCATCTTGTGTACATATATGTATATAATTTTTCCTGGATAAGAGTTGACATTTAAACCAAGCCTGGAATTAAATTGAGAAATGGAGCTTGAAAAGATCTTAATTCACTTAACTTTAAGAGGAACCTTGTAGGACTTAGGGTTAAGGCTTTTCAGGTCCATAAGGACTTAATTCTTTGAGTCCACTAGGCTATGAGCATATGTCATCTTGATGAGCCCAAGTAGAGCACTTAACAACACACGCATGACTCTCAGAGACAATGGCTTAACTTGCACCTGCACTTTACACATGGCTCTCCATGGATGAGGTGGTAAGGAGGCAGTTTCCTTTGGCTTGGGGTAGCATATGAGGGTAGTACTTCTAGGCGGAACCTCTCTTCTTCTTATAGTGAAGGAAGTGCACCTCAACTTGGTCTAGTGGTGTTGAAAGCTAAAGACAGAAGCTGTGGGTTGCAATAAAGCTTCAAAAGAGGGATAGTCTACTGGCTCAAGGAGAAATTTCTTATATATGCTGCACCATGTAGATATGTTGTACAGAAGTTGTTGAAAAAAAAAAAAAAAAAAAAAATGCAAAAATGCAAAAAGAACTCCAAAAAAGTGGTGGGTCGGATTGAAAATTTAATAACCCCACCGGAGTGTAAAGATCTCATGAAGCTTGCAGCGGGAGACTTAGCTACACTGGCTAGGCTTCCAAAACTCTATACTTCTACCCCCTCTTCTTGAGCCGGTTGCACTTGAACTTAGAAGGGAATACCCCGCTTCTCGAGGAAAGAGTTGCTAGACTGAGGCATTAGAGTTACCAGGTTGAGGGAAGTTGTTTCTTTGTCACTTCTGAGATGGGGAGCCACATATCACTTACACCGCAAGGAAAGATTCATGGTCATTAGAGTTTGTGTATGTAGACTTGTTCTGATCTGGTTGATTGAGGAGTCTTGCCCATAGATTGGTGGAACTTGAAGGCTGTTGAGTTTTAAGCTTAAGTCCAAATAAGGTTCCGACACATCAATAATCCAAAGATCTGATCGAGCTCCATATTTCAAGTTAATAAAGGCAAAATTTAATAAGTCAACCTTGATCCATGTACATCCTCTTTTTCTTTTTCTTTTTCTTTCTTTTTCACTTCTTTTTCAAATAAGTGTTTGCTAAGGGACTAGCAAAGTTAAAGCATAGGGGGTGATGAATACCCATTCATCACTCTTTATTCTTCTATTTTAGCTACAAAAACCTTTGCAAATACATGTAGATAAGTGTAAATACAAATAAATACCAAAAGCATGCATTGTGTAAAAACCTATAATTAGCATGTTTTTGTGCACAAAATAAAAGAATAAAAAGCAAAAAGAAAAAGAGGGAAATATTTAGAATAAATATTGAGCAACCTAACCCAAGGGAGGGCTCAGCATGGGCCTGACCGCATAAAAGCCAAAGTAGAGGGAGATAGGAGCTCATTTGTATATATTTGTAAATACATAAAACTATATATTTTCCTCAACCAAAAATATGCTTGAACATATTGTGTATATTCTATTAAAAACAAAATAAAAAGATAAAAATCAAAAATTCCAAAAATACCCTTCCTTTACCTTGTGTATAAACCACATCATTGTATTTATTTAACCTTGTAAATAAATGTATTTATTTTCTAAACTTTTTGTAAATATTCTATAGTATATTTTGTAAATAAAATAAATAACAAGAAACCAAATAAAAATCAAATAAAAATTACAAAATGAAAAAAATACAAAAATACATTGTATAACTACCATGCATATGTATATATTCAACCATTTATTTCACCCTTGTATATAAGTGATAAAAATCAAATAAAAATATTCTTCTATTCCATATTCTATCTTGTAAATAAATAAAATACAAAATGAGCATAAAAACACATAAAAATAACAAATAAAAAAAATCAAAAATAAAATTCCATGTAGTGTATATATACCTATATATAGAGCTAACCTATTTTTATTTCCAAAAATTAAATAAAAATCACCAAAAAATAGAAAAAAATAAAAGAAAAATATTTCATGTTTTGAGTTTTATTTAATTCGACCTATTTTTGCCCTAAAATAAAGAGTCAAAATTCGGGCACACGTGGCCGCCGCTGATTGGGCCACGGGGGAATGTTGACCCCGGTCAACTCCCCCGCGCCTCCTTCCTTTTCTGGCCGTCGCGCGCCGCGCCTCCTTCGCCAATTTTTCCCACGCGACTCCAGCTGTCTCCCATTCAACCCTCGCGCCCGGATTCTTCGCCGCACATCCCTCTCCCTCGCCGGATCTTCAGCCATCAAATCGACACCTTCCTTTGCTGTCCTCACGCAACCCTAATCGCCCGGTCACGCTATATAACCACCATCTCCGCCGCCCTCGCGCCGCATCTTTGGCATTTCCCTTCCTTCCCCGTGACCTCCATCGGCAAGGCGAGAGTGACAGCGAGCTTTTGCCCGTGTTGCAGTGAGGCGAGGAGGCGAATCCTCTGATCCGGCGTAACCTCGCCGTCCTTGCTCCGCCGCCGCGTCGAGCACCGAGCTTCAGGCTTTGACGACCTTCGAAGCTACGACCCGGAGATAGCCCATCTCCAGCATAGTCTCCAGCATCCATCAGGTAGCCGTAGTTCTTTTTAATTTAGCTTAATTTCCGATTACGCCCAAATCATCGCTCCGACGTACATCTTCGATTCCGGCCACTCCGATCACCTATCTTCCATTCCGACACCGCCATCAGCTTCGCACTACCCTCACGCACCTTCTTCACCCATTCGCACAACCCAGATCGCACAGGATCTGGGAGTCGAGCTCCACCGCCGTCGCCTCGCCGGAGCTCCTTCGCCACGCCGCACCATCCACCTTCACGCCACCTAACCGGGTCGAGGCACTTTGCCCTCGACCCGCGAAGCTTCTGAACTTGTTTGCAGGTCAAGAGGAGGCTGTCTGAGGCTTCCCAACTTCGAGCCAGGAGCTTCGCGCCACCAGCCTCGCCGGAGCCCCTCCAGGGCTCGGCTGGGCCATTGGCCACCATCAGCAGCTGCGGGATCGTCCGGCGGAGCTTCTCCGACCTTCAGGCGCAGCTGAGGAGGACCGGATTGCACGCAGGAGGCCGGCGAAGTTCGCCGGCCATCAGTTCTTCGAGGACCCTCCAGAGCCGTTCGATGCACACTCTGCTCCAGATCTGATCGTGACCGTCCATTCGTTGAGTAGCAGCGACCGTTGATCCATCTGAGGAGCGCATCAGAGCCGTCCGTAGCAGAGGAGAGAGACCCGAGCCCAGCACCGTCAGATCAGCCACGTGGCCCTCTCTCCGCCGTCGATCGAGCCCAAGCGCCGAAGGAGTAAGGGCGCGTTTGATCTCCACCGTCCGATCATCCACGCGTCACCATCGGGCCGTCGATATTAATAAAGGGGTAAATTTCATAGAGCCCCCTCTGTTTGTCTTATTTCAGTTTAGTCCTGTAATTTTAAATTCTAGTTGTTTATTTTCTGGGTCATTTGCATTCTGGACCTCGCACTTTATTTTAATTGCAATAATACCCCTGCCAGTAGAGACCCACGTGCGTCAGCACGTGTATTTTGGGATTTTTGCATTATATGCCCTGTTGTTCTGGATGTTATTCAATGAATGAAAAGTTTTGTTTAATTGCAAATATACCCCTGTGAACACTGATTTGACGCATGTGCGAATTATTTTGGGAATTTTGCAACCATACCCCTGGGCTTTTGATACGAGTTATCAAATAGCCCTCGGACTTGGTTTTTCTTACATTTAGGTCCCTGTGTGCCCCAGACACGTGCTTGGCGCGTGACTTCTTGGGTAAATTGCACCAGGACCCCAGAACTTTTGGGTATTTGCACTTAGGTCCCTGTGCACAGTGCCCCCTTGTTCTTTTTGAATAAAATATCAAACGACCTCCAAATCCAATGAAATTTTGACACATGGCTCCTGTCATGGTGTAGGAATTTCTATGATTTTTGGGACATTTTTGATTTCATTTATTATTTTTAAAAAATTCAAAAACCACTAATTTTTGCTACTGTTTGACTTTAAAAATACCAAAAAAATATAAAATCACCTTTAAAAATTCCAAAAAAATTAGGCATTGTTGTTTACTGGTTGCTTGATTTTCTAGCCAAGTTTGGCTATTTTTCATCACATAAAAACACTAAAAATTGAAAAACCCCTAAAAATTCATAAAAATTGTAGTAAATAAATTAAAAATCCAAAAATAATAATTAGGGTGCCTAGATTTTCCTTATTCTTTCTAGAATATAGGAAAAATACCTTTAGGGCTTTTTGAGATCCAAAATTATTTTATTTTGTGGTCTTAAGCCTTGCTGGACAGTACCCTATTTTTCTTGCATTGTTTGATTTTTAATAACTATTTTGTCCATTAGAAAAATTCCAAAAATTCACCAAAAACAGTAAAAAACATAAAAAACATAAAAACCATTTTTCCATAATTTTTGCATCATTTGTGTGTCTTGTATAAATTGTTGAAGTCCCCTTGCATTTGCATTCCTTCATTTTCTCATCTTTTAAAAATCTAAAAAAAAATTCCAAAACAAATAAAAACTAAAAAAAAGACTCTTTGGGATACTTGACTACATCGTAGGCCGCAAGGCCAATCTGTGCTCCTTGTGTTCGACCCTGGGAGCTATACCAGGTTAATCTTATAGCAGACCGCTCTTTCTTGTGCTTGCTTGATCTATTTTGTGAGTGGTTTATTTTCTTGATTTACACATTTCGAGTGACTGAGGACAACGACATTGTGATTTATTTTCCACTTCAGTTGCTCCTTGATTTTTGTGCGATCAGTGAAGCACTCCAAGTAGACAGAAAACCGCAGAGCGTCGAAGCGGCGACGCAGTGGCGTAGGCGTCGACGGGTCTCTCCTCTAGGGTATGGTGGACGACCACCAAGAAGAGGGAGAGAGAGGGCTGGCGTGTGATGAGAAAGAGAGAGAGAGATGTGTGCTACAATAGCATACAAATAGAGAGCATGGTATGCCTCTCTATTTATAGGGTTTTGGGATCCATGGATCTCAATCCATGGGACATATAAAATCAATGGATGATATTGATTTATGTCAATGCAATGGTCAAGATTGTTGTTGGAAAAAGCCAACAACTTGTGATTTAATTTTATCAAATATATTTGATAAATCAAATATATATTAATACCAAATTAAATCAATCAAATAAGGAGTGAAATAAAAGGGAGATCATCCATCCCCATAAGAGGGAGTGGACGGCCACCAATTCCACAAGGGAATTGGGTGCCACCACCTCCTTCCCATATGGGGAGGGCAATCTCATGGTCCATGAGATTGCATCTCTCCTTGATTTTCTCTCTACTTATTTCCAACAACTATTTGTTGGGATTTTATTCACCAAAAATAATTCTCAATTAATTTTGAGAATATTGCAATCTTGACATTGGAAAATTGTGAATCACATTCACAACCCAAAACAAATATAATTTACATTTTCAATTAATTAAACAATGTGTATCCAATACACATTAATAATTAATTTACAAATATAAATTATAATTAGCTCTCTTTAATACATTATAAATCACATTTATAATATATTATGAATAATTGGATATTACTATCCACATTATTTTTATCCATAATAATTAAATCACATTTAATTATATTGGACAATTCCTCATACATCATGATAATTAAATCACATTTAATTATCAATTTCTCATTTCTTAGATCTTATGGAATTATTCTTAAACCATTTAAGAACAATGCTATTTTTCCTCAGATACTTGGAGATAAGGACAGGGCGATTGTATTGTTCCACGTATAGTGACTTGGATATTGAGATCACATCTCCAATCCAGATCCCATGGACCTCTCATAGATGCTTAATTAAATCAAGACCATAAACCTAATCTTCTCATTGCATCTGAATCTCATTCAGATCAATGTCGTATATGGACTAAGATTAGGTCACTTCTCTAATGAGAGGAGTCACTAAAATCCAGACCTGTGTCATCACTCCCTCGGAATGGAAGCGTCATGGTTATACAATTGTTTATGATCAAATCACCCTCAGGTATTCCTAATACCTGTACATCCTGCATACTGGAAGACTCATGATCATCCTGAAGATATAGATCACTTTTACACTGTCATCTTCATGATATGATCACTAAGTTTCTCAATCTTGGTCCTTGGGATATGGTACAGATCATATGCTTTCACAAAGCATATATCTTACCTTCAAATTCATATCATGCTTCTAAAGCATGATGACCATGCATGGAATTTGATTAGTCCCAATACCTCATGAGTGAGCTCATGTCTCCTGATTCACAAGTGAACCTGTATGATCCCTTTGAGAGATCGTATTACTCATATGCCCTTACATGCACACCAGCTCACCGATGTATAGACCTTGGTTAGGTCATCAACCTATTGGTCTACCAAATGTACATTCTCAGACATATAGCAATACAACTATCTCTGGTCAGAGGATGTTTGCATGTGATGTGACAGCATTCATCATAGGTCTTTGGTTATCTCGATCTCGTTAAGTCAACTCATTGACTCAACTAATTTGATACCTCCGAATCAATATTCCCATGCAGAGGACCTGCATCAAGAGGTCGATCAGATATCAGTCTAATGAGATAGGATTGCCATCTCCCACTCAGATTGGAGATCACTACTTGTCAATCATTGATGATGCTTGATGAGTCCTCTATCTAACTCCTTAGATATTCATCCAAGCATCAGCCTCTATGATTCAATCAATGAATCAACAGTTGTATGATTATCAAGTTGGCCATGGCATATATCCCTTATTGTACAGAGGGACCTTATAGTGCATTCATTCATTCAATATCAAAAAGGGAGTGAAACATAATCAATAACTTTTATTGATAAATCATTAATTACAATAACATTTATTGTAGGAATGGTTCGCCTCAGGCTCACATTGCTAACAATCTCCCACTAGCCCTCAGAACCATTCAGGAACAATCCTTAAACCCATACTCAATACATGCTGGTCAAAAACCTTCTGTGTCAAAGGTTTGATAAGAGGATCAGCAACGTTGTCGGTAGAGGCCACCTTGGTGATGATGATGTCACCACGCTTTTGAATCTCCCGAATGATGTGGTATTTCCTTTCTATGTGCTTGCTCTTCTGATGCCATCTGGGTTCCTTTGCCTGGGAAATGGCTCCCGTGTTATCACAGAGTAGCGGAATGGGAGTATTAGAGGAAACTACGCCAAGCTCCTGGACGAACTTGCGCAACGACACCGCCTCCTTTGCAGCATCCGATGCGGCAATGTATTCGGCTTCTATTGTTGAATCTGCTGTAGTGTCTTGCTTCTTGCTTCTCCAGCTCACAGCACCACCATTCAACAGGAACACAAATCCTGATGTCGACTTTTGATCATCAATATCCGATTGGAAGTCAGAATATGTATATCCCATGACTTGGAGATCACCATCTCCATAGACCAAGATGTAATCTTGCGTCCGTCTTAGATATTTGAATATGTTCTTTACTGCATTCCAGTGTTGTTCTCCATAGCAGGATTGGTAACGACTTACCACTCCCACTGCATGGCAGATATCTAGCCTAGTGCACATCATAGCATACATTAAGCTTCCTACATATGATGCATAAGGGCATCCAGCCATGGCTTTCTTTTCATCAACAGTTTGAGGAGCCATTCCTTTAGACAGGTGGATACCATGTCTTAAGGGCAGGAATCCTTTCTTGGAACTATCCATACGGAATCGTTCAAGAATTTCTTAATGTATCCATGTTGTGACCATCCCAATATCCTCTTCTCTCAATTTCTGAACAACTTCAGACCCAAGATGTAAGAGGCTTCTCCATGATCTTTCATCTCAAAGGTATGGGACAGCCAAATCTTCACACTGGTCATCATCCCTGTATCATTCCCAATGATAAGGATGTCATCTACATAAAGCACGATGAACACAATGGCGCTCCCACTAAGCTTCTTGTATACACAAGGTTCATCAGGATTCTGCACAAAATCATAACTCTTTATGGTTTCGTCAAATCTGATGTTCCAGCTACGAGAAGCTTGCTTGAGCCCATAGATGGATTTCTTCAGCTTGCATACCTTGCCATCCTCAGTCATGAAGCCCTGGGGCTGCTCCATGTAGATATCCTCCTCGAGGTATCCATTGAAGAAAGCCGTCTTGACGTCCATCTGTCAGATGTCGTAGTCAAGATATGCAGCTATAGCCAGCAATGCCCTGATGGATTTAAGCATAGCCACAGGAGAGAATGTCTCATCGTAGTCGATGCCTTCTCTCTGTGTGTAGCCCTTGGCTACGAGCCGTGCTTTGAAAGTCTCTACTTTCCCATCAGGTCCCCTCTTTTACTTGAAGATCCATTTGCACCCAATGGGTTTTACCCCTTTAGGTGGATCCTCTAGGGTCCATACACCATTCTTATGCATGGAGTCAATTTCTGACTTCATTGCTAGCATCCATCTATCCATGTCATGATCCGCGAGTGCTTCATCAAATGAAGTAGGATCTTTGTCAATCTCACTTGACACATGGAATCCATACCTTTCAGGTGGGTGCAACCACCCTCGAACTCCTTTGAAGAGGTATGGGTGTTTCATCTTTATTTACTTCTTCAGTTTCTGGTCTAGGAAGCTCAAAATCCTCAGGGGATTCTATGATTTCCTCTACTTTGCTTTTGTCTTGACCTTTAAGGAAATCATCCTCCAAAAATTTCACATCTCTAGAGACAAAAACCTTTTGGGTCTCAGGGTCATAGAGCTGGTATCCAATACCATCTCTAACATACCCAATGAAGTAGCACTCACGAGTGCGAGATTCCAGCTTACTTGCATCCACGTTCTTCGCATGGACCAAGCAACCCCAAACCCTCAAGTGATTAACACTAGGTTTGGTTCCATACCAGAGCTCATGAGGAGTCTTAGGTACAGATTTGCTAGGAATCTTATTCAAGATATATATTGCAGTCTCTACTGCATATCCCCAGAAACTAAGTGGCAAATGTGCTTTACTCATCATTGAACGGACCATATCCATGATGGTCCTGTTGCGTCTTTCAACAACACCATTAAGTTGGGGAGTTCCAGGAGTAGTGAGATTGGAGACAATTCTATTCTCTTTAAGGTATTCCTTGAATTCATCCGAGAGGTACTCGCCACCTCGATCAGATCGAATACGTTTAATCTTCATATCGGTTTGGTTCTCAACCAAAGCCTTGAATTCTTTGAACTTTTCAAAGGTTTCAGATTTATGACGTAACACGAAGGCAAACCCGTATCGCGAGTGGTCATCAATAAACGTCAAATAATATCGATATCCATTTCGAGTCGCGGTATTGAAGGGACCACATACATCGATATGTATTAAGTCAATAATACCTTCGTATCTAGTAACCTTGTTACGGAAAGGCATCCTAGTCATTTTACCACGAATACAATGTTCACATATAGGTAAAGATTGAACCTGTAGAAAATCTAAAGGTCCATCCTTTATCAATCTATTGATCCTATCAACAGATAAATGACCAAGCCTTTGATGCCAAATCATTATTGAATGATTTTCATTATTACTGGATCTTTAGGGGTTTTATTAGTAGTTGTAACATTCATGACATGCTCATTAATGCACAATTCATAGAGTCCTCCAGAAGTCAAAATACCATCTGCAATATATTTATCATAATGATTTATGACTAATTTATTACAGAACAGGAATGAATATCCACTTCTAACTAGCTTAGATACAGATATTAAGTTCCTCTTGACTTCAGGTACATAAAGACACTCTTTAAGTACTAGGACTCTACCACTAGATAATGATAGCCGACAAGTCCCGACGGCGACTGCTGCAACACTTGCATCAGATCCCATCTGGATGACTATCTCCCCTTCTTCAAGTTTTCTAGTTTCCTGAAACAAATGCAACAAATTGCATACATGAACAGAAGCACCAGAATCAACAACCCAACTTCGTTCTCGTCCTACGAGAAAACTGGTCTCAATGATAAAAGTAGATTTCATACCTGCTGGGGCTTTACCTTTGTCGACTGACTTCAGGTAATCCGGGCAATTACGCCTCCAGTGCCCCGGCTTTTTGCAGTGGTGACAGACGTCGGTTTTCTTCGATGCCATTAGTGTGGATGCATTGGAAGATGATCCAACACTTTATCCCTTATTCTTTCTCTTTTGGGCCGAGCCCTTCCGAGAACCATGCTTCCGACCATGCTTCCCTCTGACCTGTGCAACCATTGCAGTGCCAGTGGGACCATCTTTCTTCATTACGTCTTCTGCAGACTTTAATGCAGCTAGAAGCCCAACATTTGTCAGTTCCAACTTATTCATGTGGAATGACACCACAAAGTTATTGAAATATTTGGGCAATGACAGCAGAATGAAATCAGATTGCATGTCTGCATCCATCGTTGCCCCCAGAGTCTCTAGCTCCGATAAGTACCCAAACATTTTGAGTACATGTTCACGGACCGAGGTCCCTTCCTGCATCTTGCAGCGAACAAGTTCTTTCATAACATTGTACCGCTGGGTGCGGTTAATGTCACCAAACATATCCTTTAGATTCTGCATGATCTCCTGGCAAGTACTCATCTCCACATGTTGTTTCTGAAGAACATTGGAGAGAGAACCCAAGATGTCGCATCTAGCCAAGACATGATCTTCATCATACTTGTCATTGAATGCTTTTTCTTCCTTATATTTAGGGTTTTCATGCTTGTCTTCTGAGAGCACATAACTGATGCGCTCTGCCGAGGAGTAATTTGGTCCGGTCAATTGGTTGACCTCCAGAAGCCTGCTCAGTGGGTTCATGGACTTCATTTTCTGAAAGAATGTACTATATTAGAACATATTAATCATATATTCAATTCAATTTTATTTGATCAAGGCATTTTAAATCAAATTAGTCTTGCTATGTCAACTATGAAAGTTTATTCCCTCATTCACTTTCAAAGTAGGAGATATACTTACCGCTATATCTCAAGCAAGAAATGGGATCTCCTCTTTATCTTTGGCATATCCCAATAATACGAGAACTTATGACTCCAATAAAGAGAAGCGGGAACACATTCCGCCTTGCAAGTCCAACTTGCATTTCCCAATTCGGTCTTTAATACCCGAGCCCACCACCCCTAAGGTGATGTTGACCCGTTATTAATTGAACCAACCGTCAACATGAATACAACTCGCTATGCGCAATCCAATATCGCTCCAATAATATGAGGACTCGATATTGGGGTCACTACGCATACGTCCTTACTCTTTTGAGAAGCGACGAGCCCGATCTAAATGGATCATATGCATGAGCTGTCACTTCGGACATGCGTCTCCTACATATAATATCTGGCGACGAAACTCTTCGCCTTGACGGAAGACCATGGATGTCACTTGTGTGATCCTCCATCTCATATTCAAATTCTAATTAATTAACATGAATCATATTCATACAATTAATTCTTCCAAGGGAATTATTATGTAATCATATTAGAGTATTCTAATTGGACATAATTAATTCAATCATATTAAATTAATTATCAATCCAATTCTAACAATCAAACTTGATTGTTATACATGAATATATATATATATGGTATTATTTCAAAGTGCGTATTAATTTGTATTTTAATAATTAAAAATACATCTTAATCTCTTCCTCATTATCCCGGCCCTACCCGCTATCATGGCCAGTACCGGCGAGAGTGGGACGGACCACATACGTTGCAACCCGCTACCCCAGCGTCTCCGACTAGACATCATGTCTGCCTCGGGAAAGGATAACGCCAAATAGATTAATTTGTAATTGAGATGATCATCGGTTCTTCAACCGAAATTATACCATATAGTAATCAAAACAATTTTGATTATAAGGAGATTTGCGAGACAAATTTCCAATCCTATTCAAGCAAGAAGTTTGATGATTGAGTTTCCAATTATGATCTAGATCAAATCTAATCAATTAATTGGTTGAGGCCAAGTCAATTAAGGAAATAATCATCTTCCAATATTTCTCAAATACTTTTCATAATTATTTCTCGAAATTAACAATTAATTTCATTAATTGACAATCACATGGTTCTTGATTAGGAATGCAATTTCAGCAGTGACCCCTACTTACTAAAATTAGCATATCTCAATCATATTAAATCCAAATTAGACAAAATAAATTTTCATGGATGGCTAATTTGATTTAGGACAGAACACAAGTGATATTTCACGCATTTCGAGGCAAGTCTAAACAGTAATTAATATTTTAATCACGTTCAGATCTACAGTTCCCGCAACAGTGCTACATGTTCATTAAAACAACCATATCTCGAGCATACGAAATCTGATTTACGCAAACTCAGATCCTATGGTTTCCTTATTTAATGGGGCACAAAATCCAAGTAAATAATTCGTGCTTAAACACTTTAAACATGGCCTAAAGTATTTACTAAACAGATCTGCGAAATCAAATGCGATAAAAAACTTTTGCGACCATAACGAACCCAAGTCTTCCTCGGTTTGCGAATCATATTCGAAGCCATCTACCTAAGGCTCTGATACCACTTGTAGGATATGGAGAAATCCGCAAGCGCATCACGGAAGCGTGATCGTCATATCGGATACGACGGAGAACGACTAGTCGTACTAGTTGTTCGGTGCAGCGGAATTTAAAATTTTTCATGCGATGAAACCACATGATCCAAGAACGATTCTCGGATCGTTTCATCTATAACCACAACAAGTATAATGCAATACCTCTTGAAATGTGGTTGATAGAGTCTCTAAGAAAAGAGACCTCCTGTCTCAAGTCCGATCGTCGGAGTAACGACTTGCGAGCGTGGGGATGAGTCGTAGTGTACTCGCAATCCAAGAAGATGATCCAAGCACGGTTGCTTCTGATCTCGTCGCATGAGATCGAACGTCTCCTTCGTGAGTGAAGCACTCCAAGTAGACGGAGAACCGCAGAGCATCGAAGCGGCGGCTGATGAATACTCATTCATCACTCTTTATTCTTATATTTTAGCTACAAAAACCTTTGCAAATACATGTAGATATATGTAAATAGAAATAATTACCAAAAGCATGCATTGTGTAAAAACCTATAATTAGCATGTTTTTGTGCAAAAATAAAAGAATAAAGATTAAAAAGAAAAAGAGGGAAATATTTAGAATAAATATTGAGCAACCTAACCCAAGGGAGGGCTCAGCATGGGCCTGACCGCATAAAAGCCAAAGTAGAGGGAGATAGGGGCTCATGTGTAAGTATTTATGTAAACAAAATAAAGATATTTTCCTCACCAAAAACATGCTTGTAGATACTTGTATATATTTATAAAAGATAAAAACAAAAGAAAAAGTTAAAAATCAAAAAGAATTAAAACACCCCTTTCATCATGTACATAAACCGCTCCTATGTATTTATTTAACCTTGTAAATAAATAAAATTAATTTCCAAAATTTTTGTAAATATTCTATGTTATATATTGTAAATAAATAAAATAAAAACAATTAAAACAAAAGCAAAATAAAAATAGCAAAACTAAAAATACAAAAATACATTGTACATATACCATGTATATAAAGGTACATACATATTTATTTTACCCATGTATATAAATAATTAAAATCAAATAAAAATACCTTTTTATTCCTTATTTTATAATATAAATAAATAAAATACAAAATGGGAATAAAAATTGCAATTAAAAAAATCAAAAATTAAAAACCCTAATAGTGTACATATACCTATATAGTACATATAGTGTACATAGCTTATCTTTATTTCGAAAAAAATATTAAAAATCACCAAAAAATAGAAAAAAATAAAATAAAAATCTTTCATGTTTTAACTTTTTGCAAATTCGGCCCCTAGCTACCCTTAATTTGCACTTGAAGATCCAGCCACGTGGCTGATTTCCATTGGGTCCTGGGGATGTTGGCCGCCCGGTCAACTACCCCCCCCCCCCGGACCACCTCCCGCGGATCTGAGCTCTGGACCCGATTTCTCCGACTTTTACCCGCTTGACCCGATCACCATTCCACTTAACCCCGGGCCCTAATCCGAGATTGATCGACCCTGATCCACGTCCGGGGTGGGTTATGGGGATCCGTGCTCCGACAAGCACGCTCGGACCTCTCTTAGCCGGACCCCTAGCCGTATAAAGCTGTAGCTCCGCCACCTGATTGCTCCATCTTTGGCCATTTGTTTCCTCCTCCTATGAGCTCCAGAGAGTGCGTGAGGTGACAGCTCGCGTCTGAGCCTGTTGAAGCGAGGAGAGGAGGCGAGTCCATTGATCCGGCGAGCACAGCCGCCGTAGCTCCGCCACCAGCGCGAGCTCCGAGCCTCGGAGGGAGACGATCCTTGAGGCGACGACCAGGAGCTTCAGCAACTCCTCCCCAGTCTCTCCGACCACCCAGGTAGCCCCTTAGGCTTTCCTTTTTCGTCGATTTCCATTTACGCCCAAATCGCGCCGCCGCCATATATCTTCGATTCCGACCACTCCACTACCCCTTTCGATCATCGGAGTCGACCATCGCATTCGCCTCCTTCCGACGCACCTTCTGCACCCCTCCGCTCAACCCAGCTCGCACAGGAGCTGGGAACCGAGCTCCTCCGTCCACCACCTTCGCCGGAGCTCGCCATTTCGACCCACCGTTCACTGTCGCTACGCCTAACCGGGTCGAGGCAATTTGCCCTCGACCCGTGAGTCTCCTGAGCTATTTTGCAGGTGCTACCAAGCCCATCTGAGGGCTTTTGTCATTCAGGCCAGGAGGCCCGGCTCCGCCGACCTCGCCCGAGCTTCTCGGAGCTCGGCTCGATCATCGGAGCCTACCGGCATACGCGAGAGCCCTCCACGATTCTTCTCCGACATTCAGAGTGCTCCCAGGAGGTCAGCTGCGCTCGCACGAGGCCGGCGAGTCTCGCCGGGGACCTGTTCTTCCAGCATCCTCCATCGCCGTTCGATCAGCCTCCTGCTCCAGGCGCTATCTGGACCGTTCGTCCTTGGAGCTCCCTTCGATGTCAGATCCGAGGAGTCTGATCCCAGCCGTCAGATCTACACGTGGCTTGGCCCCGACCGTTGGATCAGTCCGAGAACCCCAGCGCTGGTGTGCCACTTGATTCAGACCGTAGATCCTTCCACGTGGCAGCCATCCAGCCGCTCCGCTTAATAAAGGGTAATTTACCCTTAGGCCCTATCTTTCTTTTTATTTCGTTTTAGTCCTGTAAATATTGAACTTAGTTGTTTAGTTTTCGGGTTATTTGCATAGTGGACCTCGTACTTTATTTTATTTGATTATATACCCCTGTGCGTTGTATGCAACGTGCTTCGTCACGTGTTTGTCTGGATTATTTGCAATAGAGGCCCCTGTAGTTCTGGTTGTTCCTGATTGAATGGAAAGTTTTACTTATTTGCATTTATACCCCTGTGCGTGATTTATTTGAGCATGTACGTTATATTTTGGGTATTTTGCAGATAGGCCCCTGGACTTTTGGTACCTGTTACCAATAAGTCCTCGGGACTTATTTTTATTACATTTGGGTCCTTGAGTGCCCCAGGCACGCGCGTGGCGCGTGTTTTGCTGGGTATTTTGCACCAGACCCCCAGAACTTTGGGTATTTGCACTTTGGTCCCTTTGCACAGTGCCCCCTCTTTATTTTTAAATAAAATAGCAAAACACCTCCAAATCCAACGAAAATTGGACACATGGCTCCTGCCATGGTGTAAATTTTTCTGGATTTTTTAGGACCTTTTTGATTTCGTTTGATATTTTTAAAAATTCAAAAACCTTTAATTTTGTTACTGTCTAACTTGAAAAATCACAAAAAAATATTAAAGCTCACTTAAAAATTCCACAAAAATTAGCTACTGTTTGTCTTGCTTAGTTTGATTTTCTAGCCAATTTTAGCTATTTTTCATTACTAAAAACCACTAAAAACTTAAAAACACTCAAAAACCTATAAAAATTCTAGTAAATAAATTAAAAATCCAAAAACAATAAGATTGGTGCCTAAATTTTCCTCATTTTGTCTTCTTTACAGGAAAATTACCTCCCAGCCATTTTAGGTCTCTTAGATATTTTATCTAGGGCTTTTTGGCTCGGCTGGACAGTACCATTTGTTTCAGTCACTTTTTGATTTTTAGAAAATTAAATAAACATCAGAAAATTATCAAAAATTCACCAAAAACACTAAAAATTATAGAACACATAAAAGTATTTTTGTTTGAATTTTTGGTTGATTTTTAGTGCTTTAAATAAATTGTTGAAGTGTGTGTTTCTTTACTTTTCTTATTTCCTTATGATTCATAGGGAAATTGCCTGCTGCTCAAAATCATTCCCTTTTTTTCTTTCGGAATTGAATTATTGTATTTTTGCCTCTGCTCGGTAGTTCCGTAGCAGGTTTTTTCAGACGTTAAAGAAAGTGTGAAAGTGGGTTATTCAAAAAGCTGATGTTCTTCAAGAAGCTTCTCGATGCGAAGTCAAAGGTATAGAAGACTACTTGATATCCCTGACCCTTTGTACCTTACGAGCGTGAAAGTAAGACTAAGCTGTAAGGAAAGTGACCTTGCGAAATTCTCCTATTAAGTTCTAGCAAAAGCTTTCATTACGCAGATCATGGACACACCACTGCCGACCGAATTCACTCTGTCTTTCCGCGGCAGGGAGATGGGACGCTTGCTACTCCACCGATGGTTGTGTTTGATCTTCATCTTCCGGAGCTCTGGCTATCGCGAATATTCTCATGCTTTCGTCAGCCCAGAAGATGAGGCCAATCCGTGCTCCTTGAGTTCGACCCTGGTCGCTATACCAGGTTAATCCAATAGCAGGACCGCTTTCGTGATTTGATCGATTTTATCTTTATTAGTGGTTCCTTTTTCTTGATTGTACACGCTTGATCGCTTGGGTCGCAACGACCTATTTAGTACCTTATACCCGAGTGCTCAGGTCGTGTCATCAGAATGGCGCCGTTGCCGGGGAGCACGACTTAGTAGTTTTACTTTGATTTTCGTTTTTATTTTCGCGGCTTTTCGCGGCTCTTTCAGAGCTCGCGGCTTTTTCGCGGCTTTTGTTTTTATTTTATTTTTGTTTGATTTTGTTTGTTTTTCTTTTTCTTTTATTTTTATTTTTGTTTTATTTTAAGTGTTTATTTTATTTTGTATTTTTGCATATATACCCTCATTTTCAGTTTCATTTATTTTCTTTATTATTATTTGATTATTTTGGTCTGATCACTCATCTCTTCTTCTTGCGAGGGCCTGAGGACCGTGGAGGCGACTTTCGAGGAGCCGGTGCAACCGAGGAACTTGGAGGCGGCTTCCTTCTCTACGAAGCCGCAGGAGAGAGTGAGAGAGAGAGAGTTGAGTGGGTGAGGTTAGATTAGGTTTTATTTTGATTATTATTATTGTAATAATACAGGGACTCTCAAAGACTAGACTTGGACATTGCTTGAACACTTAGCGGGTCTGTTTCGCCGAGCACCGGTGTGCTCGGGGGACCCTTAGGTTTTTCGCGGCTTTTTACGCGGCTTTGTTTTCTTTTTATTTTTTCTGCCTTTTCCGGTGTTTACGCGGTTTTCATCGAGCCCCTAGATCTAGGAATTTCTCTTGCTTGTGCCGTAATTAGTAGGATCCCCACACCTAATTGATTTCCTGCTCCTATAGTGCGTTAATTGGACCTACTAAAAATCATTAATAAAAATAATAGACTCATCTCCTTCGTAGCCTACGTGCCGCAGCTCACCCTGTAAAGCGCTTTCTCCTACCCCCGATTTGTCGGACAGAGGAGGGGTGAGCCAAGACCGGACCCTTTGGCTTGGAGGTCGGTGACCGATTAGACGGTTCTGCGATAGAAATTGCTCATCTAGGACTCAGTTTTTCCCGTTGCATCATTTAGGTAGTTTACTTTCAGTCTTTAAATTCTGCGCGAATCACTTGTATGTAGAGTGCTGGAGACAAGGTACGCATTTCTTACTCAGCATGCATCATTGATTTCATCGCGCATCGGCTTTTTCGTCTTCTCCCCCCTGTTTTGGACTAAATAACCAGGAGAACCGAAAAATTCGTTAGGCCGTTTGTTTTTATTTGAAAAATATTAAAAAGAAAAACCATAAAATTGGGACTAGATAACACTATTGATCTTAAAATACGCTCACCCTAAAAATTTTTGTCTTGGGGAGAGCAACCCCCTCATTGTATGGTTTGGATGCGCGAGAGAGTGACCCGCACCCTAGGTAGAGCCCTCCGATGCTAGTCCCGACTGATTACCGACTCTTCCGTGCGGGCCAGTCGGTTGGGGTAGCATCGGGTATCCTAACAGGTCACGTAAGCGCTCTGATATCTTGTGTGTTCACCTAATAAAATTGACAAGATCATTTGACCGAACTTTCACGGTCTTCAGCTCGCGTCGCGTTGGTGAACCGGGGGTTTGCATTGTGATCATAGTTTCTCCAGATCTCATCCGCCCTACTCGCTAGATCGAGATGATGGGTAGACACTCTCTTAGGCAGCCTCTGGCTGCACCGCTTTCGGGTCTACCCTATCATCTAGGTTGGCCCGCGAGAGCCAAGACCAGCTCTCCGAGCCCGAGTACGACTCCGCCCTGTTCCCCCTCGACCCCCTTTCTTTCAGACCTGAGCGACATGAGCCCGAGGAGAGATTGATAGATTTAACAGCACCTGAGTTGGGCTCATTTGATTTTGCAGTAGACGTCATGGCCGGCAGTTCAGAGGATCGCTCCAGGACTGAGCACATTGTGATGGACCAGGGAGCGATCAACTCCACCCTGATCGCCTCGTTAGAGACCGTCCAGCAGCAGCTGAGGGATCAGGGAGCATTTATGCTCGATATGAGGAGAGAGATGGAGCAGATGCAAGCAGAGAGAGCAGAGCGAGAGCAGAGGAGAGAGGGACCGAGGATCCCAGATGATGCGGATGCAGCAGTCGCAGCAGCCGCCGCAGCAGCGGCAGCCGCCGCAGGAGCGGCCGGAGGACCACCGAGACCGATGCGGGAGTTACACAACCCCGGATCGACACTGACGCACCACTGGGTAGTACTTCTAGCGATCGTGGGGGACTTCAAGTTCCCCCCGAACACTTTGCAGCTACTCCCCCGCTTCCACGGACTCGCGATAGAGGAGCCCCATCTCCACCTCCAGGAGTTCTTGATGATATGCAGCACTGTCCACGACCGTCAGGTGGACCAGGACACGATCAGGATGATCGCCTTCCCCTTCTCCTTAGCTGACAGAGCAGCCACCTGGCTGAAGCATTTGGGGAGGTTTGTTTACACCTGGGAGCAGCTCCGCACCGAGTACTTGAACAAGTACTATCCACTCGGGCGGACGAATGCAGCAAGGGCCCTGATCAGCAACTTCTCCATGCTCCCCAATGAGCAATTCCACGAGGCATGGGCGAGGTTCAGAGAGCTCACCGACAGATGCCCGCACCACGACATTTCCAAGCCAAACCTAGTTCAGAGCTTCTTCAGCGGGTTGACACCAGAGCTCCAGGGTCTGGTGAACGCTTCTTACGGCGGGTCCTATTTCGCCAAGGACCACGACCAGGTCTGGGCCATTTACGAGGAGATGGCCGAGAATTACATGGTGATGTCCCAGACCCGATTGTACACACAGAGACCCCAGCAGCAGCGAGGACCCGTGCAGTACCAGCGGATAGCACGGGTCGATGCCGATCCATCCAGCTCGTCCGCAGTTGCAGCAGCACAGGCAGAGTCGTCCGCTGCGGACATGGGTATCATCAGCGAGAAGTTGGACCGTATGGAGCTGATCGAGAAGAAGCAGTGCCAGAGCATCACACAGATGGAGCAGATGGCACAGACTCTGAGCGACATGAAGACCCAGCTCATGTGTCTCCAGGAGGCACAGACGGCTTCACAGCCCCGTCTTCAGTCGCGAGGCGACACCGGCGGCAGCAGCAGCTCGTCCCAGCGCTCCAGCACCTTGCAGCAGCCTAGACAGGTTCACCTTGTACAGGCGGAGCCGTACCAGCAGCAGCAGCCCTCTTACCAGTCCCCATCATCTCCAGACATGCAGATGGTGGTATACCAGCCGGATCAGCCTCTAGCAGTACTCCCGCCAGCCCCCTACGATGCAGAGCCGTTGAAGGATGTCAACGGGATTTGGTATGACCGCCCCCAGCCTGGGATCCGACGAGACCATCCCGGATTCAGGTGGGGGAGTGGAGGTACCCAGCCCCAGCAGCAGTCATCAGGTCAGGGAGGGCAGTATGGCCAGCAGAGAGATCACCAGCCGCATCAGCAGCCCCCAGCATACCAGTCACACCAGCCTTCGTCCTTCGGTCCTCGTCCCTATCAGCAGCAGGGACAGTCTTGGAGACGTGAGCAGTAGGCTCACCCACCACACCAGCAGCAGCATCCTTCCTCCTACCCCTCTTACCAGCAGCACCAGTTCCAACAGCCTCAGCACCAGAGAGGCTACCCGTCGGGCTCCCATGAGAGCCCCGCCTTGGATGACATAGCCCGCCTCCTCATGGACCAGCAGGCTACCTTCAGACGGGAGATGGACGAGTTCCGCCAGGAGATGCGGAACCTTGTGAGAGGGAAGGCCGCCATTCCTGCACAGATCGAGCCAAATCCGAACAACCTGAAGAGGAAATCTGAGCAGGTAGTTTCCACTGAGCATGCCACTCCTAGTGACCCATTTGATGATATGTCTTCGGATCTATTTGATGCTGATTTTGTTACACTTAGGAGCGGTAGAGCACAAGCAGGCGGCGCCTCATCTGAGCGACGACTCGAGGAGACACCCAGGGCGCCAGATGAGGAGGAGAGCGGTACTGAGGCCGCAGATGATGACGGTGGTACTGATGCCACCAAGGATGCTGATTCCACCGGCAGTACTGAGGTCGCCGCTTCACCAGTTCGAGGAGGTGGCACTGACGCCACCAGTTTAGCCGAGCCAGCCCGCGGTACTGATGCCGCGAGACGTCCACCAGCAGCAGCAGCAGAGCCAGCCCGTGGTGGTACTGAGGCCACCGGTGTGTGTTTTGATAGAGATGTTGTCTTTCCTCGTGTGGATGTATCTCAGAACACTGTTGTGAATAAAGGAAAAGGTTTAGTTTCTTCTGGTACCACTGTGGTGCTTGATGTATGTGCGGATCCGGCCGTCGAGCCGTCTAGGCCTTTTCCTAGTCCTTCATCTGCGAAGGACCCTGTGATCCCCTTCCCTAGAGCCCTTCAGATGGGGAGGGGGAAGAAAAAAGAAAAAGACCCAAAAAAGAGAGAACAGGAGGAATTCAGCCAGAGCATGATCGACAGATTTCACATCCAGCTGACCCTCCAGGAGGCTTTGCAGCACATCCCCCTTCTTCAGCGATCTTTGAGAGACAGGACCACAGTCAGGAGGAGGAGGAGGAATCACACTTCAGAGATTCATGTGCTGACGAAAGCCACGTGTTTTGCGATCCAGAACCGTCTGCCGGCCAAGAGACCAGATTCAGGGGCCCCGTATGTCAGATGCCAGATTAGTGAGCAGAGGTTCGACCGGACTCTATTGGATAGCGGATCGTCGATCAACCTTCTTCCGGCAGCCCTTCTCGACCGCTTCGAGTTGGGCACTCTTCGACAGAGCAGGACAGTCCTTCAGTTTGCTGATCGATCTGTCAAGAGGCCGAAGGGGTTGTTGCGAGACGTTATCGTCACGATTCAGGGTCTGAAATTCCCCGTGGACTTCGTAGTGTTGGACATGGAGATCCCTGATTCAGTGGCCGATACCCCCATCATCCTCGGTCGCCCGTTCTTGGCCACAGCCAAGGCGGTGACTGATCATGATAGCAGGAAGGTATACTTTCGCGTCGAGGGCGAGAGTATACAAATAGAGACGGTCGAGGACTACAGAGCCAGAGAGAGAGCACGCTCAGAGGCCAGCACAGATTCAGAGCAGCTGACAGACGCCGAGCCAGACATCCACCAGGACTGTGATTTTGTGATCACAGATGATGAGGCAGCATGGGCAGACCCTTCAGCACAGGCCATCCTCTCATTTTCAGATACAGCTGATGCCGAGATGATAGCAGAGGAGAGTCTGGAGAGCACAGTCCTGGACCAGGATACCACAAAGGCAGCAGAGCCGGTTCTTAACTGCGACACGATTTTCAGTGATGGTGGTGCTGAGGCCACCTTGTGTGATGGTGGTACTGATGCCACCGTATTTGATGCAGATCCCTCGGATTCGGAGTCTGACTGGGCAGATTGTGATGATCAGATGCCAGACTTGAGTCCACCTGAGCCTACAGATGAGGAGGAGGCAGATGCAGAGCATATCAGAGACAACACAGTTGAGCAGCCTTTTCCAGATCCAATTTGCGAGAGTTCGCTTTCTTTCTCCCAGGCAGATTTGGCAGACTTAGTAGCATTGACACATTTCCTTCCGCAGCCAGATTTGCCAGCGCCCAGCTGTCCAGAGCTGAAGCCGCTCCCTACTTCGCTGAAGTATCGGTTCCTTGCGGGCGAGCCAGAGATGTACCCAGTCATCATCTCCGTCGATCTGACTGGAGAGCAAGAATCCCGTTTGATGGGGGTTCTTGAAAAGAACCGCAAGGCAATCGGATAGAGCGTAGCAGATCTCCATGGGATTAGTCCATCAGTGTGCTCCCACCATATTTATCTCGAGGAGGGGGCGAAGCCGTCGCGTGAGTTCCAGCGTCGGCTGAACCCCAACCTGAGAGAGGTCGTGATGAAGGAAATATCAAAATGGTGGAGTGCAGATTTTATTTATCCCATTTCCGACTCCAAGTGGGTTAGCCCCTTGCATGTGGTGCCCAAGAAGACGGGCATCATCAGTGAGTCGGGAGAGGAGATTGCTACACGAGTACCCACCTCTTGGAGGGTCTGTGTTGACTACAGGAGACTCAACCAGGCCACCAAGAAGGACCATTTCCCCCTGCCTTTTATTGACCAGATCATTGAGAGACTAGCAGGGAAGAGCCATTATTGCTTCCTGGATGGGTACTCGGGCTACAACCAGGTGGCCATCGCTCCTGAGGATCAGGAGAAGACCACCTTTACCTGTCCCTTTGGTACATATGCCTTTCGACGCATGCCATTTGGGCTATGCAATGCCCCTGCGACTTTTCAGAGGTGCATGCTGTCGATCTTCTCGGACATGGTAGGGGAGTGTTTGGAGGTCTTCATGGATGATTTCTCGGTCTACGGCGACGGATTCGACTCCTGTCTTGACTGCCTAGACCGAGTACTCCAGCGATGTATTGAGTTCCATTTGGTTCTATCTTGGGAGAAGAGTCACTTCATGGTGACTCAAGGGACGGTGCTTGGCCATATCATCTCCAACAGGGGCATGGAGGTTGATCCGGCCAAGGTTGATGTCATTAGGAAACTCACACCGCCGTCCAATTTGAGGCAGCTACCGTCATTCCTAGGGCACGTTGGATTTTATAGGAGATTTATTCAGAATTTCAGCAGGATTGCCCGGCCGTTGACTGACCTCTTGACGAAAGACACCGAGTTCCTTGTCGATGACAAGTGTCTTTCGTCCTTTGCGACTCTCCAGCAGTGTGTGATTGAGGCTCCTGTCCTCCAGCCGCCTGATTGGTCTCTCCCATTCGAGATCATGACGGATGCCTCTGATTTTGCCGTAGGGGCAGTGCTGGGACAGAGGAGGGATGGAGTTCCATTTGCTATTCACTACGCTAGCCGCACATTGGATTCCGCTCAGCGGAATTACACGGTTACAGAGAAGGAGATGCTAGCCGTAGTGTTTGCCCTGGATAAGTTTCGATCTTATATCATTGGATCTAGAGTGACTTTGTACACCGATCACACCGCCATCAGGTACCTCATGGCAAAGAAGGATGCCAAGGCCAGATTGACTAGATGGATCCTTCTACTCCAGGAGTTCGACATTGAGATCAAGGATAAGCCTGGAGTCAAGAATGTGGTGGCGGATCATCTCTCCCGTTTAGAGCAGCCTGAGGAGTCTGAGCAGATTGACCCCATTCGAGATACCTTCCCAGATGAGGCGATCCTTGCTATCGCCTCACTCCCATGGTATGCCGATATTGTGAACTTTCTCGTCGTTGGGAAAGTCCCACAAGATTGGCCCAGGCAGAGGCTTGAGACCTTCCTTGCGAAGGTCAAGTCCTACCATTGGGAGGATCCCATCCTTTACCACGAAGGAGGGGATAGCGTC
This sequence comes from Ottelia alismoides, assembly GCA_037367405.1. Taxonomy (NCBI): domain Eukaryota; kingdom Viridiplantae; phylum Streptophyta; class Magnoliopsida; order Alismatales; family Hydrocharitaceae; genus Ottelia; species Ottelia alismoides. The sequence continues at coordinate 330,820 of JAZKJV010002674.1, forward strand.
TGGCGTCGGTGTATTCCTCAGGAGGAACACCATAGCGTCCTCACCTACTGCCACAAGCTTGAGGCAGGAGGACATCATTCTGGGAGGAGAACGGCACAGAAGGCTCTCCAATCCGGCTTGTGGTGGCCTACCCTCTTCAAGGACTCTGAGGAGTTCGTGAAGAGGTGTACTGACTGTTAGAGGATGGGCACTTGTGGACAGCGTGATATGATGCCGATGCAGCCCATTCACTTCTTTGAGGTTTTTGACGCATGGGGCATCGATTTCATGGGCCCATTCCCTAAGAGTCAGGGATTTGAGTACATTCTGTTGGCCGTAGATTATGTTAGTCGTTGGGTTGAGGCTATCCCCGCCCGAACCGCTGATGCGAGGATAGTTTGCAGATTTTTGAGGAAGCACATCATCACGCGGTTCGGGATTCCACGAGTTCTGATTTCTGATGGGGGGTCTCATTTCATCAACGACCAGGTGAAGGCCCTTGCTAGCGAGTTCGGTATAGACCATCGTGTTGCTACACCTTACCATCCACAGACGAATGGTCTAGCCGAGGTGTCGAATAGGGAGATCAAGACGATATTACAGAAAGTCGTCCGCCCTGACCGAAAGGATTGGTCACAGCTTTTGGACTCGGTCTTGTGGGCATATAGGACGTCTTTCAAGACACCATTGGGTACATCTCCCTTTCGCCTCGTATATGGCAAGCCGTGCCATCTACCTGTTGAGCTGAGGCACAAGTCACTTTGGGCAGTTACAGATATTCTTATGGATCCAGATGGTATGGGAGACCAGAGGAGGGCAGAGTTAGCCGCCCTGGAGGAGCTTAGAGATACAGCTTTCTCAAATAGCCTACAGTATAAGGAGAGAGTGAAGGAGTGGCATGATTCTCACATCAGCCACAAGCATTTTGAGATTGGACAGAGAGTATGGCTGTTTGATGCGAGGCTACGTCTATTTCCAGGGAAGCTATAGAGTAAATGGAAGGGACCTTACTTGGTCAGAAAGGTACACGACAACGGTAGCATCGATATATCTGAGTTGTCTTCTGAGAGTACCTTTCGAGTGAACGGCCAGCGGCTCAAGCCATTTCTAGATCATGAACCGCGGGTCGCTGATCTTGCCCCTATTCATTTTGCGTGAGATGTGGTCTTTGACTCACATCTAATGCATCTCACGCCTGAGTTTCACTGTTCCTCCGCCTTGTATAGATCCAGATGTCCATATCACTACATTCTTTAGTCCCACATCCCTTTCTTCATCTTTTGAGTATGCTATACTTAGGGGGCACTCTACCCTAAGTATAGGGGGGATGTGAGACCGTTTGGGTATTTCTTTTGTTTCGGCCTACCCCTGTTTTGCTGCCTATACTTAGGGATATTTCATCCTAAGTATAGGGGGGTAGACCCTGTACATTCTCCACTCGGTTTTCCCTTAGTCTACAGCCTGCTATACTTAGGATTACTTGATCCTAAGTATAGGGGGAAGACCCGAGACCCTCTTGACTTTTTCACTCATTCTTCTTTGTGTATAGCCTTTCTTTTCACTTCCCTATACCTAGCACGAGTTATGTCTTCTTCATCGCTCTTGACTCTGAGGACATCATTCGAGCTAAGTATAGGGGGGTGTGTATATATTTCATATATACTTTAGCCATAACTCGTACTTTGTGTGAGTGTGTTAATAAATAAAATGGCTAAAAACCTAAAAATCACAAAAATTAAAAAATTTTCATGTACATAAACTTCTTTTATTTGCACGTAAATAGCTAGTGTACAAATTATTTTTGTAAAAATGATTTCAAAAATCTTTTGTGTAAAGCTTGTGTAAATATTTCTGTATCAAAATTATGTATATAGTATAAAATTTTTCCAAAAAGTTTTGAAAATCAAAATTTGCAAAAATCTTGTGTAAATGTGTGTAAATATCTTTTTGCAAAACTTGCACTTCATGCATCATCCATACATGATTTCAAAACATTTTTCAAAAATTTTGCATGTTTGTAAAATTTGTGTAAATAAGCATCTTTTTGTACATATGTATATAGTTTTTCTGGATGATAGTTGACATCTAAACTAGACTGGAATCAAATTGAGAAATGGAGCTTGATTAAGATCTTAATCCACCTAACTTCTAAGAGGAACCTTATAGGGCTTAGGTTTAAGGCTTTTCAGGTCCATGGTGACTTAATTCTTTGAGTCCACTAGGCTATGATCACATGTCATCTCAATGAGCCTAGGTAGAGCACTTAACAACAACACATGACTCATATAAACAATGGCTTTACTTGGACACCAGCACTATGCACCGAGCTCTCTACGGATGAGGTGGTGAGGAGGCAGTCTTCCTTGACTTGGGGTAGCATATGAGGGTAGTACTTCTAGGCGGAACCTCTCTTCTTCTTTTAGTGAAGGAAGTGCGTCTCAACTTGGTCTGGTTGCCATGAGGTCTAACGACGGGAGTTGTGGGTTGCAATAAAGCTTCAAAAGAGGTATAGTCTACTGGCTCAAGAGGAAAAACTCCTTGTATATATGCTGCACATGTATATGTTGTACAGATGCACTTGAAAAAAAAGAAATGTGCAAAAAGAAAATAACTCCAAAAAAGTGGTGGGTCTGATAGAAAATGATAATCCCACCGGAGTATGTATATAGAGTGCAATAAGCAAAGCTTGAGTTTCATGATCCACCTGTTGTAGCTTGCAGCAGGGAGACTTGGCTACACTGGTCAAGCTCCCAAGGGTACTTGGCAACACCGGCCTTGACCCATTCTCTTCTTCCTCCTCTTCTTGAGCCGGTTGAACTTGAACTTAGAAGGGAATACGCCGCTCCTCGAGGAAAGAGTGGCCAGATTGAGGTCATAGAGTTACCTTGTTGGGGAGGGTTGTCAAGTTGCCATTTCTGAGGTGGAGAGCTTAGACCTCACATTCACAGGACAAGAAAAGATTCATGGTCTTCAGGGTTTGTGATTGATGACTTGTTCTGACCTGGAGCATTGAGGAGTCTTGGTTATAGATTAGTGGAACTTAGAGGCTGTTGAGTTTTAGACTTAAGTCCAAATAAGGTTCCGACACATTAATAATCCAAAGATCTGATCGAGCTCCATACCCCAATTTAATGAAGGCAAGTTTAATAATCAACCTTGATCCATGTACATCCTCTTTTTCTTTTTCTTTCTTTCTTTTTCACTTCTTTTTCAAATAAGTGTTTGCTAAGGGACTAACAAAGTTAAGTATAGGGGGGTGATGAATACTCATTCATCACTCTTTATTCTTATATTTTAGCTACAAAAACCTTTGCAAATACATGTAGATATATGTAAATAGAAATAATTACCAAAAGCATGCATTGTGTAAAAACCTATAATTAGCATGTTTTTGTGCAAAAATAAAAGAATAAAGATTAAAAAGAAAAAGAGGGAAATATTTAGAATAAATATTGAGCAACCTAGCCCAAGGGAGGGCTCATCATGGGCCTGACCGCATAAAAGCCAAAGTAGAGGGAGATAGGGGCTCATGTGTAAGTATTTATGTAAACAAAATAAAGATATTATCCTCACCAAAAATATGCTTGTAAATACTTGTATATATTTATAAAAGATAAAAACAAAATAAAAAGTTAAAAATCAAAAAGAATTAAAACACCCCTTTCATCATGTACATAAACCACTCCTATGTATTTATTTAACCTTGTAAATAAATAAAATTAATTTCCAAAATTTTTGTAAATATTCTATGTTATATATTGTAAATAAATAAAATAAAAACAATTAAAACAAAAGCAAAAAAAAATAGCAAAATTAAAAATACAAAAATACATTGTACATATAACATGTATATAAAGGTACATACATATTTATTTTACCCATGTATATAAATAATTAAAATCAAATAAAAATACCTTTTTATTCCTTATTTTATAATATAAATAAATAAAATACAAAATGGGAATAAAAATTGCAATTAAAAAAATCAAAAATTAAAAACCCTAATAGTGTACATATACCTATATAGTACATATAGTGTACATAGCTTATCTTTATTTCGAAAAAAATATTAAAAATCACCAAAAAATAGAAAAAAATAAAATAAAAATCTTTCATGTTTTAACTTTTTGCAAATTCGGCCCCTAGCTACCCTTAATTTGCACTTGAAGATCCAGCTACGTGGCCGATTTCCATTGGGTCCTGGGGATGTTGACCGCCCGGTCAACTACCCCCCCCCCCCCCAGGACCACCTCCCGCGGATCTGAGCTCTGGACCCGATTTCTCCGACTTTTACCCGCTTGACCCGATCACCATTCCACTTAACCCCGGGCCCTAATCCGAGATTAATCGACCCTGATCCACGCCCGGGGTGGGTTATCGGGATCCGTGCTCCGACAACCCCTAGCCGTATAAAGCTGTAGCTCCGCCACCTGATTGCTCCATCTTTGGCCATTTGTTTCCTCCTCCTATGAGCTCCAGAGAGTGCGTGAGGTGACAGCTCGCGTCTGAGCCTGTTGAAGCGAGGAGAGGAGGCGAGTCCATCGATCCGGCGAGCACAACCGCCGTAGCTCCGCCACCAGCGCGAGCTCCGAGCCTCGGAGGGAGACGATCCTTGAGGTGACGACCAGGAGCTTCAACAGCTCCTCCCCAGTCTCTCCGACCACCCAGGTAGCCCCTTAGGCTTTCCTTTTTCGTCGATTTCCATTTACGCCCAAATCGCGCCGCCGCCGTATATCTTCGATTCCGACCACTCCACTACCCCTTTCGATCATCGGAGTCGACCATCGCATTCGCCTCCTTCCGACGCACCTTCTACACCCCTCCGCTCAACCCTGCTCGCACAGGAGCTGGGAACCGAGCTCCTCCGTCCACCACCTTCGCCGGAGCTCGCCATTTCGACCCACCGTTCACTGTCGCTACGCCTAACCGGGTCGAGGCAATTTGCCCTCGACCCGTGAGTCTCCTGAGCTATTTTGCAGGTGCTACCAAGCCCATCTGAGGGCTTTGGTCATTCAGGCCAGGAGGCCCGGCTCCGCCGACCTCGCCCGAGCTTCTCGAAGCTCGGCTCGATCATCGAAGCCTACCGGCAGACGCGGGAGCCCTCCACGATTCTTATCTGACATTCAGAGTGCTCCCAGGAGGTCAGCTGCGCTCGCACGAGGCCGGCAAGTCTCGGACCTGTTCTTCCAGCATCCTCCATCGCCGTTCGATCAACCTCCTGCTCCAGGCGCCATCTGGACCGTTCGTCCCTGGAGCTCCCTTCGACGTCAGATCTGAGGAGTCTGATCCCAGCCGTCAGATCTACACGTGGCTCGGCCCCGACCGTTGGATCAGTCCGAGAACCCCAGCGTTGGCGTGCCCCTTGATTCAGACCGTAGATCCTTCCACGTGGCAGCCATCCAGCCGCTCCGCTTAATAAAGGGTAATTTACCCTTAGGCCATGTCTTTCTTTTTATTTCGTTTTAGTCCTGTAAATATTGAACTTAGTTGTTTAGTTTTTGGGTTATTGCATAGTGGACCTCGTACTTTATTTTATTTGATTATATACCCCTGTGCGTTGTATGCCACGTGCTTCGTCACGTGTTTGTCTGGATTATTTGCAATAGAGGCCCCTGTAGTTCTGGTTGTTCCTGATTGAATGGAAAGTTTTACTTATTTGCATTTATACCCCTGTGCGTGATTTATTTGAGCATGTGCGTTATATTTTGGGTATTTTGCAGATAGGCCCCTGGACTTTTGGTACCTATTACCAATAAGTCCTCAGGACTTATTTTTATTACATTTGGGTCCTTGAGTGCCCCAAGCATGCGCGTGGCTCTTGTTTTGCTAGGTATTTTGCACCAGACCCCCCAGAACTTTGGGTATTTGCACTTTGGTCCCTGTGCACAGTGCCCCCTCTTTATTTTTAAATAAAATAGCAAAACACCTCCAAATCCAACGAAAATTGGACACATGGCTCCTGCCATGGTGTAAAATTTTCGTGGATTTTTGAGGACATTTTTTATTTCATTTGGTATTTTTAAAAATTCAAAAACCCTTAATTTTGTTACTTTCTAACTTGAAAAATCATAAAAAAATATTAAAACTCACTTAAAAATTCCACAAAAATTACCTACTGTTGGCTTGCTTAGTTTGATTTTCTAGCCAATTTTGGCTATTTTTCATTACTAAAAACCACTAAAAACTTAAAAACACTCAAAAACCTATAAAAATTCTAGTAAATAAATTAAAAATCCAAAAACAATAAAATTGGTGCCTAAATTTTCCTCATTTTGTCTTCTTTACAGGAAAATTACCTTCCAGCCATTTTAGGGCTCTTAGATATTTTATCTAGGGCTTTTTGGCTCGGCTGGACAGTGCCATTTGTTTCAGTCGCTTTTTGATTTTTAGAAAATTAAATAAACATCAGAAAATTATCAAAAATTCACCAAAAACACTAAAAATTATAGAACACATAAAAATATTTTTGTTTGAATTTTTGGTTGATTTTTAGTGCTTTAAATAAATTGTTGAAGTGTGTGTTTCTTTACTTTTCTTATTTCCTTAATACATTAAAAATCCAAAAAATATATATAAAATAAATTAAAAACCACTAAAAATAGTTTCTTCTTTTATTTTATTTCTTTTTACTACTTCGTAGGCCGAGAGGCCAATCCGTGCTCCTTGAGTTCGACCCTGTTCGCTATACCAGGTTAATCCAATAGCAGGACCGCTTTCGTGATTTGATCGATTTTATCTTTATTAGTGGTTCATTTTTCTTGATTGTACACGCTTGATCGCTTGGGTCGCAACGACCTATTTAGTACCTTATACCCGAGTGCTCAGGTCGTGTCATCAGTGGCGCGGTGGCGTAGACGTCGACGGGTCTCTCCTCTGGGGTATGGTGGACGGCCACCAAGAAGAGGGAGAGAGAGGGCTGGCGTGTGATGAGAAAGAGAGAGAGAGAGAGAGAGAAAGAGAGAGAGAGATATGTGCTACAATAGCATATAAATAGAGAGCATGATATGCCTCTCTATTTATAGGGTTTTGGGATCCATGGATCTCAATCCATGGGACATATAAAATCAATGGATGAGATTGATTTATGTCAATCCAATGGTCAAGATTGTTGTTGGAAAAAGCCAACAACTTGTGATTTAATTTTGATCAAATATATTTGATAAGTCAAATATATATTAATACCAAATAAAATCAATCAAATAAGGAGTGAAATACAAGGGAGATCATCCATCCCCATAAGAGGGAGTGGACGGCCACCAATTCCACAAGGGAATTGGGTGCCGCTACCTCCTTCCCATATGGGGAGGGCAATCTCATGGATTTCCATGAGATTGCATCTCTCCTTGATTTTCTCTCTACTTATTTCCAACAACTATTTGTTGGGATTTTATTCAACAAAAATAATTCTCAATTAATTTTGGGAATATTGCAATCTTGACATTGGAAAATTGTGAATCACATTCACAACCCAAAATAAAATATAATTTACATTTTCAATTAATTAAACAATGTGTATCCAATACACATTAATAATTAATTTACGAATATAAATTATAATTAGCTCTCTTTAATACATTATAAATCACATTTATAATATATTATGAATAATTGGATATTACTATCCATATTATTTTTATCCATAATAATTAAATCACATTTAATTATATTGGATAATTCCTCATACATCATGATAATTAAATCACATTTAATTATCAATTTCTCATTGCTTAGATCTTATGGAATTATTCTTAAACCATTTAAGAACAATGCTATTTCTCCTCAGATACTTGGAGATAAGGACAAGGCGATTGTATTGTTCCACGTATAGTGACTTGGATATTGAGATCACATCTCAAATCCAGATCCCATGGACCTCTCATAGATGCTTGATTAAATCAAGACCGTAAACCTAATCTTCTCATTGCATCTGAATCTCATTCAGATCAATGTCTAGTATATGGACTAAGATTAGGTCACTTCTCTAATGAGAGGAGTCACTAAAATCCAGACCTGTGTCATCACTCCCTCGAAATGGAAGCGTCAAGGTTATACAATCGTTTATGATCAAATCACCCTCAGGTATTCCTAATACCTATACATTCTGCATACTGAAAGACTCATGATCATCCTGAAGATATAGATCACTTTTACACTGTCATCTTCATGATATGATCACTAAGTTTCTCAATCATGGTCCTTGGGATATGGTACAGATCATATGCTTTCACAAAGCATATATCTTACCTTCAAATTCATATCATGCTTCTAAAGCATGATGACCATGCATGGAATTTGATTAGTCCCTATATCTCATGAGTGAGCTCATGTCTCCCGGTTCACAAGTGAACATGTATGATCACTTTGAGAGATCGTATTACTCATATGCCCTTACATGCACACCAGCTCGCCGGTGTATAGACCTTGGTTAGGTCATCAACCTATTGGTTTGCCAAATATACATACTCAAACATATAGCAATACATCTGTCTCGGGTCAGAGGATGTTTGCATGTGATGTGACAGTATTCATCATAGGTCTTTGGTTATCTCGATCTCATAAAGTCAACTCATTGACTCAACTAATCTGATACCTCCGAATCAATATTCTCGCAGGGGACTTGCATCAAGAGGTCGATCAGATATCAGTCTATTGAGATAGGATTGCCATCTCCACTCAGACTGGAGACTACTACTTGTCAATCATTGATGATGCTTGATGAGTCCTCTATCTAACTCCTTAGATATTCATCCAAGCATCAGCCTCTATGATTCAATCAATGAATCAACAGCTGTATGATTATCAAGTTGGCCATGGTACATAACCCTTATTGTACAGAGGGACCTTATAGTGCATTCATTCATTCAATATCAGAAAGGGAGTGAAACATAATCAATAACTTTTATTGATAAATCATTAATTACAATAACATTTATTGTAGGAATGGTTCGCCTCGGGCTCACATTGCTAACAACCTCATCTAGGAAGGTCTCTATAATGGGATCAGTCTGCTCAGATTCCTCAAGATTTTCCAAATGGGAGAGATAGCTATCCTTAATTCTCTCATCTCTTGAATCTTTTTGGTACCAGATCGAAATGGGTCTTTCCTTTTAAAAAATTCGGATTATAGGACAATTTAAATGAAATCTGAATTAATTCCCATTTATGATAATAATCAATAATAATGAAATTTCAGTGAAATCGAAATTGATTTTCAATTTCCATTTTACATTATTCTATTAATAAATAAGAGATATTAATAATAGATATTAATATTAATTATTCATTTATGAATAAATAAAATATTAATAAAGAAATAAGATAAAATAAATTGAAATCCATTTTGATTTATTAAAATATTTATATAAATTTATATATATTTTTGAAATTTTTATTAAGATTAAGATGAAGTAGAATCATTTGATATAAATGAAATATTAAATAATTTCATTGTTATTAATTGGGGATAATAAGTAAGACTAGTATTATTAATAATCCCCCTGAAACTTAAGATAGTTCTCGGCCCTGCACAAATATGATCCAGACGTTTATATGATATATCATATATGTCATATATGTGTGGACATATTCATATGTATCAGAAACATCCGCCACCACATTCTTGACTCCAGGTTTATCCTTAATCTCAATATAAAATTCCTGGAGTAGAAGGATCCATCTAGTCAATCAAGCTTTGGCATCCTTCTTAGCCATAAGGTACTCGATGGCGGTATGATTTGTAAAGATAGTCACTTTGGATCCAAGAATATACGATCTGAATTTTTCCAAGGCAAAAATTATGGCTAGCATCTCTTTCTCTGTGACAGTGTAGTTCTGTTGAGCGGCATCCAATGTATGGATAGCGTAGTGAATGGAAAATGGTACTCCATCCCTCCTCTGTCCTAGCACGACCCCCATGGTAAAATCGGAGGCATCCGTCATGAACTCAAATGGGAGAGACCAATCAGGCAGCTGAAGGACAGGAACCTCAACAACTAAGCTCTTGAGAGTCTCAAATGACGCAAGACACTTATCATCTACAATGAAATCGATGTCTTTTGTCAACAGATCAGTCAATGGTCGAGAAATCTTGTTGAAGTCATGAATGAAACATCGGTAGAAATCGACATGTCCTAGAAAAGACCGTAACTACCGTAAGTTGGATGGTGGATTGAGTTTCTTGATGATATCCACCTTCGCTGGATCAACCTCCATGTCCCTGTTGGTGATGATATGACCAAGCACCATCCCTTGAGTCACCATGAAGTGACTCTTCTTCGAAGACAAGACAAGATGAACCTCTATGCAACGCTTATGAACACGATCTAGGAAGTCAATACAAGCGTCGAACCCGTCGTCGTAGATCGAAAAGTCATCCATGAAGACCTCTAAACAGTCACCCACCATGTCTGAGAAAATGAACAACATGCATCTTTGGAATGTTACCAGGGCGTTACATAGACCAAAGGGCATCCTCCTGAAAGCATATGTCCCAAACGGACAAGTGAATGTCATTTTATCCTAGTCTTCGGGCGCTATGGCCACTGATTGTATCTGGAGTACCCATCAAGAAAATAGCAGTGACTCTTCCTAGCCAACCTCTCTATAATCTGATCAATAAAAGGCAGCAATATATGATCCTTCTTGGTGGCCTGATTCAATCGTCTGTAGTCCACACATACCCTCCAAGAAGTGGGTACCCGGGTAGCTATCTCCTCTCCAAACTCACTTACAACTGTAGTGATACCTGTCTTCTTGGGAACCACATGCAATGGACTAACCCACTTGGAGTCAGAGATGGGGTAGATAAAATCCATGCTACACCATTTCGATATTTCCTTTATTACCACCTCTCGAAGATTCGGGTCCTTCCATCGTTGGAACTCACGTGACGGCTTCGCGTCCTCCTCGAGAAAGATATGGTGGGAGCATAGATCCAGACTTATCCCCTAGAGATCAGCTACAGTCCATCCTATTGCCTTGGGGTTCTTTTCAAGAACCTCCATCAGTCGAGATTCTTGCTCTCTAGTCAAATCCGTTGAGATAATGACTAGGTACATCTCATGCTCACCCGCAAGGAGCCTATACTTCAGTGATTGCGGCAAAGGCTTCAGTTCAGGACAACTGGGAGCTGGCAAATATGACCTCTAAAAGGTCTGAGTGAATGCAACCAGATCTAAATGGGAGAACTCTCATTGATCATGTAAAACTGGCGAAGACTGCCCTGCTAGTGTATCTGTACTCGGTGCTGGCACGGTCTCCATTCTAGCTGCTGGCTCTGTGGAAATCAGACAAGGTAATAAATCATTAAATTCGGCCTAGTCTATGTCTGAATCCGAGGGATATGAATTAGAATCACAAGATACAAAATCTGCTTCATTGTTCTGAACGCGACTGCCAGTCTCAAAAATGTCCTCGGCCAAGAGTGTGATCTTTGAACTCTCCTCTGCTAGAAACTGTGAATCCATGGTACCTGAAGATGAGAGAAGGGCTCCTGAAACGGGATCGGACCAAGCGGCTTCATCATCAGTGATCACAAAGTCGCACTCCTGGTGGACGTCTCACTCTGCCTCTGTCGTCTGCTATGCATCACTGAATTTCTTTGAGCAAGCTGAGTCTCGTGCTCTGGTCTCATCGATCGTCTCTATTTGTATACTCTCACCCTCTACGCGAAAGTATACCTTCCCACTATCATGGTCAGACACTGCCTTGGTGGTGGTCAAGAATGTACGTCCTAGAATGATGGGGGTATCGGTCACAGATTCAGGGATCTCCATGTCCAACACAATGAAGTCTACGGAGAATTTCAGGCCCTGAATTGTGACGACCACGTCCTTCAACAACCCCTTCGGCCTCTTGAAAGATCTATCAGCAAACTGAAGGACTGTCCTGCACTGTCGAAGAGGGCCAAACTCGAATCGGTCGAGTAAGGTTGTCAGAAAGATGTTGATGGTAGAGTCGCTATCTAATATAGTACGATCAAATCTCTGCTCATGAATGTGGCATCTGATATAGGGAGCTCTTGCATCTGGCCTCTTGGCTGGCAAATGGTTCTGAATAGCGAAGCATGTGGCACAGGTCAGCACATGGATTTCTACCTGATGGTTCCTCTTCTTCCTGCAAATAGTGGTCTTCTCTCTCAAGTTCTTCTGGAAGAGAGGGATGTGCTCAAGTGCCTCCTGTAGAGTCAACTGGATATGGAATCTATCAATCATCTGCTGGCTGAACTATAATTGTTGATCTTCTTTTGGATTTTCTTTTTTATTCCCCTTTGCCAAGCGGAGTTCTTGAGGAAAGGGGATGCTGGGCCCTCCTCAGATGGAGGGTTAGGAAGAGGTTCCTGTTGCTGAGAAGGCATGAAATCCATACAAGTATCATCAATCATCACATATGGACTCAGATAAGAATAAACTTTAACTTTAATAATTTTTTGGTATTTTTCTTAATGTCTCGAGATACAAAAACTGGAGGTGACACAGCTGGAATAGAAATGGTGGCATCAGTACCACCCACGGCATCAGACTTTGCGGCATCAACATCGCATTCTGGCTCAACATCTGAGAATCTGGTGGCGTCGGTACCACCCTATGCATCTTGAGATGCGGCTGCCTTAGTACCATCAACTAGATCAAAGTCCTTGGTGGCTTCAGCACCACCGTCATCATCATCATCAGCGACATCAGCATCGCTATCCTCCTTGTTTGGCGCTCCTAAATCCTCGTGGTGCCATCGCTCAAACAAGTCATTTCCGGTTGATATCCTACCGCTCCTAAGTGACACAAAATCAATATCAAATGTATACAAAGAAATGTCACCCAATAAATCACTAGGAGTGATGGTCTCTGTGAACTATACCTGCTCAGATTTCCTTTTGAGGTTGTTCGAGTTGGGTTCAATCTGAGTGGGTATGGTGGCTTTCCCTTAATAATCTCCCTCATTTCTTGGCGAAACTCATCCATCTCCCACCTAAAGGACGACTGCTGGTCAGTGAGGAGGCGGGCTAGATTATCAAGGGTTGGGTTCTCATAGGATGGCCCATGAGAACCGGACGGGTTACCTCGTTGAAAATGAGGCTACTGCTGATGGAACTGGTGAAGGGAGGATGAGAATCTACTGGTGAGGCTGCTGCTAGTGTTGCGTCCACTGTTGTCCTTGCTGGTAGGGAAGAGGACCCGATTGATAGTGTTGTTGTTGTGGCTGGTGGGAGAAATGGGGTTGCTGGTGCTGCTGGCCGAACTGTCCACCCTGAGCTGGAGGCTGTTGCTTGGATGAGGTACATCCAATTGACCACCTGAATCTGGGGTGATCTCGGTGGATCTCGGGGTGCTATCGATCATACCGAATCCCGTTGACTTCCATCAACGGCTCCTGGTCGTAGGGGGGTGGAGGGAGAACTGCTAGTGGTTGATCATGTTGATACATCACCATATGGGTGCCCTGAGATGGTGGTGGCTGAGAGTACTGGTGCTGCAACTGTTGGACTGGCTCCGCCTAGATGTGGTGAACCTGTCGGTACTGGGCGGAGTGCTAGGATGTGTCGATGTTGCTTGGATCAGCTCCTGACCTGAGATGGGGCTGAGAAACCATCTGTGCCCCCTAGAGACACATGATCTAGGCCTTCAGGTCACTAATGGTCCGTGCCAACTGATCTATCCGAGTCATGCCCTGGCACTACTTCTTCTCGATGATTTCGATGCGGTCCAACTTCTTGCTGATAATCCCATGTCAGCGGCCGACGACTCTGCCTGTGCTGTAGCTGCTGAAGAGGGGGATGGACCTGCATCAATTCGTGATATCCTCTGATATGACACGACATGGGGTGGGGGCTTCCCCTGAGTTTAGAGCCGGGTCTGGGACATAACTGTATAATTCTCGACCATTTCCTCATATATGGCCCAGACCTGATCTTCATCCTTGGCAAAATAGGAGCCCCCACAAGAAGCATTCACTAGCCCTTGCAGCTCCAATGTCAACCCACAAAAGAAACTCTGTACTAAAATGGGCTTGGATATGTTGTGATGGGGACACCGGTCGATGAGCTCACGAAAACGATCCCAAGTCTTATGGAACTGCTCGTTGGGGATCATGGAGAAATTGTTGATTAGAGCTCGCAATGCGTTCATCCGACTGAGCAGGTAGTACTTATTCAAGTAATCGGTCCGGAGCTGCTCTCACGAAGTAACGTATATCCCTAAATGCTTCAGCTAGTAGGATGCTCTGTCGACGAGGGAGAATGGAAACACCATCACGATGGTATCCTCATCCATGAATATGCCATGGACAGTGCTGTAGATCATCTCGAACTCATGCAGGTGTAGATGCGGCTCCTCAATGGCAAGCCCATGGAACTTGGGCAAGAGCAGAATGGTCTGGGGAGGGAGCTTGAAGTCTCCCAGAATCGTCAGAAGCTGAATCCAACGGTGTGTAAGGGTTGCACCACGGTTGTGCAATTACCTTATTAGTCTGACTGAATCCTCTAGCTGTCCTCCATCTACTCCTCCAACCTCTGGGATCTCTCCACCGCCTGCTCGCTGCTGCTCCTCTCTATCAGCTCGCATCTAGGTTAGTTCCCGACGCACTTCTTCCATGAAGGCTCCCTGGTCTCTAATCTGCGTCTACATCGTCTCCAGGGAGGCTAAAAGTGTATTGTTGATGGCGCCATGATCTAGAATGTATGTAGAACCCTGGGGTTGTCCATCGACACGGTCCTCACTGCTGGCCATCTCGTGGGTCTCTGCAAAGGCAAAAGACCCCAACTCAGGTGCCATCAAATGAACAAATCTCTGTGCTAGTCTCTGCTTGGGCACCTTGAGACTGGAAGAAGGGTGATCGAGGAGGAAAAAGGCAAAATCAAACTCGAATTTGGAGAGCGGGTCTAGGCTCTCCCGAACCTTCCTAGATGAATGAGGCGGAGTGCTCGAAAGCGGTGTTGCCAAAGGCTGCCTAAGGGACCTCCGGCCTATCATCGTGATGTGGAAGAAGATACAGATGGGATCTGGAAACAAACAAGATCGGAAGTCAAACCCCAATTTCACCTACACAACGCGGAGTTGATGACTGTGAAGGTTCGATCGTTTATCTTGTCATTTTTGTTTAGGTGATAAGTCACTCTTGCAGAGCGATTAAGTGAGCTAATGGGAACGAGATGCTCTCAAGAGACTGGCCTAATCCCAAAGCCCGATCTTTCCCATCCAGTACAAGTTGCGGATCGTTTACTGACTATCCAATCAACTCGCTCTGTTAAGATCACGACCCACTTTACCGGAGACCGAAGCGATCCTCACTGGAGAACGACTAACTCCAAGACCAGTAGTCAAACAAGAGTTCAGGTATGGCTCTAGCCTAGTGCGCGGGTCACTCTCTCGTGCAAGCAAACCAAACAATGAGGGGATGACTCTCCCAAGACATATTTTTAAGTGAAGTATCTCTTAGGATCAAGTTTATTTAACCATCCTAATTTTGTGATTATCTCTTTTTAAGGTACTTTTCAATTATCAAACAAACGCCTAATGAACTTTTAGATCTCATGATTATTTTAAGTCCAAAACATTGGGAGAAATCGAAAAACCCGATGAACGATCAAAACTTATGATGCATGCAAAGTCAGAAATGTGTACATGTTGCCAACACTCCACATGCAAGGTGATCTACACATAAATTAAAGATAGAATTTAAACTAATCTAAATGATGCAAGAAGAAAACGACCTTAGATGAGCAATTTCTAATCGTGAAGAACAATAGTTAACTGAATAGAGAGAGATCGATGTCCAGTCTCGGATGCCGTAGGTGTCCACCACAACGGATCATGCACGCGCTGTATACGGCCTCTAGCGGCACGTGGCCTCTCAATCAATCAGGTTAACTTTTTATTATGATTTTTAATCAGGTCCAATTACGAACTATAGGTGCATGTAAAATATTAAGGTTGGGCCTTAATTATTTACGTCTCAATCAAAGAATTCCTAAATCTAGGGGCCAAATTCTTCGAGAATCAAAGGAATGAAAATGTGAAGAAGACAAAACCGACGAAAAACCACAGTGAGGTCCCCCGAGCATACCGATGCTTGGCGAAACAGACCCCGATGTTACAAGTGTCCAAGAAAGAGTCTGAGTGTCCATGTATTATTACAACAATAATAATATGCGGGAAAATAAAATCCACTCTATCCTATATAACTGATTTCCTCTTGGTCCCCTGCTCCTCCAATGCGGTTATGCATGTTAAAAGCCGAAACGTCTCAGGTGGTCCCTCGCACAAAAATCAAAGCAAAGAGAATGTTAGAAAAATAGTTATATAAAATAGAGAATAAAACAAAAATAAAAAGAAATATGAAAAGACTACTAAGCCATGCTCCCCGGCAACAGCACCATTCTGATGTCACGACTCGTGACTCGGGTTAAGTAGTATTAGAGGTCATTACGGCCCAAATCACGAAGCGTAATCAACAACAAAATCAAGTCCACATAAATCAATCAATCAAAACACACAAGGGAATGTCAGTGGTCTATGCTATTTATTTAACCCGGTATAGCGACCAGAGTCGAACACAAGGAACACGGAAATGTACGAAGTAGTAGGAAATCTGATGAATATAAACATATTTTTGTGGTTTTTAATTTGTAGTTTTTTTTATATATTTTAAAAATGAGGAAACAAATTAAAAGAACAAGGAAAAAATAAGCTTTAACAATTTTTATTAAGACTAAAAATATCCAAAATAGGAAGTAAAAATATTTTTATGTTTTTCAAATATTCAAAAGATTTTGGTAATTTTATGGGATTTTTCCAATTTTTATATGATTTTAGAAAAATAGAATAAGATCAAAACAGTGAAACAATGCACAACTAAGACAATATTGCAAGTTAAAAATATTTAAAATGCCCTAGGGGTGCAATTTTATGAAAAAGTAAATAAAAATATCTAACTACAGAAACTGAAATTATATTTTTTTATTTCTTTTAGGATTTTTAATGATTTTTACATGTTTTTTAGAGTTTTTAGCTTTTTAGGGTTTTTATAAGGGATAATGCAACAAAAACTGTAATTGAATTAAAACATACAAAAATAAACAATCGCTATTTTTTGTAATTTTAAAAGCTATTTTTATATTTTTGGTATTTTAGAAAATAGACAAAATGGTTTTTAGGGATTTTTTATTTTTAGAAAATATCAAATAAAACTATATTAATTCAAAAAAATTACCATAAATATTACGTGTTAGCAGGAGCTAATTGTAATTTTTATGGAATTTTTGGAGTTGATTTAGTATTTATTTGATTAAAAACCAAGCACACAGCACACATGGACCTAGATGCAATTATTTTAAGTTACAAGCCAAATCATAACACAATTAAAAGATAAGGGTCCTGATCTGCAAATTGTCTAGACAAACAACACACTACACGTGGCACATGCTCAGAGGGGCATAAATGCAAATACTAAAAAGTTTTCATTCAAATCAGAACATACATGAAGTCTGGGGTATAAAATGCAAATGTACCAAAAGAGCACGTGGCACTACAATTGAGTTCACTCAGACTGGACTAAAATGCAAATATTGAAAATATGAGGGTCTAATTGCAAAAGATCCAAACTACAACTTTATTTTCAGTACTAACTAAGAAAGCATAAAAGTACAGGGAAAAAGATGCAATGTACCCTGTAGGGGCACGTGGTGCATGCGAGAGGCTTCGTGGGCGTCCGACACTAATCGTCTGGTGCTACAGATCTGATATTCTGGGGAATGTCGGGGACGTACGGCATATCTGACCTGTAAGATCTGATCCAGTGGACTAAAAGGCTGCTTTTGTCGGCGGCTAGGATGCAATCTGGTAGAGGACAACTTCATCCGATTGTAAAGGGGGGATATGGAAGAACAGCCCCCTGGGCGAACTTCGATCGAGCAGCGGATGCGATCCACTGCACCGATGGGCTCACCAGCAGGTCCTGCTCAGTCGTGAGGGCGCTTCACGTCCGCTGAGCAGCTCCGATGGAGGCGACGATGGTCAGATGACTAGGTGGTCAAGCTCCTCCTAGTGCTGCTCTGCCGGATCAGCTGGGTGCCAAAGGTGGTCTTCTGTGCGTGAGGTGACTTGCAAAGGGTTCACCGCTCGGAGTCTTAGCTCCGGCAAGGGTTTATTGACAAGAAAAACCAGAGAAGCAGAAGGGGGTGTGGTTTGACTCCCGACGAAGGTGAAGGAAGGGAGTCACAACCCTAATCTTGACTTGGTGATCGAGCCTAGGTGTGATCAGGCTACAGGGGAAGACGAGGGATGATATGGCGAGTCGATCTGAACGGTTGGATGTGGATATCGAGGCTCCGACCAGCTGGTCGGAGCATGTGAATGTGCAACAGCACTAGATGGAAAGAATGGAATCGAAAGGAGAAATGAAGGGTATATGATGGATATCTGAAGCACCAAATGGACTCCTAGGCTCCGGGCAAAGATGGTCGATGAGCTAATGGCCTCAACCTTGCTGCGGAAGGCGGGGAGTTAAACGCAACGACGCTCGCCGACCATGTAGCTGAGTTGCGTGAATACACCACCAAGCTTCGATCCAAAGAGGTCCTCTGGCAGTTGTCACTCAACCAAAGGTGTCTAGAGGTGGAAGAAGGCGCGAGGCACGAGCTAGGGCTCTGGGTAGGCAGAAGAGATACTATACAGCATGCTCGAGGATCTAGAAGGATCGATGAAAAATGTGAAACCATAGAGTGATCTGGATCAGCCAAGGACCCCGCAAAGATGTCGGATGTACGAGGTTTATCATCTCCAAATCTCGAGGCAAAAGGAGCTCAGAGTCAGGCTAGAAAAGGAGGAGAAGTAGGTCCGACGAATAGGGTCGGGTCGGGTCAAGCCTGGAAGAGGGCGTTGACCCACAGTCAACATTGAGTCCTGGCCATCAGAAAAAAGGATTTTACAAAATGTTTATAACATCAATAGAAAATAGTAAATGAATTCAAAATAAAAAGGGTATAAAATAAAAAATGGTTATTATTTTTCAAACTATTTTTCTGTAATTTTTAATTATTTTTATGAAAAATAAATTAATGTATATACAATATATAGTGTTATAATATAGGTATAATATACCTATGTATTTTGCACAATTATTTTTATTTTGTTATTTTTACATAAATACCCTAGTTTTGTATTTTATTTTCAACATGTTTTTAGGGATACAAAATAATTTTTATTTTATTTTTGGTATTTATTTACAGGTACAGAATAAATAGGGAATGGGATATATATACATGTATTTTGTACAAATGAGAAAGGATTTTATTTTTTATTTATTTTTCTGATTTTTATTTTTATTTTTGTTTTATTTTTAGAAATATATACAAGGAGATAATAATATTTTATTTTCATTTTATCAAAAATAATTATTTACATATATAAGTAATATGTACAACTCAGAGTAGGCCCTATCTCTCTCTACTTATTTTATTTGGCGATCAGGTCAAGGCTTGACCTTCTCTTCGGTTCGGATCACTCTGTATTTATTATAAATACCTCCTTCCTTTTTCTTTTCTTTTATTCTTTTATTTTACACAAATGCATGCTAAATATACAATGTTAACACATGCATGTTGAATGCTAACTTATTGTATTTACACCTATGTACATGATGCTTTACCAAGATAAATAGCTAAAATAAAGGAATAAAGAGTGAGAATCAGGGATTCATCAACCATCTTGACAGGTCGCCATCAGCCACCTTTGCTTTGAGCCTCGTTATAACGTCTGAGGGGAAATGAAAGGCAAGTTGGAAGACTTTGGAGTAGGCTAATGGCGATGGAGGTATGCCTAACTAGTCATGGTCAAACATAAATAGAGGTGGAGTTTGTCTCCTTGAAGCTATCACTATAAGAAGAAAAGGACATTGCGAGCATGAATGTAATCCCATTCTGCTTGTAATGTAGTCCTAATGTGCATTTAGTACCCATAAAGTAGTTGGAAAGGTTGCGGTCACATGCCCGAACCTGCAATCTTATTTATGAGAACTATCGACTCACAATGTGCTAGCTTTCTGTGACCATTGCTCTCGTTCGTGCTTGTAAAATGCTACAACCTATGTCAAAAAATGCAGAATATGCGAGCACATTGAGGACTACTGATGAATATATGATTCATCTCCTTTATTCTTTCATTTTTGGCTAAAATCCTTGGTAAAATACATGTAAATATTCACTATTTCTCACTAATTAACATTCTAACCACATTTGTTAATACTATATATTTAGCACTTATTTTATCCAAAATAAAAATAATAAAGAGAAAGGAAAAATAAAAGAAGAGAAGAATTTATATATGATATATATACATATTGATCTTATTCTCAAAACCAAGTCAATATTGACTTGGTCGACAAAACAAATAAGTAGGGGGAGATAAGGATCTTAATTTATAAAAATGTCAGAAAATCAAGATCAAATATACATATACACATTTTCACCATGTATAAATATTCACCTATTTTATTTATCATTTAGATCATCTCAAATTAAAATATTCCTTCTTGAAAATTGTTTCTAATAATATATATTAATTTATTAAAATATTAGAAAAATTATTTAACGTATATATAATTAATTTTGATGAACCGAAAAAGCCTTAAAAGTCGACTTCCAAGGTTCATAACTATTTATAGAGAACTGCAAATTGACCAATCTCTCTTTTAAACTTCGTTTTATAAAAAATACTATTTATTAAAAATATCAAAAAATATATGAATAAAACATGTGAGTTTTTACATTTGTACCCCTTTATTTTTAACAAATACTATTTATAGTAATATATATATTTATTAACAAATACTATTTATAATAATATATATTAATTTATAAAAATATCAGAAAATTATTTAATGTATATATAATTAGTTATGATGAACTGAAAAAGCCATAAAAGCTAACTTCCACGGTTCATAACTATTTAAAGAAAACTCCAAATTGACCAAACTCTCTTTTAAACTTCATTTATAACAAATATTATTTATCAAAGATATCAAAAAACTATTAGAATAAAATGTGTGATTTTTGACATTTGGACCCCTTTATATATGTACTATGTGTATAATCTTCCTGATTGTCTATTTAATTACTCCTAATCCCAGTAACCATAATTTTTTTTCTAATGTGTTTATAAAAATCCGTAGAAAAATATAAAAATATAACTTAAAATAAATACCAATAAATCCCAAAGTTACGAAGTCGTGACCCTAAACTTCCAAACCTCATTACTCGGCCTTATAGACTATGAATTGGTTGTCCTACCTTTTAAAATTCATTTTATATAATTATCTATCAAATGAATTTGATTTCACTAAAATCGAAGTTAATATGCAAAAAGTAGGTTTGGGACCCTATTGGTAAAAAATGTAGAACGTATCTTAATTTTATTTTATCTAATGTAAGTCATTTCTTATAATTTTATACTTCATTAATATTTTATTAAAATAAATAAATAAATAATTATTTATGTATTTACTAATTTATTTTAATAAAAAATTTATTTATTTATTTATTCGATTACTTATTTATTTAATGAATCGTTATTTATTTATTTAAGTATTTATTTATTCAATTATTAATTTCTTTATTTACTAAAGTATTTGTTTTAATTATATTATTTATTATTGTTTATTTTTCATTTTTCTCTTCTTTTCTCTCTCCTCTTTCCTTCTTCTACGCACCCTTCTTCCTCCAGATGCTCGTCGCCCCCTTCCTCTTATCCTTCTCGCTCCGGCCAATGACCCAAGAACCTGTCCATTGGGCTGGTTGCGCCAACCTCTATGCCGTTAGCCTAACCACCTTCCCCTCTTCCTCTTCAATTTAAAGGACTCTTCTCCCTCGTCTTCCACCCATCCGCCATTATCTACCATTTCTAGGGAGCTCCGGACTGGCTCAGTGACAGAGAGTCGTTTCTCCATTGAAGTGAGGAGCAAGGAGGATTGGCGAGATCATCACCAGCATGGAAGCTCTGCTTCACCGCTGTGCGAAGCCTCCCTCAACAGTGGTCGAGGCTTCGATCAGTTGGAGATCTTCCGCTTCATCTCCATAGGCGACGTGTTGAGTACTTTCCATGTTAGCGTAGATTCCATCATCCTCTTTCTCTCTTTGATTTTTGTTCTCATTCCCTCCCTCATCCTTCATTTTCTCTGATTCGATCTCACAAATCCATCTATGGTCATTGATTTCCCATCTCCCCTTTGAATCCCACCATTTCATGTTCTATCCTTCCACATCGAACCTCCTCTGATCATGTATGGTAATTGGAGGACTAGAGATATTCCTTCCACCTTCGCCGGCTCCGCCATTCATCTCTCTTGCTTGATTTGGGATAAAGCTCTAGCGCTTGAGTCAATTCATCATTTGCAGGACATCAACGCACTGCATCGTCTAGAGCATCAGGAAGTCATTATCACCAAGATGATATCTGATTCACACTGAGATGGCTTCTTCAGAATGCATCAGATCAAAACGAAAGCATCGACAACATCATAACATTAAGGATTAATTCTGAGAATCATCCAGACATGAAGTTTCAACCTTAACTTGGAGATCAGACTCTCGATTTTATCATCGTCGAGGAGATCATACGCCTGGAGCTCCCTTACATCTGGAGTGTGATTGTCATCGTAAGCCTAATCTGAATCGACAAAGCAACTCAGTTTCACCTGAAGTCTATAGAGAACCTCCGCAATCGGAGATGACGGTGCTTTGTTAGAGATAGATCTATAGAATACGTTGTCGTGAAATAGTTCTGCCATCGCCCTTCGGATTTGGGGAAGAATGAAGGAACCTCAAGATTGCATGACCGCCACTCGACCAAAAGTTGATCGGACACGCTAGATTCGCCCAATCATGCCACACATCGTCATTCAACGAAACTCACCACTCCACTGCTTAAATCCCTCACGTGTGCAATACGTGAGGAACATTTTTGCGTAAATTGCTACTTAGCCCAAAACCTTCTGATATTTGCCACATAGGTCTTGCCGTGTCTGTGATCACGTGCCACATCACGTGATCTATGGGATTTTTGCACATACGCCCCTATCGATATCTGATATTCCACATACGTCCCAATAATTCTAGATAATTACATTTATACCCTTATATTATATATAAATCCTATACATACTATTTTTAATAAATCATTTAAAAATATAAAAAAATATAATAAATTTTGAAATACATAAAAATATAAAAACACTTTCAAAAATCATAACAAATTTATATGCAGTATATTTTACTATATTTTACAAATTAAGCCAAAAAATAAAAATTGAATATTAAAACCAATAAAAAATAAAATACATAAAAACTTCAAAAATGCATAACTAATTCAATAAAAATCATATAAATACATACAATACTTATTTGAAAGGTATTTTCATTTTCTTTTATATAAAAATAAAAACAAAGTATTTTCTTATTTATGAACATTTTTATAATTCAAAATATCTCATAAGTTTCAATAAAAATATTACTTTCCATTTTAAAAATGATTCAAAATCTATAAAATTAAAAAACCTCTAAAAATTCATAAAAATAGGAAATAAAAATAAAAAAATAAAAAAATATAAAATAAAAACCAAATATAAAATATAAAATAAATAACTATATTTGTCTAGTACCACAACCTTAGAACCTAGAAGATAGGAGCGGAATTTGGAAAGGGTCAACAGCCAGAAGCTCTTTTTCTGTAGTAGTAATATAAATATCATAAAATCAAATAAAATTCAGAAAAATACCTAAAAATAAATAAAAATAAGCAAACTCATTTACCTTAGATCATCTAGTATTTTTCCTTAGTTTTCCACAGTTTGCCTCCTTGAGTCTGACACTCTCGTACTTATCGCTATACCTTTGAATAGGGGTATAAATAAAAATAAATAAAATTTTCTGTGAATCTTATCTGACCAACACAACAATGATAGTCTCTCCTTTTAGAACTATCAAGTTGGTTGATTTTTCAAATGGCGCCGTTGTAGGGGAGGCATCGCTAGGGTAGATTTTAGAGCCTTAGGTTTTTGGGTTTCTTCTTCTCCTTCTCATCATCTTATTTTTTATTACATTTTTTCATTTTACAGCTTTTTGTTTCTTAGTTGTGTTGTAGGACTTGAGCTATGCGAGACAGAATCGAGAAGTTGAGTTTTTTTACTTTTCTGTATTATCTTTGTAAAAGAATTAAAGGGCGCTTGCCCATTTTTACTTTTTGTAGAAGGGGCCCCTTAAGGGAATCCCGACTTATACCTTGCCTTTCTTTCTCTCGTGGTCTGTTTCACAGGAGCCGTGTACGTGGGGGAACATGGAACTCACTGTGGTTTCCCTCATGCTTTTTCTTTATTTTCCATGGATTTTCGTGGCTAGGTGCTTGGATTAGGATTTCTATTTTTGTTTGTGCATCCATAGGTTTCATCAGATCTTAGGACACATAACCTAGTTTTTTCTTCACTTAGGAAAAAAAGACAAAAATACGTTAGACATTGTTTTGAAAAAGATAAAAAAGTGATAACCACAAATTTATGTCGGGACTACTAATTCTTCTTGACAATAAAACTAAACGTAAAGGACTCCACTTATTTTGGGAGAGCATTCCCTATGTTGGCTTGCAGATAATCTCCAGATAGCGAGTGAGACACGACCCTTAAGGTTAGAGACAGAGCTCGGATTTTCTTCGAGGCTACCGATTCTAAAAATGATTAGATACTTATCAGTGAGGACTCACAGGAAGCCGGAAACGGTCCAGGTTTCTTTAACAGAATGGGTGGTTTAGAGGACATTGCACAAGGCTCCGTCCTCAAGTAACGACAGCCGAAAACGGTCCATGCTTACTCCCATACTGGTTGAAAGTAGGTGTAACTAGTCGAATGGATTCGGGACATCCTTTTGGGAAATTCAGGCACCGAGCAGCTCACTTAATCTGTTGATAAAACTACATTGTTACCTAACCCTAAAATTGAAAAGATTAACGACCAAGGTTTCTTGGTCATCATCAAGTTGAATTGGTGAATTTGTGGTTTGCTTTGTGTTTGATTGTGTGGTGTGAGTCCAAGATCTCTGAGTTTTTAGCAGTCCCTCGTTGTCTGCATCTTGTCATTTAGAGTCAGTTTTATATTTTTTTGAGTCGCGATGACGGGTAGGCAGTCTCCTCGGCTGACTCTTACGGCACTACTTCCACGTACTCCTACCCGTACATCTAGGTCGGTTTAGGAGAGTCCTCTCTTTGAACTCAAGTTTTCTCATTCTCCTTCATTAATTTCATCCCCCAGGTCAGTTCGCGAGAACCTCCTGTTTGAGTCGGATTCAGGACATTCTTCCTCTTCTAGGCATGTGACGTCTCCGAAACATCATCCTTTTTAATTTAAAATGTATGCCGTGTTTGTTGTAGTCGGGCAATCACGATCAATCAAGAATTAACCGCACGAATCAATGAATAGATGAATTAAATAATATACGGTTTGATGTATTTTTAACTTGGGCAAGCCCCAGGGTCGATTCAAGGAGGCAAAGGATCAACTTCTGATCAAGTTAGAGGAATTAGGTCATGATTTTCCAAGCGGGTTTTTTTAACTTTTATGCGATAAAAATGCAAATGCAAAAATGCACTTGAACTAGGTTATTAAGAAATCAAGTAACTTAGCCAAATTAATTTTAATGCGAAATTAATTCCATCAGCCAAGTTACATTTTTCCTGGAAATCTAATCCAATGATGAATGCAAAATGTATTTTTTTGGAATTTTTGGGGTTTAAATGCAACGATGGAAAATGCAAACTTTTTTGGGGTTTTTATACAATTTTTTGTGCAAACGAAATGCAAAAATTATGAAAAATTTACTCGAAGTGAAATATGATGAAAGGAAGCTACATTAATTTTTTTGAATTTTCTGACAATAAATATATTTTATGAATTTTTTAATGATAACATAGTGATTATTAGTATTTAATTCCTACTAAATCCATGAAAAAAAATTATCCAGAGAAATAATTATCTCACATAGATATTGTAATGAGAAATCCATGAGATTTTAAATTTCATAAAAGTTTATTCGTGGATTTAATTAAAAATAAATTACAAAATTGCTCTAAAATTTATTTTATGCAAAAGACAACTCCAATTTAGATGAAATATAATTAAAGAGCAATAGTAGCATCATCTACACTTTTTTTTTGCAATTTTTTAGCAATAAATAAATATGTGTGAATTTTAGAGCATAAATGGTAACATATTACTGAATTTCAAACTCTAATTTTTAATAAAATATCCAACACTCACAAAAATGCAAATAAATATCCAATTGATAAAGAATTAGGTTCTCTACAAAATGTTATTTTTTGATTAAAAAATGATGCAAAACAGATATCCAACTTTGAGCACAAATATAGGAGTGTCTTTGCAATACAGGAAATATAAACAACTGTGCCTAAGGGTACTTTTGCAATTGTGGAAACTCAAGGGGTAACTATGCAATATTTTTAAAAAAAATAATAATAAAATGAAAAGGTGGAATGGAGCTTCGATAGTATAGGGCACGTTCAGGGAGTACTCGTGGGCAGCGCGGGGTGCTACAGCCGCGTGGGCGGCTTCTAGGGACGGTGCGAGCGGGCATGTTGGACCGGATAGCCGCGGGCTGGGGCTGGATGAGCTGGCGATCGCGCGCGGCGACGGGCATGTGTCAGCGGCAAGGGGAAGGGCACAGAGGCACATCTGGGGGTCGACGCGCAAGGCGCACGGAGCCGCTAGCGCGTGCAGCATTGGAGGAGAGGCGGAGGTGGCGCACTCTGCAACGAGGTTCGCGAACAGTTGTGGTGCGACACGAGTAGGAGGAGTTGGCAGAGAGCAGTGCGCACGAGGGCACTGGGTCAGTGAGCGACAAGGCGGAGCGGCTGGGGGTCCATGCGCAAGGCGCGCAGAGGACAACAGGGGGAGCAGGAGTCACGACCTAGAGCAGAACATGGAGGTGCACACAGGAAGGGGGATGCCGGAGGCGGTCAACCACTGATGCACGTGTGGGGCGAGGACAGGAGTAGAGCTAGCGACCTGGAGGCGCAATCGTGGAGGATGTCGACGGCAGTCGCGCGCGGGGGTGCGTGGCAGGCAGGACCTGTGCTGTAATTTTTTATTTTTTTGTATTTTGTTTTTTTTTGTTTTTTTAATTTTTCTAAAATAATGAATGGCTATATGAAGAGGTAGATGAATAGGATAATGATAATGTTGATTGTGTTGAAGTGGTGTATAAATGCAATGAAGATGTTTATGTGAAAAAATGAATGAGGTGGTGTGTGCAATGATTTGGCGATGAAACAATAAGAAAAAAATTGTTAGATAAAATAAAAAATTTGAGGAAAAGGAGAAGGATACTTACTTGAGACATCGCCGATGGTGCGGAGTAGCTATGCTATACTCCTATTATGGTGGCCTCGATCCGATTTGGCGATCAAAAATCCAAGAAGCTATGCGAGCTTGACGGGAAGCTCACTACGTGGAGACTAACCGTGGATCTCGCTTGCAGCTCATTGACGCTCAATGTCTAAGGAGGAGTTGTCACCTCTCGGCTTAAACGGGGCTCGAACCTCACTCTCGTAGAATGGCGGATGATGAAAAATGAGGGAGGAGAAGAGAATAAAAAGGAGGAGGAGGGAGTTAAAAAAGAAGTGGAGAAGATGTAGGAGGTGGAGACTTGGAGTAGGGAACAAGTAAAGAAGAAGTAAAGGGGAGAAAAAAATAAAATATAAAATATAATAAGTAAAGTAAAATAAGTAGGCTATTAAAAATAATGAAGGAAAATAAATAAAAGAAAATAAATAAGTAAATATAAAAAATTAATTAAAATAAATAATAATAAATAAAATAAATTATAAATAAAATAAATAATAAATAAAATAAAATATGAAATTAGTACATTAATAAAAAAATATAGGGTGATACGTGGCAGCTCTAGGAGCTGCCACGTGTCGCTCCCAGAAAATTCAAAAATTAAATGTAAAGAAAAATAAAAAAATAAATAAAAGGTCAAATCAAAAAGTAGTCAACATGAAATTTGCTCGTCTCGATGAGATCTACAACTTTTGTGAAGGATCAAAAACCAAAATAAGCCATATGTACAAAGTGCATTTTTGAGTGGTATCTTATAGGTATAAAATACCATATTTTTGTCTTTTGTATTTTTTTATCATTTTAAAATAAGAGAAAAATCAAAATAAAAAAAGAAAATATTAATTACAACTTAATCTATTTTTTTGGATGTTAAGAATCAAGAAAATGAAGAAATAAAATACAAGGTCAAAAAGGTCAATATGTACAATATACAATAGGGTTCCAAAACCCAAGTTTCACATACGATCTCCGATTTTTAAGAAATTAGCTTTATTTTGATGGTCTTTGAATGCATATTACTTTAAAAGTGAGTAGACCTAAATCGGACACTGTATGAGAGAGATATGCATATTTTAAGGTTTATAGTCTCAAACTTGGATTTGAGTTTTATTGGACAATTTTACAAGATAGTATTTTTTGATATTTTTCCTTGATTAGTGTTAGTAATATATACATTATAGAGATTTTATTGAGTTGGAGTTAGTATAAAATAGATACAAATAAGGGAAATATGGTGAATATACATGTGATTTTTACAAGGAATTCTAGGCTTCTTATTTAATGCAAATATGAATGCTAAAATGCAGATATTATTTACACATGCATGAATGTTAATTATGCAATATAAGTGGAAATGCACAGCTAATTACTCGAAAACAAAGCTCTATTTTCAACTTTTAGAGTGATGAATCACAGATTCATCAACCCCATATACTTAAACCTTGTTCGTCCCCGAGCAACTAAATGAAATGCAAAAGTAAAATGATTTTGGGTTCCATACTAAAATCATGAACAAAAGGTGAAAATGGAGCGTGACTCAACCTTTGGATTAATAATGTGGTGATACCTTATTGGGATCTGATTTTAAGACCTAACGGCCTTTAGTTCCACATGTCTTCTATTCAAGACTCCTCAACAGTCAGGTCAGAACAAATCCTCATATGCTAATTCTGATGACTATGAATCTTACTTGTACTGTGTAAGTGAAATATAGCTCTATACATTAGAAATAGCAAAGAACCAACCTTCTCTAACAAGGTAACTCTATTTCCTTGATCCAGTAACTCTTTCCTCGAGGAGTGGGGTATTTCCTTCTAAGTTCAAGTGCAACCGGCCCAAGAAGAGGGGGTGGAGAGAAGAATGGACGGTAGACAGTGTAGCTACCTATCCTAGGTGCTTAACCAGTGTAGCCAAGTCATCCAGCTACAGGCTTCTATGTTGTGAGGCTTTGAAGCATATGCCTTGCAAATATACAGACTCCGGCAGGCATTTTATTTTCAATCAGGCCTGGCCACTTTTTTGGAGTTCTCTCCTTTTTTCTTCTTTTTTTTGAACTATATACGAGGTGCATCATGTACATCAGGAGTTTTTCTTCTTGAGCCAGTAGACTATCCCTCTTTTGAAGCTTTATTGCATCCCACAGCATCCCGTCGCTAGACGTCAACACCACTAGACTAGGTTGAGATGCACTTCCCTCCCTAGAGGAGAACAGATGTTTCCACCCGTGTGCTACTCCAAGAGAAAGGATTCTACCTCTCACCATCTCATAAATGAAGAGTTACGTGCATGGTGCTTGTCCAAATTAGGTCACTGTCTAAAAGAATCTTGCGTGTGTATGAAATTTTCTACTTAGACCAATCAATATGTCATTTGAACATAGACTTGCGGACTCAAAGAATTAAGTCACTCGACCTGAAAAATCTTAACTCCAGTTCCTATAAGGTTCCTCTGAAATTAGGTAGATTAAGGTCAAATCAAATCCATCCTCACATCTACTCATAACATGGCTTAGAACCCACTAACTTTTCACTTTGCATATGCTAAATATGAATATGAGGTGTAGATGACATGCAATATATAAATGAATGAAGTGCAAGACTTTTTTTAATGCAAAAATGATATGCAAGAGTAAATAAGAAGCATTTTTTTTTGTTTTTTTGTGTTTTTTGTGCTTTTTTCGTATACCTCCTATTTTATAACAAATTTTACAAGGATTATATAAATTATACAGATGTTATACAATATACATATTATACAAGTATACATGCATTATATAGAAATTTTTTCTAAATTTTACCCATCCCATAATTATTGCATAATATATACAAAAATACGCGAAAGTACGAGCTATGGGTAAAGTAATATGTAATATATACACACACCCTATACTTAGCATGTTCTATGTCCTCAGAGCACGAACAACGAGGAAAAAGACATAGCTCGATCTAAGCGTAGGAGAGTTAAAATAATAAAAAGTGTAGAAGTCGATCCCCCCCCTTATATTTAGGCTCTTGTAGCCTAAGTGTAGGAGAAGATCAAAAAATGGGGCGGACGAGGTCAAGAGGGGAAATGAATAAGTATATATACATGATGGGTATCAGTCCCCCTATACTTAGGCTCTGGTCAGTCTAAGTCTAGGACAAAAGTGGATGTGAGAATCGATGAGATCCGGAGGATGTACAACGAATGGTGAATAGACTTGGGTCACTCTCCCCCCTATACTTAGGATCTAGTCATCCTAAGTATAGTCATGAAATGATATGGAGCCGGGTCTAGTGATTCTAATCATGGGGAAGGGAGGGATAGAAAGTATGCACAAGAGGAGGTGAGTATATACAAGGATCAAGATCTGAATCTTTTTGATGATGCTGATGGCGAGAGCTCAATGTTGCAAGGCCTCATGCGCGACTTTATGTGTGTCTTCTGAGTCTGCCTCACGTATGAAAACAATCTCTTCAATACGGACTAACTATTCATTAGGTTTGACAAAGTATTTCAGTAGTTGTCCATTAACTAGGGATGTTTGTGCTCCACTGTAAGATCTGAGATCTCTACACATCCACTGTCATGCACAACACGGACCTATGAAATGACCTGTCCTCTTGGATTTAAGCTTCCCTTGGAAAACCTTCATCCTCGCATTGAACAACCATACCTTCTTTCCAGGAACAAAGGTCTTTCATCTGATAAATCTATCGTGCCAACATTTTTACCTTGTCCTTGTACACCAAATTGTAGTTGTATGCTCTGTTTCTGATCCTCACAAGTTCATTCAGATCCATCTCTCTCTGTTTCTGTCCTAGGTGTGTTCCAATTGACCTTCTTGATTGCCCATTTCTGATTTGTGCACTAACTCTGCGGGCAAGTGGCACAACTTCCCAAATACCATTATGAATGGCGAGGTTCCTAATGGTGTCTTATAAGCTGTCCTGTAAGTCCAGGGGACTTGGTCAAGATCTGAGACCAGTCCTTCCTATCTGGGCGGACAAGCTGCTGCAATATGGTCTTAACCTTCCTATTCGACACCTCTGCCATGCCATTGTACTGTGGGTGGTAAGGACTAGCGACAGATAATCTATCGCAAGAAGTATGTACTCAAAACCATGGATGACCGGGAATGGGCCCATGAAATCGATGCCCCAGGTGTCGAAGACATCACAAATGATGACATGCTGCATTGGCATCTCATCCTTGGAACCAACAATTCCTCCCATTTGCTGGCATACTGGTACGACTTCGCAAAGGCGAGATCATCACGAAACAAAGTCAGCCAGTATAAGCCACATTGTAAAACCTTCCATGCGGTCCTTCTCCCGGAGTGGTGTCCTCCTGCATCCAGACTATGCAAAAAGGACACTATGATATTCCTCCTGAGGAGTACACCTCCTCCAGAGACAATCCGGTCCTTCAAAGAAAAGGATCGGATCCTTGATGAAATCCACATTTCATCATCTTTATTCTATCATTTTGGCCTCAAAAACCCTAGCAAATGTGTGAAAATACCCTTAATTAGAGCATCTTAGCATTCATGCATGTGCATGTAAATAATTTATAAAATACTATATTTAAAGCCAAAATTATAGAATAAAGAAAAGAAAAGAAAAAGAATAAAATATTGTAATATTTTATGATCCGAAACCCCGAGACCTAGGCATCTCGATGACTAGGTCGACAAGGAATAAAGTAATGGAGATAAAGGGACAAAATACAATAAAAATACCTTTTATTTAATTCATTCTTTATTCATTTTTGGGACCTATTTTTGGTTCCACTTTTTATACATCAAAAAAAGAAACTTTGTACATGAAAGTTGTAGATAATTAAAATAAAGAAAAATACAAAATTGATTTCACCTAAAAATAATATGCAGACAAAAGAATATGATCTGAATAAAATTCAAGAATCCCAACTTTCCAACCCTGTATCTCACAAATAAAAAAACTCCAAATGCATCAAACTCACCTTTAATTGTACATAATTTAAAATAAGCTATTTAATGGTGGTGGTTTCGCATTGGTGGAGTTTGCGGTTTGAAAGTTGAGTTTTGTACCCCTATTGTATACTTGTACAGATTAAAATATTCATTTTATTATTTATTAATTATTTTTACCATTTTATATTTTTATAATTTTGTAAATATTATTTATAATATATTTGTATATTAAAATAAGAATAATACACAAAAAGAAACATAAAAATAAAATACCTGTAGATAATACATAGGTATAAGACCTATAAGTATACCTATATAAACAAAACTTAATATTTTATTAAATATCAAAAACACTTCAGAAAAAAATAAAATTACTTTTAAGTGTATAAAAATATTCTATAATTTTATAAAATAATAAACAAAAAATAAATAAATTAAAAAACACAAAATAAAAAAATTAATTATTAAATACAGAGATATATGTATCTATATAACCTATAAAAAGGTAACTCTTATTTTTATACCTCATAAAAATAATTAAAAAATCATATTAAAATACCTTATAAATTAATAAACATTTTTTATTTTATAACCTAAGAATATTAAAATCATCTACTCTTTTAAATTGATTTTTTAAATGATTTTTTCAGGATTTTCCTAGTTGGTCCACGTGGACCAACCAGGGGGCCTGGAGAGTTGACGGCGGGTCAACTCTCTGACCCTCTCCTGTAGCTTGTCAAAAAACCTCATTTTTGCCCCATCTTTGCGGATTTTTTGAGGCTTTTACAAGCATCATCTCATGATAGCTCCTTCTTGACTTTTGTTGCTCGTATACCCATGATACACGCCCTAAGCTTATCTTGGGCTTTGGATCAACACAACGCCCCGTTGCACCTCGATCTTCGAGCACGCTCGGACCATCTTTCAAAAACCGCAACCCATCTTCCTTCATCCTTTGAACCGTATTTGGGTACCTCAGACCTCCGGGAGCGTGAGGGTAGAGACTCCTGTGACAGGAGAGGCTCCCCTTACCCCCGTCAAGGTGCGGTGAGGATCGAGGTGCGGATGCCAACCACCTCCGGCCACTTGGCCGTCGAGGTTTCACCTCGCCATTTTTGGCTTGAGGTATTGTTTTTATTGTCTTTTTCTTGCTTGTTTTTTATCCCCAGTAGCATTAGGAACACTTCGCATCTTCCATTTCGCCTGCAATCCATTCATCCACTCCTGCAATCACTCGTCGGAGTTGCTCCGGTGAGCTTCTCTCTCGCCGCTTCCGCCTTCTTCCACACCCAGGAGGGGCGAGGCATTTTGCCCTCGCCTTCCTTGACATTTCTTGCAGGTCCAGGAGTTTGAAGCAACACCTGAGTGCAATTTTGGGAGCTCGTCGGGGTATTTGTTAGGTGCTTCGCTCTTCCTCCTCCTCCAGCGTGCTCCGGTGGTGCCCGCGCCTTTTTGAAGCCCCAGGATAAAGAGAGCACCTGGGAGCATCCAGACTCATTTTGAGGCTGAACAGCACGCCGGAGAGGGGCACTATCGCCGGAGGAAGGTCGCAACGGCGTGCTTCTTCCCTAATCATTCATCGCTAGTCCCCTCCGTCGGTTCAAGAACCAGCGTCTAGGTGCGCAGGAGCCGTCCGATCCGCTGCGCTCAGAGTCGTTCATCATCCGAAGACCTTCTGATCTGGGCCGCACAATCGAAGGGGTATCGCGCTACGTGATCTTGACACGTGGCCTAAGTGGCCTCATTTCAGTCGTGTGATCCGCCCCTTGACTGGGTATTTTGCAAGATTAACCACGATTTTTTGTATTTTATATTAGAACCATAATCTCTCATCTGCTTTAGATAAGTTTCTGTAATATTTGCACATTACCCCCCGACGTTTCGCCTATTTCATTTTGGGGTCCCTACCAGGTCTCGTGCGCTGCGCATGTGACGTGGCAATTTTGCAAGGGAAACCCGGGGGTTTTTGGTACATTTACTTCAGTCTCTGAACTTTCATTTGCAGTTAAAATAGTTTTGGCAAGTTTTGCATTTAAAACCCTGAAGTTTTGATCAATTGTGTTTAGGTCCCCGCCAGGTCGCGTGTACACCACGTGCGCCTTGGCGTTTTTGCACGCGGGCCCCTATGCCTTTGCGTATTTTTGATTGGTCCACATAATTTTATATTTACTCTATATATTTTGTGGACAATTTACGTGCAAGCCCCTCAACTTTGCCATATTTCCAGAAATGCCCTTGCTAGCATGATTTTTCTTTATGTTTCTTTTAGTTATTGCATGCATCTCTAAAGTGCCAAAAAAAACTACAAAAATTTGCATAGGTTCCTATTGCATTATATTTTCACGTCATATTTTTTTAATCATATTTATTGCATTTTCATATTTAATAAAAATAAAAAAAACATGCATTTTCAGCACTGTTTGCATTAGAAAATCCATAAAATTATCAAAGTTTTGAAAATTCCAAAAAAATATATTTTGTGTGTTTTAGTGTCTTTAGCTTCAGACCAAAATTATTAAAAATTTCAAAACAAAACCTTAAAAATTAGAAAACTCTTAAAAACTTCCTAAAAATCTAAAAAATCCAAGAAAAACCCTAAAAATACAAACTCTATTCCCAAATTTTCCTTATTTTATTATCTTTAATTGAAAATTAATTTGGAGAATTTTTGTTACTGTTTGATATTTTTATTTCTCCATTTTAGTTTCAGATCTTTATTTTCTTTACTATTTTTAGTATTTTTTACTTAAAAATACCAAAAAAATAGGAAAATCTAGAAAAATCACAAAACATTAGAAAAATATAAAAAACGTAAAAATATTTTATTTCCTAATTTTGTGTAGTTTTACCTATTTTTTATAAATACTCTATTCCTCTCTCTCTTATATTGTATATATATTCTATTATTGAAAAAAGAAAATATAAAAATATAAAATACAAAAATAAAATATAAAATCAGTAAATTAAAAAATCAAAATACAAAAATTATAAAATTTAAAATTAAAAAAAATAAATTAAAAACCCACAAAAAATAGCATAGATAGACAAATTATCACATTCACACATCTTGAGCATTCTGCCCTGTTCTACATGTCTGCTCCCTGTGTTCGACCTCTACACATACTTGCACCTATACACATCTTTGTTGTAGAGTTATAATAAATTTTAACTCCACATTCACCTCATTTCCTTATTTGATTGTTGTGGGTTAATTGTTATTTTAATCCGGATTTCGTGTCGTCGATTCAGCGACTGAGTTCCCGCATTGTGTGGAACTCAAGACCACCGATATCCGGCTAAATCAATCCTCCCAATGGTAATGTCTTGAATCCGACTTGAGTCGGTCTATGTTGCTCTTGGGCCAATCTTCGGGAACTTTCTTGGAGACAAGATAGTTCACTATCTTGGCGTACCATGGGAGTGAGTCGATAACAAAAACTGACTCGTCTGGAAAGGAGGCTCGAATAGATGTATCATCAGAAGTATCAAGAATTTCGAGATGGGAGAGATGATAAGCTACTACATTCTTCTTTCCAGGTTTATCTCCGATGTCCAAGTCAAGTTCCTAGATAAGTAAAATCCACGTAAGAAGACGCGCCTTCGCATCCTTCTTTTCCATTTAAGTACCGCAGTGTTGTATGATCTGTTAACACAATCACCTTAGATCTGATATTAGGAGATCTAAACTTATCCAAGGCAAACACTACTGCAAGCATCTCTTTTTCGATAACTGTATAGTTATGTTGAGCGAGATCAAGCACTTTGCTTGCGTAGTGTATAGCAAACGGGACACCGTCTCGCCTCTTTCCTAACACAGCCCCAACAACAAAATCTAAGGCGTCCGTCATGATCTTAAAAGGAAGAGACCAATCTGGGGCTTGTAGGATCGGGGCATCCATGATCATCCCTTGAAGTCGCTTAAATGCATCAAGACATTTGTGATCAACAATAAACTCCACGTCTTTGCCTAGAAGCTAATTTAGCGATCAGGCAATCTTTGAAAATCTTTGATAAATCTTCTGTAAAATCCAACATGCTCGCAGAATGACCGCAACCTATTTCACGTTGGTTGGTGGTTGGAGTCATCTGATCACGTCCACCTTGGCAGGGTCAACCTCCATTCCTCTCTTGGAGAAGACATGCCCCAATACAATGCCCTTCGTTACCATGAAGTGAGTTTTCTCCCAGGAGAGCACCAGATTTACCTCACAAATCGTTTGAGGATTCGGTCCAGATTTCTAAGACTTGAATCGAAGGAATCACCATATACCGAGAAGTCGTCCATGATGACTTCCAGGAATTCACGACCTTCTCAGCGAATAACATCAATCATGCACCTTTGAAATGTACCAGGAGCGTTGCATAACCAAAAGGCATGCACCTGAAAGCATAGGTACCAAAGGGCATGTGAATGTGGTTTCTCCTGGTCCTCAAGAGCGATAGCTACTTGATTGTAGTCCGAGAACCCATCTAAGAAGCAGAAGAATTCTTTTCCCGTTAATCTTTCTAAGATCTGATCGATAAAGGGTAAGGGAAAATGATCCTTCTTAATGGCAGCATTCAAGCGTCTATAATCCACACAGACACGCCACGACGTGGGTACTCGTGTTATGATCTCCTCTCCATCCTCATTGGTGATTGTCTAAATTCCTGACTTTTTCGGGACAACATGGATAGGTGCCACCCACTTGGAATTGAAGATGGGATAAATAAAACATGCGTCGCACCATTTCTCAATTTCTTTCTTCACAACCTCTTCTTAAAATTGGATTCAACCTATGTTGGAATTCACGAGAGGGTTTTGCTTCATTCTCAAGGTAGATATGATGAGAACACATAGCGATATTTATCTCGTGGAGATCAGAAATGCTCCAGCCTATTGCCTTGTGATTTTTCTCCAGGATGTCTAGCAAGTGAGATTCATGCTCCTCGGTCAATCACGAACTGATGATGATAAAAAATTTTCTCTCTTTTACCGCAAGGAAGGCGTACTTCAGGGTTGTGGGTAATGGGTTTGAGCTAAGGTAAAGTGTGGTCATCGAGGAAATCTAGCTCAATCAGTTCTCGATCTGTGATAGTAGTGGCCGGACCTGTCTCTGAAGTAACTCCCACCAACTAACTCAGCTCCGGAGTTGGATCGTCAAAAGTATCCAAGCAATCGGCAAAAGCCACGCCTGACTCATCATCCTCATCTTCTGATTATCCTAAAGAGGGAAGGACTAACAGGCCCAGCTGGGCCTCTGTGTCATCGAAGACGTAGGGGGATGCATTTTCTGTATGATATATGCTAAGTCCGTCCTAAGGGATCTCACAAACTGTCTCATGTGCAAGATTCTCTCCATCGGAGAGGGACTCATCTGTGCTAGTTGGGTTCTGTCTCCATGGCCCAACGGTGTCTACATGAACACAATATGCTTTTGACGAAGTGTACTCGGTTCTTGATTTGGAATCTGTCCTATGCCACCTTGTCTTCTTCATCTCTAGTTCCTCATCTTCGTCTGGAGTTTGGAATTGAATTTTCCCGATTTTATAATCAAATAAGGCCCCTGTTGTTCTAAGGAAGAGCCATCCGAGAATGATCTGGGAATCTCTCCAATTTTCGAGGCGTCTCCATATCAAGGACTATAAAGTCCACCATGTAATCCCGACCCTTGACTTTGATGATAATGTTCCTCAATTCTCCCTTGGACCTCTTGATTGATTTGTCTGCGAACTAGAGGAAGGCTCTTGGATTTTCGAAGAGGTCCTACATTTTGCCACTCATAGAGGGATGTGGGCATCATATTAATTGAAGATCCATTATCTAGGAGAGTGCATGTAAACGCAGTGTCATCGACATGACTCGCCACATAATGGGCACCCAGTCCCTTCGTTTCCTTGGAAATGCATTCTTGATGGAGAAAGTAGTGGCTACTGACAAAACGTGCTTTTCTACACGGCTTCTGGTTTTTCTGCTGACCCTAATAGGTGTGCATTTCACCTTAAGGTACTTCTGAAATTCTAGTGTCATATCTACAAATTATAAAAGGGGATTGTGACCTTGATATATTTGTTGCCAAACTCGACCATCTCGTGATCATCTTTTCGGATTTTTTTGAATTTCTTCTTTCGGGGGAAAGGGATTATTGATGATAACTCAGATTCTAAAACTGAAATGTTCTCATTCAAATGGGAAAGTGAGTTCTGTACAGGACTGGGACTCTGACTCTGACAATAACTCTGTCTCGGACTGAAAAGAAATTCATGAAATGAAACAGGTGGTGCATCTACTGCTACTCCTCGTATGTCATCCTCCAAATGGAGGTGCGGGCTCTTCATCAGGCTCGCTTGATTCATTGTTGCTGCTCCTCTCCTTCTTCTTGCCACGGTTTTTGAGGACATGGAAATCCCTTATTCTGATGATGTCGGTGATGGTGTTGGTGATGCTGCTCATCTGCCTCCAAGTTCTCCTCAGGTACAGACTTGGTGGCATCTTCCTCATGTACCCGGCACCTGATCAGGTACGTTCATGGTCCTTCCGCTCTCGAGAGACATATGATTAATATTATCGTACGAAAGGATCTTGTGTTTAGATAGAGAATAATCTGAAATAATATACCTAATCTCGTGGTCAATGCTGACCCTGATTCAGGCTATTGAGGTTAGCCTGAACCTGGAACGGGAATTGGAGTATTTGGTGCCATCTGCTGATCCTGGGTGGCGTGAGACACAGTTCAGAATCTTTTCTTATGTCAAGGTAATCGTTCTGTATCTGCTGAACCCTATCAGTCAAAGTTTAGATGGCCAAGGTGAGGGACTCTAACTCACTAGTGGGTGGGGCCTGCTGTTGCTGACTAGAAGATGAGTGATTATGATGTCTATATTGACCATTGCTGGCCTTGCCGATACTGCTGTGGGTGGACGATGCAGTGTAAGTTAGTGAGGGGACCCTGCTGGCCTGAGTGGAATGTGTGTTGTTGTTGGTGTGTTGAGGCTGGTATCCTTGTCCTAGACGGGACTGTACCAAAGCACGGTGTGGGGGACGGAGCTGGTTTTTAGTAAACTAGGGAAGGTTGTTGTTACTGACCATTCCCTATCTCCGACTATCTGCCGATGGGGTCAATGGTTGTACCACAACCCATTTATCTCAAAACACCTACGGAGGCTCCTCGTAGACTGACTCCACCTGTGGGGGTACGTGGTGCTCCGGTTGAGTGTACTACAGCTCCTCAACCCAGCTGCTCTGATGCCCCTATACCTGCTCCTGTACTAGATGAACTCGTTGTACATGTACAGGTGGTGCAGAAGGGGCAGGTAGTCGTATCATGGCTACCTTCTCAATTAATTCCTCCACTTTGTTTCTGCAATCGTGAAAGCGACTCAAGGTCAGCGACCCTCTTGTGGATCTATT
Source organism: Ottelia alismoides (assembly GCA_037367405.1). Classification (NCBI taxonomy): domain Eukaryota; kingdom Viridiplantae; phylum Streptophyta; class Magnoliopsida; order Alismatales; family Hydrocharitaceae; genus Ottelia; species Ottelia alismoides. Next base: position 370,509 of record JAZKJV010002674.1, read on the forward strand.
CTACCATGGTGAGCTTATCACCTATTATCCCCATACTAGGGATTAGATCATCTGTCAGATCCGCTACAATCCTCCTAGGTGTCTCATTAGATAGGCTTGAGGAAGACACCTGATAGGCACTGGTGGCCTGAGAACTACTGTTTCTGCCCTTCTGCTCTAGGATCTTCCATACGGCCATCTTCGTTCTTATTGATAGCTACCTCCACAGGTTGCACTCGCTAACCCCTGCATTTCTGGGGTCATAACACAGAACAAGGGTCTAGACTAAGATTTCCTTGGTAATGACATGGCAGGAGCATTTTTGTGTCAAGTCTTTGAATCTATCCCATGCTTCATGGAATGGTTCGTGGGGGCCCTGGGAAAAGCTAGCGATCTTCGTCCTCATCTGGTTAGTCCTTTGAGTGGGTAGAACTTCTTCAAAAATAAATCTTTGAATTGCCTCCAGCTTGTGCATCTAACCCCGAGATTCTCCAGCTAATGGGTAGCCTTATCCCCTAAGGCAAACAGGGTAGCCTTTAGCCTGATGTAATCTTGTCCAACCCTAGGATGGCTAAGGTTGTTACACACTAACTGGAAGACTCTCAAGAAAGCATATGGTTTTTCTGTAACATTTCCATTGAACTTCAGTAGCATACGAAGGAAATGGGGATTCAGTTCAAATGCCTATGGGGATACCTCAAGTACTAGCCAACTATGCATCTCATTTCCAGGTGGGGTTGTAGGCATCTACCATCGGTCTATCTATTCCACCTGCCTCAATCACCTGTCCCATCCTAGCCATAAGATCTGCATTCAGGTGCTCAGCTCTAGCTAAACGGGAAAGGACTTGATGCATAGGATCATCTCTGTGTTCCCCTTCATCTGGATTTTTCTTAAGCAATTGTTCTCAGGTTCATCCTTTTCACTTTAAATAAATATGTGGTCTCGATTAGAGGATGTAGTATGAAGATATTCTCACTGAGGCAAAGGTCTTCCTCAGTGAGATAAGAGGAGAGAAAAGGGATGGTTTGAGGATGACCATCCTCGGAGTGAGAGATCCCAGACTCAAAAGGATCATGAGCTCGGGTTGGCCCAAGTTGTGATTGGCCGATGAAGACGCACTTGTGAGGGGTTCAATGAGAGATTTGCAATGCTTGAGTAAATATCCCCCAGTCAGTCATCTTCGCTGGCAAAAAGAATCAGGAGCACAAGTGTAAAGATAGGATTTGACTCCTACCTGAAGCAAGCAATTAAATAACAAACCCTGAGTTCACACTCAGCATGGTGAGAGACCCAAAGCCGGGCCCGATTAATCTGGTTTATTTTAAGTGTGATTTCAAGCAAATAGCAAGGATTCATGGTTGAAAGGGAAGTCGGCTCAAAGTCGGATGCGTCTCTCATGTTTAACATGTCGCCTAAGATACCAATGCCCTTCCTCTCTTCGCTCCTATCACCACCCGAGGAAGTTCAAGGACCTGCCCCTATCTACCTACCGAAGTAGGCGAAGGATGACAAGGCTTATAACTTCACCCCCAGATGGTTACTAGCAACTTGTCGCGGTGCACCGTTGCTTCACCCCTATCTAAATGCTGAAGCTGGTGGAGGTTATTTGGTGCTGGTCAGTCGAACCTCAAATAGTTCAGCCGGTGATATTTGTTAGGATCAGTGTACGTGATATGAAGGCAGGATTTTGGCTCTATCTTAAGGTCTGCACACACTCTCTACCCTCACTCAGCCTGAAATCAAGGTTGGGGTTACTCTCCCGCAAACAAGGGTTAATTTTAGTCATTTTTTGGGTCCAATTCAATTAGCAGCCTCGATTTTAGAGATTAGTTGTCACTGTAATTAATCCACATAAGCAATCATGTCTACCGTCCAGTCCCAATTCCTTTGTCCTAGGTTAGAAAAATCGAGAGAGAGAGAATCAGAAAAAGCCGATGCAATTGAGAAGTGATGATGAATGCTTGAGTAAGAAGACTTATAGTGCCTCCAGCTCTCTACAATGCGGGATGCAATACTGATTGAAATTTTACACTGTATGGAATGCAAGCGATAAACCGTTCCCTAGATAGGCAGTTTCTATTAGCGAGTGATGAATAAGTTAATTTGGACTAATAGATCTGTGGTCTAAGTGCATCTCGTTAAATGTGATGTGTGATCTATAAAGTACGCGCACAAGTCAAAAAATTTTGCTATGAGAGCAGCGAGTGTAGGTCCTAGTCTACGTCAATCAACGACGCAACACAGAGAGTTTTTTATTCGGTTACACACGTGAGAACCCAAACGGGAACCACTGTAAATATGCGATTATTACAAGTTAATGAAAATTAAAATCTCTCTTCAAAGATTCTCCTTGGCATCTCAATAGTCGACTCGATCCACGAATCGTCGGCCTCCGATGCTCTTCGAGATGCGTCGACTTTAAGAATGCTCCTCCAAGTCTACCGGGCCCTCACACCAAAGATGGAATTTTATGTTAGAGGGAGACAAAAGAAAAAAATAAGCAGAGAAATAATTGAGAAAAATAGAATAATTACAAAAGGGTTCGGGGGTCAGACTACCTGAATGAATCAAAAACTAAAACCTAATTTTCTAAAGTATTCCTAAGTTGTTTGCCTCCCTAGTAATGTCACCATTTGACGGATCCAAAACATCGCCCTTTTTAATTTAAAATGTGTGTCATGTTGTTGTAGTCGGGCAATCAGGATCGATAAAAAAATAA